>VZQC01000868.1:1281396-1440043 GCA_009823505.1 Rhizomys pruinosus | reverse complement strand
AAGCATGGGAAAGATGTATTGAGACCACACTTGCAAGTGTACAGTTGGTCTCTGGTATACCAGAGAGTGCTACCAAAGGCCACTAAACCAATAAAGCAAATATTGGTCTCCTTGAGTCAAGCAAGACTCCTCTGTCAGCATCAGCTACACCTCACCTGCCTGGAAATACTGTGCAGCAGTGGCAGCCATATTGTCTATATATCCCAAATCTAATTGGCTAGTAGCTCTCTCCTTGGAGGAATAACTCATGTATGATGCCACAAGCTTACATCCTCTAATGTTATAAGCTACAGTAATATCTTGTCATCTTTCACAGAAAAAAAATGTAATTCATGGATTAGCATACCATCCAAATTTCTGTGTCTATACCAAAATAACCTACCATAATAATTAGTACTGTTTAAATATCTATATATCTAATTGCCTGCGCTTCATTAGTAGGATTGAAAAGTTATTCCTGAACAAACTGTCAGCCCATGAAAAGAAACAGCCAGAACTGGTCAGAGTCCAAAACGACATCCCCAGAGAAAGCAGACAGTTTTGCTTCTCGTCCTCCTGTGCACCTTTTCTAAGCCTAGGGAACAATCTGTGGAAGAGGGGGCATGGTAGAATGTAAGGGCTGCGATTGGGGTGAATGATGAAACTACCACAATATAGACTGGACGCTTATTTGGTCAACTTGATTGTACATACAAGCCCCTCCAGCTGGATGATGGGAGCCTTGGGCTGTGTGGGTTTGGGCACAACTGCTTGCAAATTGGTTTTACATGAAGGATGCTTGTACTCGAAAATTATTACCTATTGTTAAAAAAAGAAATAAATGAAAGTAAATGTATAAAAATTAAAAAATTTAAAAAATCTTTTCTTATCTTTGAGACATGGTCTCATGTAGCCCAATGCAACTGAAGATGCCCTTGAAATTCTGAACCTCCTGCCTCCATTTGCCAGGGCTGAGATTGCAGGTATGAACCATCACACTGGGTTTATGAGGGACTAGAGATTAAGTTCAGAACCTCATGATCCTAGGTAAGCTCTATGCCACCTGAGATATCCCTCCAAGTCCCATTTATAAGTATCTTAAAAAGTAAAATTGCACAGTAATCTTGGAATTTATGACAGGAGGTTCTAGTTAGATCAGGGGCTTGAGTAAGCCCTTCCTAAAGAAGGGAGTCTTTAAGCTGAGATGGGAAAAATAAAAGGAGTCTAGACAGAACATGGCATAGGAGCGTTCTAGGTGCCGGAGACAGCAGGTGTAATATAGTGAGGCTGGAGAGAACTTATAAGATTCAAGAAATAGAATAAACCCAAGCAGCCAAAGCCTTATAGTGAAGGAAACACATTAGAGGAGGCAGACGAAGGCATTCTGTGGGTGGTTTAAGGTTAGGCTGGGGATTGTAAGTTCTTTCCGGACAGCAAAGGAAGCATGTCCTCCAAAGTTTCATGGGCTGAAGACTCGGTCCCTAGTGTGGTGGTGCTGAGGTGGTGAGATGGGACCCAGAGTGTGGCCAGTGGACTGTGAGGACATTGGTGAAGGGACAAATGCTGGCCTCAAAGGGCGCTGGGTGTTAAAGGAATGGGTTGGGGACAGAACGAGATTCCCAATGTGACCCCTACATCATATTTGATGTTGTTCTCAGGTCCTCACTAGAGGTTGGCCAGATGGTACTACCAATGAAGATGCCAACGTGGGCTCATTAACAGGTGGCAGTAAGTGGAGCATGATAAAGACTTGAACAGACGGGCTCTTCTGTGCATATTAGGAATGGCTCTTGACGAGGGCAGACCTGGAAAGAGATCTGATTGATCTAGGGATGTATCATGCAAAGCTGTGGAGACAAAATGGTAGGAGCTGAGCTCAAAGCATGAAGTGGAACCAAACACCATGAGCCCCTGTAGAATCCTGCTGTCAAGGAACTTATTTCTTAGCTGCAGATGAGATTGCTATTGGCTATGTCGGTCTCCCATGGTACAGTCGTGTGGATCCTGTCTCCAGGCTGTGGCCCACAGCCCTGTTCATGCCCTCTCTGCACTGCTGTGCCTCTGTTCCAACCCCATGCGTCCCTTCTCCTTGTACATCTCTGCACTGGGTGTTTTGCAAATGAGCCCTCCTCACATGCTAGCCTGTGTGCTGCTTCCTGTCACAGCTTTACTTGATACAGCACCACTTGACAAACATTTAGACAGAAAGCTGTAGCAACAATGGTTCACATAACTATTTATTTTTATTTTGTAGATAACAAAGTATATTACAAATGTTGATTCAAAGTTAAATATGCTAGAAAGACATAAATGGTACTTTTTCCCTCTTGAGTATTTAATTTTTTCTATTTACTTTATTTCAAAACAAATGTATTAATGGTAACTCTAGATTACACAGTAAAAACTTCTCCAGGTTTGCATGGATCTTTATTTGGAACACTGAATACAGAGTCATTTTCATTTCTACTTTGAAATTTTAGATGTCTGCTCAATTTTTATTATGTATAAAAGCAATTTATTTGATAGGAAGAGGGGATTCACTGATGAAAAATGGTTCAATCTAACTAGTAATCAAAGAAATGCAAATATGGAAATAATGGAATTTGGTGTAACGCTTTACAATTGTAATATTTACTATTTCTTGATGATGCAGGAAAGGACGGTGGCTTGTGCTGTGCTGCCCCTAGAACTCCTTGAAAAAAAAAGTATAAATGATAATTGGGCAGCCAAACTGAACAAGCATTTTTCCTTCTAAGGATGTAGTCTTAGGATGTAATCAAAGACGCCTTTTCAGAGGGACACTCACCTAAGGAGGGCAGATAGCATCCTTCCCTTCAAAAGAAGGGTACCATAGGGACTGGAGAGATGACTCAGTGGTTTAGAGCACTGGCTGAGGCTGAGCACTGGGTGCTCTTGCAGTGAACCCAGGTTAAATTCCTAGCACCTGAATGGTAGCTAAACACCATCTGTTATTCCAGTTCGAGGTGATCCAATGCCCTTTAGTGATCTCTATGAGCATTGCACAACACAGGTACATGCAGGCAACACACTCATATACATAAAATAAAATAAGATAGAGAAAATATTTTAAATAATTAATAAATAATGAAGGTACAATAGAAATATCCATCATGAGGACAGTACATATACTGTACAGTACATGCATATTACATAGTCAAAATGCAGCTATGGAAATGTGGTCTCCATCCCAAGATCGGTAGGAAGCCTCTTGGGGGAGATGGATGCTTGAGGGTCCTCAAGAAATCACAGGAGGAGGCCTGGAGAAGACCTGGTTTTCTGTGTTTCTAGAAGTCCACACAAATGATTTCTTGGGAAGCTTAAGAACATTAAACACAGGACAGTAAGTAACAACATGGACAGATGTTATAGAATAAGAATAACAGCTGGAAGCTTGTTATTATATGCCAGCATCTTAAATACTAGCCCAGGAAATTCATTAAGAGCAGGCCACCATATGTGTAAGTTTTAGCTCTGGCTAATCAGGAACAATTATCACTTTAATCCCTACTGGTACTTCAAATTTTTTCAGAAAATGTTTGTGTGTGTGTGTGTGTGTGTGTGGTGTGGTGTGGTGTGAAGTCAGAGGCCAACCTTAGGTGTTGTTCCTAAGGTATCATCCACATTTTGTTGTTTGTTCTGAGACATCTTCTCTCACTGGCCTGGAGCTCCCCAAGCAGGCTAGGCTGCAAGCAGGTTAGGCTGGCCAGCCAGGGCATCTGCCTGTCTCCACAACAAGCTGTGGTATTACAAGCACACGCCACTATGCCCAGCTTTTCTCTCTGGGTTCAGGTCCTCATATTTGTACAGCAAGTACTTATCTGACTGAGCTATCTCCCTGGCAAGTATAAAATGTGCCATTTAAACCAGGAGTGATGGCACACTCCTGTAATCCCAGCACTCAGGAGGCAGAGGCAGGCTGATCTCTGTGAGTTCAAGTCCAGCCTGGTCTACATAGTGAGCGCCAGGCTAGGTGGGACTAAAGGGAGACCCTGTCTCAAAAAGACCAAAAATAAGTGCCATATAGTGGACAGGGCAGATCGGCCCAGAGGGCTCTAGGAGATAGGAGCCAAAGATTGAACACAGACTGCTGCCCAAGCAGTTGGGGGCGAATTATGTGCTGGCTGGGGTGTGTATGGACTCTGGTGGGTCATGTGGACTGGGCGGGTCAGCCCAGAGGACTTTGGGAACTAGGAGCTGAGGTTTGAACACAGACTGCTGCCCGAAAAGCTGGGGGCGGAGGGTAAGCAACCCAACTACCCCCCACCCCCCCACCCCTGCCAACTGGAACCCCCCAACTGGAACTCAGGAGAGAGTGGCTGGCAACAGAGGGAATACAGTGGTCAGAAGGTGTCATCTAGGTTGCTACCTACCCAGCTCTTGAAGAATAGAAAAGGAAAAGTGAACTATACCTTCAAATATATAACCAAAACTGAAAGCCTAAAACCTAGACAAGTCAACACTCCATTCATAAGGAGAATACAACAAAGACATCCGAAGGAATCAAGGAAAGCAATCCTTCTACAAGGTGTAGAGGCATTCAGGATTCTCATCAGAATACAGGCAAAAGGCTAACCACATGCCCAGAGCACAATGAAAGAACAATATGGGAAAAGTACAGAATAACTCCATGCCAAACTGTACAGAGCCAGTGGAGGACTCCTACAATGGGATCTCCCTATAGGTAACCCAGGACACAGATCCCAAAATAACAATCACAGATATATTCAAAGAAATCATAAAACTAAGGGGAGAGAATGAAAAACTCAGAAAGGACCTAGAGGGAGACAAGAACAAACTTCAAAAGGAACTAAAAGGAGAAAATGACAGACTCTGGAAAGAGCTAGAGGGACAAAATGACAAACTCCTGAAGGAAATGGAAACACTAAAAAGATCCCATGCTGAAATGAAAAAGGCAACCAATGAGCTACAAGAAAATATTGAGAAGCTCCAAAAGGATATGGATATAGTAAAGAAAACACAGAAAGAAATGAAAAAGGGAATTGAACAGTCATCCAATCAAGAGGAAATAATGGGAAAAAGCCTCAGAGGCAGAATGGAGGAAGCAGAAAAAAGACTAATCAGACCTAGAAGACAACACAGAACAACTAAAATTCTCAAGTAAAGACTACGAAAAATTAAAAAAATACACAAGAGTGGAACAAACAGGAAATGTGGGACACTATGAAAAGATCAAACTTTCTCATCATAGGGATAGAAGAAGGAGAAGAATCCCAAGAGAATGGTATTGATCAGATTGTCAACAAAATAGTAGAGGAAAATTTTCCAAAATTAAAAAAGGCAAACCCATGCAAATACAAGAAGCAAGTAGAACACCAAATAGACTAGTCCAGAAAAGAAACTCCCCCCCCCGCCATATCATAGTTAAAATGCTAGATACCCAAAACAAAGACAAAATTCTGAAAGCCACAAGATTAAAACAAGTTACATATAAGGGAAAACCTATTAGAATTTCAGCTGACTTTTCAGCACAAACTATGAAAGCATGAAGAATGTGGACCAAAGCATTCCCAGTGCTAAATGATTATAAATGCCAACCCAGGTTAATATACCCAGCAAAAATGTCAATTCTAGTTGAAGGAAAGAGAAAAATCTTCCATGACATAAGCAAGATGAAAGAATACATGTTTGGAAAACCAACCCTTCAGAGAATACTTGAGGCAATCTGAAGGACAGAGGAGAGGAGCAACTACCCCTAGGCACCTTGAAAGAAAAATTTAATAAAAACAGAAATGCAGAAGTAGAAACCTACACAAAAAATGCAAACGTATAATAAGGTGAAAGGAAGCAACACACACCTCTCAATTATAACCTTAAATATTAATGGGCTAAATTCCCCAATCAAAAGGCATAGACTGGGAGAATGGATTAGGAAACAGAATCCATCAATATGCTGTCTACAAGAAATCCATCTCACCCTTAAGGATAGGCATCAACTTAAAGTGAAAGGATGGAAAAAATATTCCAAACAAATGGTACTAAAAAGAAAGCAAGAATTGCTATGTTAATATCAGACAAAATAGACTTCAAAGTAGAAGCAATTAGAAGAGACAAAGAGGGCCATTACATCCTTATAAAAGGGAAAATTAACTATGAAGACTTCACAATCATGAATATATATATGCACCAAACTCTGGTGCACCAACCTTTGTAAATACAACTCTACAGGACCTCAAGGCATGGATTAACCCCAGCACACTCATAGTAGGGGACTTCAATACCCCACTGAATCCTTTGGACAGGTCAACCAGACAAAGAATAAAGAGAGAGACATCTGAACTGAACAATACAATAAAGGAAATGGACCTCACAGACATCTTCTGAATATTCCACTCAAGCACCAGACAATATACTTTCTACTCAGCACCCCATGGAACATTCTCCAAAATTGACCATATACTTGGACACAGAAAAAAAACCTCAACAAATACAAAAAATTGAAATAATTTCATGCATTCTATCAAACCATAATGCAATAAAGTTCAATATCAACACCAAGATAAGCCCTGCTACCTACATGAACACATGGAGACCAAACAACACACTCCTGAATAATGAATGGGTCAAGGAGGAAATAAAGAAATAAAAGCATTCCTGGGACTAAATGACAACAACAGTACAACACAACAAAACCTATGGGACACTTTAAAAGCAGTCCTAAGAGGGAAGTTTATAGCCCTGGGTGCCTACATTAGAAAAACATAAAGAGCACAAATGAATGATCTAACACTGCAGCTAAAAACACTTGAGAGACAACAACTAATGAATCCTAAATGCAACAGACAGGAAGAAATAACAAAAATCAGAGCAGAAATTAATGAAATAGAAACAAAGAAAACAATACAAAAAATCAACGAATCCAAAAGTTGTTTCTTTGAGAGAATAAACAAGATATACAGACCCCTAGAAAAGTTAAGCAAAAGAAAGAAAGAATAACTCCAAATCAATAGAATTCATATGAAAGGGGAAATATCACAAACAGCCAGTGAAAAGATCCAGGACAATCATTACAGCACATACTCAAAAATCCTATTACTCTACTAAATTTTGAAAACCTAGAGAAATGAATGAATATCTTGTAATCTGGGGAATCGCAAAGTAAACCAAGAAGATACTGACAACTTAAACAGACCCATAATATATGAAGAAATTGAAAAGTAATAACAGACCCCCCCAACTAATAAAAAGCCCAAGTCCAGATGGTTTCACAGCAGAATTCTATAAAACATTTAACGAGGACTTACAATCATTCTATTACTAAAAACTGTTCAGAAGGATAAAGCAGAGGGAATCTCCCAAATTCCTTCTATGAAGCCCACATCACCCTAATACAAAACCAGGCAAGATGCAACCAAAAAAAAAAAAAGAAATATAGACCCATCTCATTAATGAACTCAGATGCAAAAATTCTCAGCAAAATACTTGCACAACCATATACAGACCCAGATCAAAACGATCATTCCCATGGTCAAGTTGGATTCATACCAGAGGATGCTAGGATGGTTCAACATACGAAAATCAGTAAATATCATAAAACACATAAATTTACTGAAGGACAAAAACACACAATCAATCTCAATTGATGCAGAAAAGGCCTTGACAAAATCCAGCATCCTTACTTGAGTTAAAGTATTAGAAGGAATTGGACTGGAAGGATCCTTCCTCAACCTAATCAAAGCCATATATAAGAAACCCAAAGCCAGTATCAACCTAAATGGAAAAAAATTAGAAGGATTCTCCATAAAGGTAGGAACCTGACAAGGCTGCCCCTTGTTACCACTCCTCTTCAATATAGTGCTTGAAACACTGGCTAGGGCATTGAGGCAAGAAAAGGCAATTATAGGAATACTAATTAGAAAAGAGAGAAGTAAAACTATCCCTTTTTGCAGACGATAGGATAGTTTACCAAGGGATGCTAAAAAATCCCACCAGAAAACTAGAAATGATTAAAAGTTTCAGTAAAGTGGCGGGATACAAAATTATCCTAGAAAAAATCAGTAGCCTTTCTTACACCAACAACAAGCAAAATGAAGAAGGAATTACAAGGAGACCTTCCCCACTCACAATAGCCTCAAAAACAATTAAAATACCTAGGAATAAACCTAACCAAAACCACCAAAGTCTCTATAACAAAAAATTATAAGCTCCTGAAGAAGGAGATTGAAGACGATCAGAAGATGGGAAAGACCTCCCATGCTCATGGATTGGAAAAAATTAATTATAGTATAAATGTCCATTCTGCCCAAATTAATATACAGATTCAATGCAATCCCATTAAAATCCAAGGTCATTCATTCACAGTCTTGGGAAAAAAAATTCTTAAAATTCATATGGAACAACAAAAGCCCCGAATACCCAAAAGAACCCTGAGTTGAAAAGAGCAACTACAGGGTATCTCTACACCAGACTTCAAACTATACTACAGGGCTATAGTCATAAAAACAGCTTGGTTACGGCACAAAAACAGACAGCCTGTAGATCAATGGAACAAAATTGAAGATCCAAACTTGAGCACATACAATTTCCTCCACCTCATATTTGACAAGGGGGCCCAAAAGATTCACTGGAGGAAAGATAGCATCTTCAGCAAGTGGTGTTGGCAAAACTGGATCACTTGTAGAAAAATAAAAGTAAACCCCTACCTCTCACCCTGTACAAAAATCAACTCCAAATGGTATCAAAGACCTCATTTGAAACCCAAAAAACTTGAAGGTGATAGAAGAAAAAGTTGGCAGCAAACTTACAAGATATAAGTGTAGGAAAAGACCTTTCTAAATCAGACAGCAGCTGCACAGGAAATAAGGTCGACCAATTGACAAGTGGACCTTATTAAACTCAAAAGTTTGTTGCACAGCAAAAGAAACAGTCAGGGATGGGACAAGTGAAGAGAAAACCCACAGAGTGGGAGGAAACCTTCACTGCTGATACATCTGACAGAGCATTAATTTCCAGAATATACAAACTATTCAAAAAACAAAGAAGAAAACAAATGACTCACTCAAAAGATGGAGTAAAGAGCTGAGCAGAGTGAGGAAATAGAGATAGCTGAGAAACATCTTAACTGTTCAACATCACTAATAATTAAGGAAATGCAAATTAAAACCACTTTAAGATATCATCTCACCCTGATAAGGCTGGCAAGGATCAAGAAAACAAATGATACTAAGTGCTGGAGAGGGTGTGGGGAAAGGAGAACACTCATCCACTGCTGGTGGGAATGCAAACTTGTACAACCACTATGGAAAGCAGTATGGAGAACACTTAAAAGACTCAAAATGAGCCTACCACCTGACCCAGCCATACTGCTTCTGGGAATATATCCATCAGACTCTTCCTACCACAGAGATACATGTACAGCCATGTTTACTGCAGCTCTCTTCACAATAGGGAAGAACTGGAACCAACCCAAATGCCCCTCAACCAACAAGTGGATAGAGAAAATGTGGTACATCTACACAGTGGAGTTCTAGCAGAGGTAAAGAAAGATGACATCATGAAATTTGCAGGTAAATGGATGGAACTAGAAGATTTTATACTATGTGAAGTAACACAATCCCAGAAAAACAAAAGATGAATGGTATCCCTTATCTGTGGATGCTAGTACCAAGTACCTAGTTGTAAGACAAACTGAACAACGTTAATGTTATATTCCTCATGATCTAAAGACAACTATGCTCTCACAATGTGGATCCCTAAACAGGTTCTAGAGCTGACCTAGCATTTATTTTCAGACCTTGGGTTTTGGTACATGATGGAGGGTATGTGTTCATCTTTTAGAGTAATATGGGTTTAAAATGGAAAGTTGCATATCAAGAAATATGCTATGGAAATGACATACACTTTGTTTCCAAAGGATACAGTCTTAATATAGGTGTAATAGGCAGGCGCAACTTAGCCTTTCTGGGTACTTAACCACCATACTTAAGCCCATAACAATTTGGCCGAGGGACCTAAGGGATAACTTTGTTCCTTGCCCTCGGAGGTCAACCAAGTCTTAGGATATTATGCATGGGGGCACCTCTTGAAATGTCCTACAGATGTGGGTCACCAGTCTTCCTGTTCAGGGAGGTCTTGGAGAGCCACTGTTGGGACTTCAGCCAGTGTCCATTCTAAAGAGAAGAAAATCTGCTCATGCTTCAGAAAAGGAAGCCTGGTCTAGCAAGACCTGCTTTTGTCCTTGAGTGGATGGAACTGGTGAATGAAAAGATGAAAGGAACAAGGCTCCTCCATCCTTCTCCCCCCCCCCCCAAAAAGCCCCGAGAGACACAAGAGGACCAGATCCTCAACTGACCTTGAGAAAACAAAAACCTTGGTTAATCTGGGATAACTATGTGGCCTTAAGCATCCAAAAGTAAAGTACAACCAGATACAAATAATCAGTAAGACCAGAGAAACTGCGCTACCGACATAGAACTTGAGATCTTAGTAAAAAAGAAAAAAAGAATAAAGAGAGGGTACTGTTGTTTGGCCTATCTCCAATTCTTACTGGCAAGTGCATCTACTCTGTGGCTGCCACCCCTTTTGGCACTCCTAAAAGACATGAGACACAGCTTTTTAACCTCCTAATATGGACTGAAGACTCGTGTCTCTCCAAGAATCCTCCAAACCTTCAATGCCAGATGGGGACTACTGAAATACCCAGCTTGTGGACTAAACAGCTAAGGGGATGTCAGCCTCGTCAGAATGTAGACTGCCATTGTTGAACTACCTGGGCTGTATCATGGAGGCCAGTACAGGGGCATCAAGACAGGACGTGTGCTTACTGGACTTAATTTTGGGGGACCATGGGAGGGAAAGACACCAATGTGGAGCAAAAGTGCAGGATTTATGGTTGGGATTGCCAAAGAGGAACCTCGAGCGCTTCCTTAAGGAAAATATGACATCTTTTAAGGAAGAAAAAAAATCCTCCAATTCAAGTGGTATGGGTATGTATGTATGTATGTATGTATATGTGTATATATATATACTATGTATATATATACATATATATACTATGTATATATATACATATATATATACTATATATATAATGTAGCAATACAAGTTGGAGAGAACAATAACAAAAGAACTGAAAAAAAAACTCTGGAGAAACTTGAATAGAGATGCAGGACATGTATGGCAGAGTTCAGGGACTTGGGTGGGATGGGGGGCATGGAAGGGGAGGCGACTCTAGATTCGATTGAGAAATGATGTGTGACCTATGGAAAAAGTTTAATAATTGTAATAATAAAAAATGGAAAAAAATGGACAGTAAGACCCATTGCTGAAGATATGGCATAACATAAGTGTGAGGAAAAAATATGTTGAGACCCTGCTACAATCATTATAAATCGTATTAAAATATTTTTTTCTTTTTTTAAGCCAAAAAAAGTGCCATTTAAAGTTTTAAACCAAAATCAGAAGGAAGTCATCTTTTCCTTCATTTTCTGTTGCTACTCCCTCAAAATCACTCTCCACCAGCTTCGTTCCAGCTGTCTATTTCTATCTATTTTTAATTTGGGGGGTATTTAAAGTCTGAGTATAAAACCTGACAATGCATCTTTTTGTTTTGAAACAAAGCAAACACCTTCAACTACACAGAAAACTGGAAACTGTTTTCCGCTGGCCCCTCTTCACTAATGAGATGAACAGGAAACACTCCAGCTTTTGTTCCTTTTCTCAGAACATCATGTTCCTGGAAAACAGTCCCTTCCTTTAAAACACATGGAAAAGACACACAGAGAGCAAAGGAAATGCAGCCCTTATGAATTCCAAAAGGTTCTTCCCTGTGATATGATGTTAACATATAACGTGCCTTTGTTGAAAGGAATTAAAAGCCACTGTCAGATTGTCTATCTGCATGAATTAATTCTAAGTAATGTTTCTTATCTTTGGCTAACAAAATAGTTTCCAATTCAAAGGGAAATAGACTATTGTCCTGTTGTAATTAGAAAGTGTTCATGGGGCTGGAAAGTTGGCTCAGTGGGTAAAAGCCCTGGCTACTCTTGCAGAGGACCTGGGTTTGATTATCACCACCCACAAGACAGCCAAATCCAGTTCCAGGTGAATCTGACGTGTTCTTCTGACCTCCATGGGCATTGCATGACATGGGTGCACTTACATGCACAGAGGGAACACACTCATGCATATAAAATAAAAATAATAAATAAAATATCTTTTAGAAAGAAAGTGCTTCTATGTCCCCCATTATTTTTTCTTAAATTATTTTATTTGACCTTTGGTTAGCATGTAATAATTATGTATATTAATAGGTTTTACCTTTGGTATGATGTTTCAACACACGTGTCAGGCCCCCATAGGCATGTGCTTCCCAGCCCCTGTAATCCTCATTCTTCATTCAGATCAACTTCCTTTAGCTTCCACATATGAGGAGAATGTGTAGTATTTTTCTTTCTGTGCATGGTGTGTTTCTCTTAACATAATGTTCAGTTCTATCCAATTTTAAGTGAATTTGTTTGTCTTTCTCCCTGAATAATACTCTATGGTGTATATACACATTTTCCTAAACTTACCTGATGACTGATATCACATCTTGGCTATTGTAGATAGTGCCACAAAAAGCATGGGTGTCCAGTCACTTCTTGGCATGATGATATCTTTTCTTACCTTGAAATGGGATAGCTGGATGCTATGGTATCTATTTTTAGCTTTTCGAGGAACCTCCATACAACATGTTCTCTGTAATAGTGGTGTAATTTGCATCCTACCACCAACAGTGCATGAAGATTCCTTTTTCCACATCCTCTCTAGCATTTGCTATCTTTTGTTGTTTTGGTATTTTCCATTTTAACTGGAGTAAGATAACATCTCATTGTGAGTTTGAATTGCATTTCTCTTGTAGGTAATGATAATAAGCATTGTGGGCTGGAGAAATGGGTCACCTGGTAAAGGAGCTTCTCCCAAGCCTGACAACTTGAGTTTGATCCCTGGGGCACACAATGTGGAAGAAAAGAACAAACTTCACAAGTTGTCTTTAGGCACACACACACACATACACACACACACACACACACACACACCCCTCACACATACTGTGGCACACACACATGTACACACATAAACACAAAGTAAATTAATGTCATTTAAAATTCCTTTTAATTAAAAAAATACATGGAGCTGGAGAGATGGCTCAGCAGTTAAGAGCGCCAACTGCTCTTGCAGAGGACCCAGGTTCGATTCCCCCACATGGTGGCTAAGAACCGTCATTAACTCCAGTTCCAGGGGGATCTGACGCCCTCTTCTGACCTCTATGGCATTGCATGATATGGGTACACAAACCTACATGCAGACAGTACACTCATACACATAAAAAAGTAATAAATTAAAAAATAAACAAATTTAAAAAGTTTAAAAAAATACATTATATTTCCTTTTCGGGAAGCATCTATTCAAGCCATCTGATCACGACTCCTGTCAGGAGAAGCTGACCCACAGGCTCTTGGTGCATGCTTCTGAAGTGCCTCTCTTTCTACCATGCTCCATGATCAAATCTATGTTAAACTTGCTTCCTAGAAACTCTAACTCTGCTTCATAAAATGGTAAGTGTCTATTCAGATCATTTGCATGCTTTTTAAATTACATTGCCCACTTTTTTGTTGCTCATCTTTGGAATCCCTTGTCAAATGACTAGTGGGCAGGTGGTTTCTCCTACTCTATAGGTTGTCTTTTTGAGCATTTGGCTATTTCTTTTGCATTGTAGCAGAGTTCAATTGGATGTAACACCTTTTGAATTTCTTTCTCTTTTTTTTTTCACTATGTAGAGCAGATGTTTGTTGATCTCATGGAGATCCACCTGCCCCTGTCTCCCAAGTACTGGGATTAAAGATGTGCCAGGCTTCCCTTTGTCTATTTTTGTTTGAGTTTTCTTGAATCCACTGGAGACATAGTAAGGGCTACCCAGCATAGTAAGGGCTGAATATCAGAGTCCCCACTCTTTTCTTTTGAGCTGGAAGGGAGGTCTCATGCTGTCTGGCTGGGCTTCTGAACAGTTGGGATTACAGAGGTCCCTATCTGTTAAGCATGTACTTTGGAACTGAAGGCTCGCCTGTAGGATATGCAAACATTCAATTTTAGTATGTGTAGCAAAACAGTTTTCCAATATGAGAGTTTCAGTTGCTTCTTTGCAAATATTCAGTTATTTATATTTTCATTTAGATTTAAGGATTAACTTGTCAATTTTCACTTAAAAATCACAAAAGTAGATTTTCAAGGAGATTGTATTCACTATATAGGATGGAAGATATTTACATATTTGTAATATTGTGCTTCAATATTTGAATGTGACAGATCCCTTTTCTTTTCTTTTTTTGGAGTTTTTTTTTTTTTTTTTTTTTTTTTTTTTTTTGAGACAGGGTCTCCCTTTAGTATCAGCTGGCCTGGAGCTCTCTATGTAGACCACGCTGGCCTTGAACTCATAGAGATCTACCTGCCTCTGCCTCCCAAGGTTAGGATTAAAGGTATGCACCACCATGCCTGACAGATCCCTTTTCTTATATTCTCTAAATATTGTTTTTTTGTCAGTGTGTGTATAAGAGGGAAAGAGAGTCATGTGAACACACATCAAAACTCATGTATGAATACTGTATTAATTTTTAGGGATTTAAAATTTATAGCATTATCAAAAATTTAATTTTCAAGTATTTGTTAGCATATAATGTCACAAATTCCCTTATATACTGTTCTACAATCCATAAACTGCTACGTTCATGGGTCAATTCTACAGTGCCTCTGTAAAGCTTTTTGGAATTCCAGGGTACTCTATCAGTCTATGTATGGCTAATAACAGTTTCTCCCAATCTCTCAGTGGTGTTTGTTGACTTGAAGAGACAAGGATCTCCATGAGGATCTGAATGAAGGTTTGTTCGGCAGCAGATGTGCCGTCTTGTCCTCAGCTTCTGGCATGCTCTCGAGCTTCACAGTTTCATACAGCACCAGTTGTAGGCTTTTGCTGTTGTTAAACAGACGTTGGCAGATTAAAGAAGTTACTTCTATTTCTGCTTTACTGAGTTATTACCATGAATGGATACTAAAGTTCATTGAGTCCTTTTAGTTTGTTTTTCAAATAGGTGGGTGTTTTCTTTGTTTTATTAATGTAGTAACTTGTAGTGATTGCCTCTCGTATAACTAAATCAAACCTGTATTCTTGCATGCTGCAAGACTCCTTTTATCTATCCCTAACTTTGGTTTGCCAGCAATTTGTTCAGGATTTTTCCCCATGTCTGTTCATGAATAAAATTGATTATACTTTGCTTTTCTTTTTTGTAGTACTCTTATAAGGTTTTTGTTTTTCTCCAGATTATCCTGGCCTCAAAAATAAGTGCACTATCATTTTCTATTCTTAGAACTTTTCAAATAACATTCATAGTATTTTGTCCTTAAATATTTAGAAAAATTCATTACTGGAGACTACTAGGCCTAGAATTTTCTTAGAGGGTTGTTTTTAAATAGAAATTTTATTCATTAAATTCCTGAAATGAGTAAGTTTATCCTTTAACTTGACTGGTCCACAGGGTGCCCAGGTAGTTATGCAAACATCATTCTGGACATTCCTGAGATACTGTTTCAGGCTAAATTCACATTCAAATTGGTAAACTCCAGCAAGTTGCCTTCAATTCTTCAGAGGGACCTACTCAATTAGCCAGGGACCTGGATGTAGCAGAAACACTGGCCCTGCCCCAGCAAGACAGACCTCTCTTGTGTGACAGCCTTCAAACTGGCCTGTCGCTTTTCCCTGCCTTCACATCTGAACTGGCATATTGGTTTCCTCGAGAACCCACCAGCTGGCTTCAGACTAGAAGCCCATTTGGGCTTCATCATAGGCTCTTCTGATCTCCATCTGGCTAACTCATACTACAGTGTTTAGGCCTCACCCACCTCTAGATCAGGTAAATGGGTTCTATTTCTCTTAAGAACCCAACTGGCTGGAGATACAACTCAGCAGTTCAGAGCACTGGCTGCTCTTGTAGAGGACCTAGGTTTGGTGTCCAACAGCTACATGGTGGTTAACAACCATCCATAGCTCCAGCTCCAGGGAATCTAGTGCCCTTTCTGGCTCCTTAAGGTACCAGACATGCACATGGTACAAAACATTCATATATATATTTATAATATTTTATAATATATAATAAAAAATATATATTTTTAAAAGAACCCAGAATAATAAAGTTATATATGAAGGCTATTAAGAAACAGATCTTCCTTGATTTATAACAGTGTTATATGCCAATAAATCCATCCTAAGTAGGAACTGTATTAACTTCCCCTAATCTATTGAGCATCCCAGCTCCGTTTGTCAGTACAGGGGATGCTGTGGAGTGTGGTGACTGCATGCCTCCTGATCCTGTGGCCAAGTGGTTGCTGCCACTTACCGCCACTGCACTGCCCAGCACCAGGAGAGCACACCACACCACTCATCACTTGTCTAGGAAAGTTTGAAATTCAAATTTTGAAGTATGGTTTCTACTGAGCACAAAAAGTGTCTATTGCTTTCATATTATCATAGGCAAAAACTTACTGGTGAACCCCATATGAGGCAAGGGCTTTCTGTGTTCTCTTTCTTAGCATGCCATTACTTGGCAAGTTGTATTTTTCTGTATGTTTGCTCATTTTATTTTATTTTCACTTCATCAATACCATTTTAATACTCTCATGTGTTTATAACAAATGAAAAATCAGTAGCTTAATCTCTCTCTGTGTTTCTGTGTCTCTGTCTCCCCCCCCCCACACACATATATAGGTCTTGAGACAAATGTATCCTTCTTATTTTTTTTTTTTTTTTGTCTTTTTGAGACAGGGTCTCCATGTAGCCCCAGCTGTCCTGGAACTCACTCTGTAGACCAGGCTGGCCTTGAACTCACAAAGATCCACCTGCTTCTGCCTCCCAAGTGCTAGGATTAAAGGCATGCGCCACCACGCCCGGCGTATCCTTCTTATTAACCTTTCCAAAGACCTTAGTCTAGTTCCATTATTGTCCATGTTTTATCTCATTATTTTCATATTTTGCTCAACTCCTTCTACTTTGGGAAGGCCTTTCTTTCTCCATTATTTCTTTCTTCTTTCTCTATCTATTCCTTCCTTCCTTTCCTTTTTTCTTCTTTTCTTTCTTGATAAATATCCATATCATTGATTTTTTCACCTTTCTCTCTTTGAATACATACTAAAAGCTATAAACACAGCAATAAGCTCTATTTACATTTAAAAACAGTTTTTAAATACTTTTATTGTGCATTTGTACATTTTATATGATGGCTCCTATTCAAATGTAGGGACCCCTCCATGCCCCCAACCCTCCATCACCATCCATGTTAAGTCCGATCCATTCAAGGTTTTGAACCCAGATGTCTTTCTGTGCAAATTCATCCACTGGAGTCTAGTCAGCACAACTAGACATCTTAAGTAAGGCATGCTCTCCCTCACCCAGCAGTAACGAGTCTCCAGTAGTTCTCAATCCAGGGCTTGCCCACCACCTGTTTCTCTTGCTCCACTCTGGGACCTCGTTTGACTTGGCATTGGCCCCATGCCTGATGCCATCATTGCCACAAGTTCACATGTGTAAGCTTCCAGTAGTCCGAAAGCTTCTGCTTCCCTAAGTTCATGAACCAGCCCTGGCTCTTCTACAATGCTTCCTGAGCTGTAGGTGGATAATATAAGAGTCCCATTCAGGGACATACACTCTGGAGACTCCCATTCTCTGAAACTTGGTCAGCTGTGGTTTCTGTGTACTTTGCCCTTATTATGCCTCACTAGTGAGAATTGGGGGATGCACTTGTTTTCTCTCTGCCCCTCATTCTGCTACATTCCATGAGTCTTAGGTGTAGAGGTTCAACTGTAGGTGTGTCTCCTAGGATTGGGCATCTTTCGGATATATATTCTGAGTGTCTGACCAGTTATGGGATTCCACAGTACCCTCCATCTGTTGCAAAGAAGTGCTTCTTTGATGAGTGGTGTACAGTATGCTTGTCTGTAAATATAATATTCATTACTAAGCTTGTGGTAAGAAATTTCATTTGTCAAGAGATATGACAGAGATAGATTTTTCCATAGGATCTATCTCCTCTCCAGCCATGTGCACTTGACTGAGTTTACAGTGCCACCCATGAGTTCATTTCCATTGAGAGACTTTTAAATCCAATTAGGTAGTTGTTGATTGGCCCACAGATAACAATGCCACTATGGCACCAATGCAGGCAGTTCGCTGTGCAGGTCATTGTGGTTGTTAGGCTTTGGGCATGGGTTGGACCATGGATTGACTTTCTCCCTTAGCAGTGTGTATTTATTTAGCATTATGGGAGCTAAACTTCAAGTAAAAAGCTTCCAGGTTGGTTCCTGCTCCATTACTCCTAGTCCTGTTTCTGAATCATGACCTGTTTTGAACAGTAGGGTCTTATTTTCTAGTTCTGAGAGATAGTCAATAGCTTCCGCCTAGCCTGTGTTATTTTGAGAGTCTCTTGGATCACTCTCACCAGCCACTCAAAGGGAAGTCTCTTCTGTCTGGGACTATGTTCCTTGCCATACAACTCCAGGTTGTACTACCTGTGCACTAATGTTCAGACAGTGTATGTGCATTTCTCATAGGGTCTCAGGGGCATCACATTATCCTCTGAGTTCTCTAACCACCAGTATTGAGTCATCATCTCTATTCTTTCTTCTTCCCTTCCCACCTGCCTCCTCCTTCCCCAGCCCCAATATCCCCATTATCCCCACCTTCCCCTCTCCTGAGGTCCCTTGCCCCCCACCATGTCCCTCTGTATGTCCCTCCCTCCTCCCCCTCCTATCCTAACCCTCCCACCCTCCCCACCTCCCCACCAGTAACAGCTATTTTTTATTGTCCTCCTCTTTCAGGTTCTGTCTTCCTTTACCTCCATGTGTCCTTTCCAATTTCTTGGCTCTTGGTGCTACATCAGGATGTATACTCACATGTAGGGGATGGTGCTACAGGTCACAATTGGGGAGAACATACGTTGCTCGGTTTTCTGCCTTTGTGATATTTCACTTAGTGTAACAATCTATAATTCCACCCATTTACCTGTGAATTTCATAATTTCATCTTTTCTGACTGCCGAGTAGTCTTCTATTGTGTAGATGTATCAGTTTCTTGCTTTCTTGCATTTCCTATAACATCAATACTAAATTAAAGTAATGATGGAAAATATCTTCACTTTATTTCTGATCTGAAGGGAAATAACTTCAATCCTTCACCATTAAATATAATGTTATATGCAGGCTTTGTAGATGCTCACAAAAAGTAAAAATCTCTTTTTCCTATCCCTCTGAGAGTCTTAATCATTAATTACTTTGAATATTTTTCCAATTCCTTTTCTTTATTGATTGATATAATCATGTAATTTTTTAATATAAATCACATTGATTTTTAGATATTAAACCAGCCTTATGTCTGTGATGTAACTCCTTTTGTATAATTTAAATGTATAAATATTCTGCCTTGTTCTCCTAATACTCTGTTAAGAGTATTTTTGCATCTCTTTTCATTGGGGTTATTTTACCGCAGTTCCTTTTTTTGGTATTGACTTCACCTGGCTTGGGACTAGTGCAATAGTAGCTCCAGGAAATGAAATTGAGAAATGTTTGTTTTCCTTCTGTTTTCTGGAAAAGACTGCATAGAACTGGTGTTAATTCTTCTTTCTATAAACACTAATAAGAATTCTCCTTTGACATCATCTGGACCTGCAGATTGATTTTGAGGGAATTTATAAAATTATGAATTAAATTTTATGAAAAGTGAATGGGTTACTCAAACAATCTATTTCATATTGAGTAGATTTCAAGAATCGACCCATATCATCAAAGTTGTCAAATTTACATATGTTAAATCATAACCATTCTTTAAATGTTTGTAAGGTCTGCAAAAATATTCCTTACTACATTCCACACATTAATACTTTGTTTCTGCTACGTGTTTTTGTTTCTAAAAAGAGGCTCTTGGAGTTGTTTTTATTCTCTGTGTTGTATGTTTTCAATTTTGATGATTTCTGCTCATCTTTATAATTTCCTTCTTTCTGCTGCTTTGGATTTTGTTTTATTTCATTTTGGTTTGGTTTTTGGATTTTTGAAACAGGGCCTAGAACTTACTATGTAGACCAGGTTGGCCTCCAGTTCACAGATCTCTGTCTCCTAAGTGCTGGGGTTGAAGGCATGCACAACCACAAACTGGCCTGCTTTAGATTTTACTCTTCAATGTTTTTAAAATTTTATCTAACATTTTTATTTCATGTGGGTAGGTACACCTGTGTCATGTAATGTCTGTGGAGTTGAGAAGAGAGCAGTGTATTCCCCTAGAACTGGAGTTATAGATAGTTGTTAGCCACCATGTGGGTGCTGGGAATTGAACTCAGGTCTTCTGAAAGAGCAGTCAGTGCTCTTAACTGCTGAGCCATCTCTCCAGCCTTCTCATCAATGTTCTTAGGGTGACACTTCAGTTCATTGATTTTCTCTCTTCTAAGACATTTATTTTATTTTATTTTATTTTATTTTATTTTATTTTATTTTTTTGTCTTTTAGAGACAGGGTCTCCCTGTAATCCCAGCTGTCCTGGAATTCACTGTGTAGACCAGGCTGGCCTTGAACTCACAAAGATCCACCTGCCTCTGCCTCCCAAGTGCTAGGATTAAAGGCATGCACCACCATGCCCAGCTCTTCTAAGATATTTAATGCTATAAAATTTCCTCCCAAAACCATTTGATTTGTGTCCCACAATTTTGATATATTGTTTCTTCACTTTTTAAATGCATTTTTAAAAATTTCCCTGAGATGTCTTCTTTAGCTCGGGTATTTTCCTTTTAGATGTATGTTACCTAATTTTCAAATGTTTAGAGATTTGCATAATTTCAGCTCTTGGCTTCACATGTGAATTCATTGTAATCTCTTTGTTTATTTGTGTACCAGATGTGGTAGTTTCAGGGGTATATTTTATGGGCCAAGATATGTGTGGCTTAGTATATTCTATAGGTGTGTGAAGAGCATGTGTATAGTTTATTGATAGACATTCTGTAAACATCAATCAAGAACTGTCAGTGTTCTTGAGTTTTCTACATCCTTGATTTTTCTACCTAATTGTTCTATCAATTATTGAGAGCAAAGTGTTGAAGTCTCTAATTATGATTTGTCATTTCTGCATTAATCTATTTTCCATTGTTGTAGTAAATGCCTAAAGCTGGGTGCTTATGAAGAAAAGAGTTTCATTTATCTCACAGTTCAGTTAAGGAGTCTGAAGTCCAAGATCAGGCAGCCCTATTGTTCGGCCTCTGGTTATCTGGGTCTCATGGGGTAGTATCATGACTGGGGCATGTGTGAGAAGGTGAACTCACATAGTGAGTGAAGAGAAGACAGTGAGGAAGAGCCTGTCTTACTCTTTAGTAACAATCCTCTCAGGAGAACTCACCAGAGTCCCATAGGAACTGCAATAACCCCTTCCAACAGAGCTACTTCCAGTGATCTAATTATCATGTACTCTGCCCACAATGTTCCACCTCCCAATATCACCTTTTTGGAGATTATCCTTCCAAGACATGAAACTTTGGGAGACATGTTCAGAACATATCCAAAGCATGACAAATTCTACCAGTTTTGGTTTCATAATATCATGACACTTTCATTTTGAAATTAAGATTATAGTTCTCTCTCTCTCTCTCTCTTTGAGACAGGGCCTTCCTGTAGCCCCAGATGGTCTGGAATTTATTATCTAGACCAGACTGGCCTCCATCTCACAGAGATTGGCTGCCTCTGGCTCCCGAGTGCTGGGAGTAAAGGCATGTGCCACCACACTGGCTCCACAGTAGCTTCTTCATAGGTCCTTTATTGTTTTGCAATGCTGCTCAGTCTTCAGTCTTTTTAAATATTTTTCTCTGATTTCTATTTTATCTGACATTAGCATAGGGATTTCCAACAATATATATATATATATATATATATATGTAACTTGTTACTTTAAACCAGCCTGTGTTGCTATTTTTTAAGTAATATTCTTTTTTCTTCTCTTTTTTATCTTTTTTGAGACAGGATATCCCTATAGCCCCAGCTGGTCTGGAACTCACTATGTAGACCAGGCTGGCCTTGAACTCACAGAGATCCACCTGCCTCTGCCTCCCAAGTGCTGGGACTAAAGGCATGTTGGATCATGTTTCTAATTCTGTCTTTCAAGGGATGTATCTAGATTATTGATATTTTATGTAATTATTGATATGATAAGACTTAAGTCTGATATTTTACTTTCTGATTTTTCATTCTATTTTTCCCCCTCTCTCCATATGGGTTACATGAACATTCTTTAGAATTTAATTTTTACTTACATAATGTGTTTTAAGTACATTGCTTTGTGAAGATTTTCTAATTATTACATTATTGTTGTATTATTACATTATTTACAGATTACTAACATTCTTCTTTGTGACTCAAGGCACATAGTTGATCTGCTTTCTTTTTCTTATTCAGACTCTTCTTTTTTTAAAGTGTGTATATTTATATATTTATTTTAAATCTATGAGTGTTTTGCCTGCATGCACCCTGTGTATTGCAATGCGTGTGGAGGTTGGAAGAGGGCATCAGATCCCCTGAGACTGAAGTATGGACTTAGAGATGGTTATTAGCAGGACTGAACCCTAGTCCTCTGGAAGAGCAGCCAGTGCTCTTAACTCCTGAACCATCTCTCCAGCCCCCAGGCTCTTCTTATATTTATTTGTTGTTATTGTTTAGTCGTGTTGTGTTTTGAGACAGACCTGGAACTGGCTGTCCAAACCATGCTGGCCTCAAACTCACAGAGAGCTGCCTGCCTCTGCCTCCAGAGGTCTAGAGTTACAGGCATGCCCCACTATGCCTGTACTTCTCAAGTGAAGTCCAGGGTCTTAAGCTGGGCACACTGAAAAATCAGCCTAAAACCAGAAATCCATGCTGGGAGTCAGTCGTGACAAAAATAATACAGTCATGTAATAACTGTACAATTTATCACCCCTCCACATTTCCTCATGCCCCTTTGCAGTGATCTCTTTCTTCATTCTCACTCATCTGGATTTTCCCCCTTATAGTTTTGTCCTTCTGAAAGTTTCATATAAATAGAATCACACCACACAGACTTGTGACGCTGGCTTCTCTCACTAGCCAGCACATTTGACAGTTATTTCTGCTTTAGCCGCTTATACCAACAGATTGTCCCGCTCTATCACAGAAAGGATCACTGTGGTTGGTTTTTCAATTCTCTAGTTGAAGAATATATTTGGGTCATATCTAGTTTAGGATGATTATAAATAAAGCCACTATAAATATTCATATGCAGGGTGTTTGGGATTTTGTTTTTGTTTTTGAATTTTGGTTTTTTGGTTGGTTTGGTTAGTTTTTTTCCTTGTAACCCCAGCTGTCCTGGTACTCACCATGTAGACCAATCTGGTCTCAATCTCACATAGATCTGCTTCCCTCTGCCTCCCTAGTCTTTATTATAAGTAGGTTTTAGCATGAACACAAATTTTCATTTAACTTTAATAGTTGAAAAGAAATAGGGTTATTAGGTTACATTTAAAGTGTAGGAGTGTGGCTGGAGAGATGACTCAGCACTGGCTATTCTTGTAGAAGACCTACCTAGGTTTGATTCCCAGCACCCACATGGTCCCTAACAACCATCCATAACTCTAGTTCTAGGGGATCTGACACCCTCTTCTGTCATCCACAGGCATTGCACAACGTAGGTGCTCTTACATACATGCAGGCTTAACACTTGTCCACAAAAAATAAAAATAAATAAATAAATCAAAAAATTAAGCTGGCCAGGCATGGTGACACACACTTTTAATCCCAGCACTTGGGAGGTGAAGGAAGATAGATTTCTGTGAGTTCAAGGCCAGCCTGGTCCACATAGTGAGTTCTAAGCCAGCTGGGACTACAGGGACACCCCTGCCTCAAAAAGACCAAAAAATAAATAAATAAATAAAGTGCGGGCACAACCTTATAAAAAAATGAAAAAAAATGAAGGCTTTTTATTCCTCTGGCTCTACTATTTTCCATTCACAAGTATAGATAGATGGTATCTCAGTGGTAACAAGCTTGCCCATCATGCACAAAGCCCTGGGTTCAATCCCCACACCAGGATAAAAGGGGAAAACTCTTAGCAGCTTCACGTTTGCAGCTGTGTTCATGGATTCTCACGATTTTTCATTGTAGCCTCTTTTATGGGCCATTATAAATGATGTGATATCTCATGATTTTAACTCCACTTCTTGAGTAATCAATGATTTTGGACATTTTTCATATTCCAGTTGTCATCAGCATATTGTTTGTGGTAAGGTGTTCCTTCAAACCTTTTGCCCATTCTTGAAAATGGATCATTGGTAGGGCTAGAGCAATAGCTCAGTGGTTTAGAGCACTGTGCTGCTCTTACAGAGAATCTGGATTCGATTTCTGGTACCTACATGGTGGCTAACAACTCTCCATAACTCCAATTCCAGGGGATCAATATCCATTTCTGATCTCCACAGGCATTGCATGACATGGGTGTACTTACACACATGCAGACAATATACTCATACAAACACACACATAAAATAAAACAATAAGTAAAATATTTTTTAAAAAGAAAATGAAGTTTGTTTTCTTATTACTGACTGTGTGTGTGTGTGTGTCTCTGTGTGTGTATGTGTGTACCTTAGTTCCTTTCTCATTGCTATGATAAAATACTCTGACAAAAGGAACTTACAGAGGGAAAGGGTTCATATCGGCTCACAGTTCCAGAGAAACCCAGTCCATCATAATGGGGAAGACGTGGCAGATGGTAAGGAGCGCCTGGTGTCGAAGCAGGAAGCTGACCAAACCACACTGCATTCACATTCAGGAAGCAGAAAGTGAACAGGCATTGGGGCCAGGTTATAGAGCCTGAAGGTGTGCTTCAGTGACGCACTGCCTCCAGGAAAGCTCCACCTCCAAAATGTTCTACGCCCTTCCCAAACAGCACCATCAAAAAGGGACGAGTGTTTCAACATCTGAGCCAGTGGCGGACAGTTCACATGTAAACCACAGCATACTCTGGACACATGCCCTTTGTCAGAAATGTGATTTGCAAGTATTTTCTCTTATTCAGAAATGGGATTTGTAAATGTTTTCTCTTATTCTGTAGCTTATCTTGTCATTCTCTTAACAATGTTTTTAAGAACCAAAGGTCTCATTTTTAAGGAAGCCTAATACAGTTTGTTCTTTAGTGGATCATGCTTTTCTTACATATTTTAAAAGCCATTTGTGACTGTGTATGTGTATATGTGTGCGCACGCATATGTGTGTGTGTTTTTGTGATTGTGTGTGTGTGCGTGTATGTGTGTTTGTGTGTGTGTGTGTGTGTGTGTGTGTGTGTGTGCATGTTCAGGGTCGGGGGGAGCTGCACTTGTGTGTGGAGGCAGAGGACAGAAATCCTCAGAAATGCTGTTCCACTCCTTTGAGACGCAGTCTCTCCTTGGCCTGGAGCTCACCAATGATGCTTACCTGGCTGGCTAGTGAGCCCTGGTGATCTGCCTCTCTCTACTTCCCATCACTGGGATTGCAAGCATGTGCCACCATGCCTGCATTTTTATGTGGGCTCTGGGATCAAATTCAGATCCTCCTGCTTGGGAGGCAAGTACTTTATTGACTGAGCTCTCTCCTCTGCTCAACTTCTGGTATATGTATTTTTTTCCTGTTTTTTTCAAAGCCAATTTTTTTGAAGTTTTGTGCATTTCATACAACAATTCTTAATCAAATTTAGACCCAGTCTCCCTTCCTTGCCCCCCTGCCCACCAGAGCTCATGCATTCCACCATACATGTCTTTCATCTTTTCTCAGTCTTTTTAAGAATTTTCGATGTAGAAGTTTACTGTTTCAGTCAGTTCTTTGACCAAGTCTTTTTGTTGTTGTTGCTGTTCCTTTCAATTTGCATCACTCCAAAATATGCATATATTTATGCCACACATATATCAAGATTATGACATCATAGGTTTTAGCATCCTCAGCTTATGATTTCTTTTTTTTTCTTTATTAGGCTGAAAGATGTCATGATTTCCTTAAGGAAGTGTTCAAAGGCTCCTCCTCAGCAAGCCCAAACAACCATGAGTCCTGCCCTTGTGCTCCACACTGGGGTCTTTCCTTCCCATTGAGGCCAGTGTATATATATATATATATATATATATATATATATATATAAATCTTCCAAGTTCACAAATATTTTTCTATTGTTCTTTTCTCTGGTAATGTTTTATCAATGGCAGATGCTGTTTTTGAAAAATACAGAGGCAAAATGAGGCTCTGGATGATGTCACCTTTCTCCTAGACAGCAGCCTTTCGCTTCTATCATGTAATTAGGCTAGGAGCAGACCACTTTAATCTAATTGAGATGACTCAAATTGTGGTTCCCGTTTTTCTCAGGGCTGGTTTCTTTCTTGTTTGCCCCAAGTTTTCAGTCATGATGGGGAGGGGAGGCTGTGCTCTGGAGCCTGGAGTTTTTAATCAGCCCTCCTCTTTAGCTGGACTTGTCATTTTTTTTTTTGGAGACAGGGTCTCCCTGTAGCCCCAGCTGGCCTGGAACTCACGCTATAGACCAGGCTGGCCTTGAACTCACAGAGATCTAACTGCCTCTTACTCCCAAGTGCTAGGATTAAAGGTGTGTGCCACCACACTGGGCTTAAAGATGGTTCTTAGCTGCCATGTGAGTGCTGGAAATCAAACTGGGGTCCTCTGCAAGAGCAATCAGTGCTCTTAACCACTGAGCCATCTCTCCAGCCCCCAAGGACTTGTCCATTTTTTGTCTTATCAGTCGATGAGCCTGCCCAATGTTCTACTTCACTTCTCTGCATTTCAGCCACCGCTTAGAAATCAGCAAGTGCCTCAGCAGAGATGTTGAGCCAAATGTCACCTTCTTTCTGCACTTCCCTCTGTTCAGCGTCTGTCCCCCAGGCACAGAGCACAAGCTCTCAGATGTCTTCAGGTGTTTGGCTTGTTTTTAAATCCATCTTTATAGTTTTATTCAGTGGGAGAGTTGGTCTGATACAGAGTACTCTGATGTTTCCCAAATTGGAATTCTTTCCTATCAATTTCTTTTAGAAAATAATTTACTATTTTTGTATTATGTGTATGAATATGTTGCATTCATTTATGTAAGTGCACCCATATCATGAAATAGCTACAAAGTTCAGAAGAAGAAGTCAGATCTCCCTGAAATTAGAGGTATATGGATGGTTGTTGGCCACTATGTCGGGGCTAGAACTTGAACCTTGGTCCTCCTCAAAAGTGGTCAGTGCTCTTAACTGCTGAGCCATCTCTCCAGCCCCTTATATCAATTTTACATTGACTATTCAAAAGGTGCATTACCAATTTGGCAGAGACTTGCTTTCCTTTGAAGCAATCAGAATCTCTAGAGAGCTGAGATTCTGTAAACCTGTAGGTGCACATCCATGTGTGAAATCACTTAGTTTCCTTGAGGAAGCTGAGGCACGAGTCGGTTTCTCTCTGCTCTATATTTCTGGGAGAATGCATTTTTACCAGTTTAGAATGAGGTAGTCTGATCTCTAGCCACCTGCACAAGCTTAATGTAACAACTTTCTTTTCCTAAGTACAATCAAAATGGAATTACTTTCTCCTTCAGTTATTTTATGTGTTTATTCCCCCATTCCGTACCCCCTCTAAAAGGTTACCTCAAGCAAACACATCTGTCAGGTGATATCTGGCATTCCATCTAGGACTTAATAGTGTGGTTCCCCAGGATGATCCTGGATGAAGGAATTTGTCTTCAAAGTGTCAGACGAGAGAGATAAAGTTTCCACAGTCAACATTAAATCTTTGATAGCGCCTCAGAAATAATTGAAATAAGAAATACCAGATATGAATGCTCATGCATCAGCTTTCAAAACAGAAAGTAAAATCCTTCTAAGAATGCAGAATGGAGATGCTGCAGAGCTAGTGTAGCTGCATGACCAGTTGGACCAAGTCCAATGAGAATAGAAAGTAGACTGAGCGACAGGCAGTTTTTAACAAATGCAGGAACAGAATGAAAGGTGGTAGGAAGCAGGAAGTATTAAAGGCAAAGGGGTGGTCAGGCCGGCAGAAGCAAAGAAAGATTTAGCTCTGGAAGGAACAGCTTGGCTGGGAGACATGGCTGAAACGAAGACTGAAAGCGTAGGCTTTCTGAGCTGTGTGAAGTGAGCATCTTCCCAAGATGGGAAATGTTCATGATGAGTGTGCATTTGTTCTGCACATGAAGTGCAAAGTTTCTAGGATTCGAATTCTCCTTTGGCATTAATCCACGAATTTACCTCAGAAAGTCATTCATTTTATGTAGCCTTCTACAATCAGGCAGGTTTTTTTCCTGAGTCCTCCTTCAGATTTTTTTAAGTTGTGGGTGTAATCCAACTTTAAATATTGATAAAAAACAAGTATTGGGGACCTGCAGTAGTGTTTTCTTGGCATTTTTATAGTCAATAACATTTACTATGATAGGATTTAGACTGGTTTGTTTAGCTTAGATTCATGGATTGTATAATATATACTTTTTCACGTGAGTCATTTATAAACCAAACAAGCTATAAGTACAAATATGTATAATTTTCTGACAACCTGGATCCATAAGCCTAATTATGTATGGAAGTCATTACTTCAAAATCACACTGAGCTAAGTTTTGTGGATAGTTTTACCCCCTGTGTAGTCATTTGGGATGAGTGGCATATTTACCTCTCTCAGGAAGAAAAGAGACTTTGTCACCAAATATTTACAGAGAAACTAAAATGTTCTATCAGCAGCTTTAAAACACCCAACGTTAATCCATGCTGTACCTGATGTCTTAACTCATGATTCCTTATCATAACCTAACTTCAAAACAAAAATCCAAAATAATGAAGTTAAGATCATTTAAAAAGCAATCTACAAAGCTGACTTTTGAACCTTCCATGCTGCTTCTGAAAAGGCTTTGGTGGTTTACCTTATTTTTAAAGCCTACTCTCTCATTTAAAAGACAAAGGACGCTACTGTACCTGTCTATAATTGTCTTCAACTTCCACAACCACTAACAGTGAGAGGAAGACAACATGGGCTTACCTGATCATCACGCAGCTAAAGAAACCAAGACATCTATTTGCATTGTATTACCAGGTGTTTAGAAGTCATAGAACAGAGGAAACACAGCTCTGATTCTCAACACTAAAAGCTGTAGGACAGTGAAGCTGTGTTTGTCTTATTCATGATCTAGCCTCATGATTGGCATGGTGTCAGCCAAGGAGCTGAGACTTTCATTGGAGTCATCAGTTTTTGATCACAGGCCGTGTATAAGATGGATGAGCTCGCCTGCCAGAATGGCTTTCATGGCCCCTGCGCTAGTAACGAGAGCTGCCCTCTTCCATTGTCACAGGGCTCCATGGACAGCCCAAGGAAGCTTGGCTGATGAACGCAGCAAATGAGCTTTTAGAAGCTACGTTTGTAAATTGTTCAGGTGTGCATACATGGAGAATCACTAATGAGTGTAGGGGACTGGGAAGGGAAGAAGATCCTGACTAACACGTACAAGCATAATTATGTACTAAGCATTTTACCTGCACTGGCTCGTTCAAACCTCCTAACAATCAGGTGAAGTTAAAACCTATTATCCCCTTCAAAGTGGAGAGCTTAGAGGCTGCATGCATTCGCTGTTGTCCAAGATTGCTGAGCTCCCAAAACAACAAAACTGGAGTCCAACTTTATCCTCCCATCATTCTATGCGGAATACTGTGTCAGAACAGAAGGCGCCGAATTAAAGGCAGACACGTTGAGCACTGCTGTTCAATGAATGCAGAACCCAACAGGCATTTTTTGCCAGCACAGGCAGAGCCAAAAAGGAAAGCAAGCAGGAAGATGATCAGCACCACGGTGCGGCTCCTAAGCCTCAGCTGAGTGCAGGGAAACTGAGCAGGCAGGCGGCCAAAGCCAGAGGCTGCACCTAGGATTCCTGCCAGAGACAACAACCGCACACACCAGGTTCGTAGAGCCCAGGCAGGTTATGAAAATAGACAGTTGAGCTGCTCTTGGGCAAGCCTGGTGGAGGGAAGTCCAGTAAACAGAACTTGAAGGGCTTAGTGAAATCACAGGAGGAAGCGTGGCCCAGATGGACAGAAGCTTTTACCACTTGGATCCTGTGCAAACAGAGGCGGTGAAGTGGGGATTTTCTGATCTTTTGCTTTGAGTTTTTGAACTGACACTGTTTGTTTCTTCACCTTATTTGTGTGCTCCAAGTAATTGCCATATAACGTTGAGGTCTGGGTCTGAGGCCGATTTCTGCTCTCATGCCCTTACTCCAGGGCTCTCCTTCTGCTAAAAACTAATAACTGTGGGAGGATTGAGTAAATATTCACATTATGCCTTGCATACATTAGGATCTTAATTAAACAACCAATAGAAAATCAAATAGGCGCTCTGGGATCTTGTTCAGCCTTGTCCCCGCCATTCCTGTCATCTTGTCTGGAGACCTGAAGCCCTGCATTTGGGTTTAATGTTTGTTCAGAGGATGAATGGGGTGCTCAACTTAGCTGTGTTTCTGGCATTTGCTATCGCAGTGGCTAGTGAGACCAGCTCTGTGCTCCCCGCCCTGATATGGCAGACACAACTTCACAGTCAGTACAACCCTTCTCTGGGGGTCACTGGCCTTGGGATATTTCCAGGTTTACAAACCCACTTCTTCTTATACATTCTGTAAACCAGAGGCCTATTTTAAAAGACAAGAAAATGTATGTGTCACCCCAGGGCAAATCTAACTTATGACAAGCTACCAATCAGATGGGTTCTCTCATACTACAAGCTTCTGTTAAGGCAAAACCCACCAGGGAGCAACGGGCAGCTCAACTCCAGAGTCTCTCACACCTTTCCTTAACTAAGAAAATCCATCGTCCAGTTGTGCCACTTTCCACATGAATAAAACAGGACTTTCCCTTAGTTCTAAACAGGTTTTAGGAAGCACCAAGGCAAACAAATATCTGCTCTTCAAATTTAGTGCTGAAAAAGTTAGTTCATCTGACTCTCCTATTTGGTACCACTAAATATTAAATGTCTATTTTTTTTAATTAACATACCAGAGATTGAACTCAGCCAGCAATATAGTGGGAGAAAGGAATTTCCTTAGGGAAGTTGTTGCAGCTATTCCCTCAATAAATAAATTAAATCCTTCTGTTTTCGTTAATGTTTTAACTAGGAAATTATTTCAATTCTAGTCTAGCAAGTTACCAAGAATCTCATGTTATAAATGTTTTTAAAGACTTTACAAACCTAATGAAAAAAATCATCTTTTAGCCTCAGCCAGGCTTCACAAGTGTAGCCTGTGACTCACGCTGCCAAAGGTTATTCTAAACTCACCAACAAGAACAGAGCTATTACAGAAAGAGGTAATATATTTTTCTCAATGTCACTGTATGAGAAGAGTTACACATTGCATGGGAAATATCATAAGATGCCGCCAAAGATTTCATGGTATGTTACTGAATCCAGTTCAGGCCATTTGAGTTATGTTCTCGTCTTGAAAAACCCATGAAGAGATTTTAATTAAAGGCACATACTAATCAAAGAGATAAAAACATCTTGCCAGACTAAAATAAAAAAAATAAAGCAGTATTATAAACATACAGAATGTTGGGACAATTTAGCAGCAAGGATTAGGAATATTAGAGATTCAGAACCAAGGTGACCTAAATTTTCTTACTAAAGAAATAGTCATTGGGAATAATTGCTATGAGTGATTAGCATGAGGTAATTAAGCAATTAACATCCCCAGAGTTGAAGCTGCTTTTATCTTTAAATTATATATATTCACTCAACATTTGAGGACCAATCATGTGATGTAGCCAGAGAATGTAATGAACGGGCTTACAAACCCTTCGCCTCAGGTGAGTCAGATTTGGGAACCACTAATTCAGATGGATTTTTGAAATCCCATCTCAGATTTACTGTTAGGGGGTTGGGACTGACTCTTACAATAGCCTGGAGTGGTCTCAAGAAGAATAGTTATACCTTTTTACAGACAAGAGAAGCACAGAATATTCTCAGAGTCACACAACTATCACTGGTGATATAGGACTCTATCTCTCCCTCCTAGATTCGGGACTTGGCTACTGTCTGGTAAAGTCATCCTTCTTCGAGGTCTGAGTTTTAAAATTTTAATGGAGGCACCAATGTCAGAATCATGATGGTTGAGAAAGTACTAAGAAATCTGGCCAGATGCATGTGTAGATCTAAGAGCTCAAAAGTGCTCGCCACATCTGTGAGGATAAAAGGAAACTGCTAACACGGGGAGCCAGTGCTGCCTGACAAAAATAAAAACAGTATTTACCTGCTACATGGCTGACAGTGTTGTATTTTGCATACAGCAACTCCTCTAAGATTCCTTACTGGTTAGCTCTAATCCCCTGTTATAGATGATGACACTGAGATACCGAAGTTAAATGATTTGTCTTAGATCACACAGGTTAGTAAATGGCCATGGAGGATTTTGAACTAGCCCCCGACTACTATGTTTGACTACCTCTCCTTAGAAGGAGTCAGTGCCTACAAGGATACTATTTGCATTCAGTGTCTTTCTTCCTCAGTGATTTTGGCACTTAAAATGACAATAAGCATCACTCTATTTCACAGTGATGTGTTGGGCTTTTGTAGGTGAATTACTTTCTTCTCCTCTCTCCCACAGGGAAGGCCGACTCCCCTTACCTAGGAAGACAGGCAATGTCTCTTCAATTCTCTTCAATTACACTTAGCTCTCCTGAAATCTCCTGCATATGTTTTGATATACCTTGCTAAGCACTAGTTCTGCCACAGGAGACTTTCCTGTCTTTCATCCTGAATTACCATATTGACACTCAGAATTCCTTAATTATAATCGGGAAAAATTAATAACTGTTTGGGTTAAAAAGTGAATATTTGGTTAATTCAACAAAGAATCACAAATGGGAAAGCAACTGTATTTTGATTTTCATATTGTTCTCGTTGTCAAGTCAGCAGAGATTGGGTCTGAGTGGAAATAAAGCAATGCTGTGGGGCGTGATGACTAAGAAACCTTGTTTCCTTTTTAGTGCCTTCACAAGTCTATATGCAAACACCTGTGTCCACACTGGCCCTCTGCAATTGGGAGTCTGATGTGACTAGTTGAAGTCCTGATGTTAACATTGGAAGGAGACTTAGGGAATTTAAGGATAAGAGCTCACAGGCCTTGCCAGTTAGCAGGGAAAAGCAAAGCAAGGCGGTTCCCACTGACGGGGTGTAAACAAGTCTGAACAGTGAATTAGTCTCCTATGACTACTGCAGTGGTGAATGTGATACTATCAATCTCTTATATTGCTTTGTTTTGCTTCTGAGACAGGGTCTCTCTAGGTAGCCCAGGCTAGCTTTGAGCTCATTGTGTACCCCAGGATCTTGTAATCCTCTTGGCTCAATCTTTCCAATGCTAGGATTACAGCCATATACCAGCATGTATCTTTTGAGGCCATTTAGGAAAAATGGATTTATTTATTTATTTATTTATTTATTTTTTTATTTTTTTGGTCTTTTTGAGACAGGGTCTCTCTGTAGCCCCAGCTGTCCTGGAACTCACTCTGTAGACCAGGCTGGCCTTGAACTCACAAAGATCCGCCTGCCTCTGCCTCCCAAGTGCTAGGATTAAAGGCGTGTGCCACCATGCCCGGCTGGAAAAATGGATTTCTAACTAAAATCTGGGCTTTTATTAACACAGGGACTTATGCACACCTTTAATCCTAGCACTTGGGAGGCAGAGGCAGGTGGATCTTTGTGAGTTCAAAGCCAGCCTGGTCTACAGAGTGAGTTCCAGGACAGCTGGGGCTACGAGGAGACCTTGTCTCAAAAAGACCAAAAAAAAAAAAAAAAAAACCTGCATCACTCTGCCTGCTAGGAACAACTGCTACTTGTCAGTGAGAAAACACGTCTTATGGCCCATCTTCATGGCTTCTGTAGCCTGTGGGCTGGACTAGCTGGGCAGACTGTCTTCTCTGTACAAGACTTGGGTTTGCCCTGTGCCATTATTTGAAGTCAGCAGGCTACCCCACTTGGGCTAACCCTAGCAGAAGGAGCATTCTTGCAAGGCTCTCAGTATAAGCATCAATAACAGGACAACTGCTTGTGACATGAACGGTTCGGAGCCCTTGTCAAGCCATACCCAGTTCTTAAGGAATGGCATGATGAAACAGTCGTACAACTATGCCTTTTTGTCTTTCTTCAGTTTCTTTGACTTCCATTATCCTTCATCCTACCATGGATCTTAAGAAGAGGGACGAGGACTCCTAATGAGAAAACAATTTTCAAGATCCATTCCTCCACCCTTCCTGTTTTGAGTGATGACATAGCTGCTAATAAGATTAGTGCCTTCCCTTCTGCTCATTTTCCAGCAGGATTAGCTGCTGCTTTTAAACCCTCTGCTGCTAATTTTACTGTCAAATCTCTCGAGGATTCTAGCCTAATTTTCTGCTACTGGAAGCAGAACTGCCGTTGTAGTAGGTCACCTAACATTATTTAATTCCTCTAGGGAACCTCAAAGGATAAAACCTATAGGCGAAATTCAGACACAACATCAAATACAAATCAGAGACCAATTTTTCAAACAGGGAACTTGATTACTTGAAAGCAGATAATCCTTATTTTCCAGAATCCTTATCTCATAGGTTATTATAAGATGCAATATATTACTAATATTAATCTCTATATTATTATGTTATATTATGTCACAATGTATCTGTTACTATGTATTATACATTCAAACAAACCCTTGCATTGTGCCTGACAGAGTGAGAATAAATTTTAAAGTTTTTGTTTTGTTTTGTTTTGTTTTGGTCTTTTTGAGACAAGGTCTCCCTGTAACCTCAGCTCTGTAGACCAGGCTGGCCTTGAACTCACAAAGATCCACCTGCCTCTTCCTCCCAAGTGCTAATAAATTTTAAAGTTTTAAAGAATATAAGAATAGCTTAAAGTTCGTGATTATGCGTTTAAGTCATCCTTTGCTCATTCGCATCTCAAAACATGTAATTTTAGGATTATAAGGCAATTTTGTCTTATCCTTTGGATTTTTTATTTTTTGGAATCATTTTCCAAAAGGACAGGAGAAAAGATTGAGTTGATGCATTTCAAATCCCTCCAGACCAGCACTGCGGATGGAATGAGAGATGTATGACAAGTGTCTGTCTTGCCAGGGATAGCTGAAACAGGCGCAGGCAGAGAGTGGGGGCCTGCTGACTCAGTAGCAGGCGTGCTCTGCGTGGTGTGGGTTTTGTCTGTGAAAAAATGGCACTGGTAATTCTACTTCAGAATGAGACGCCAAGAACCTTCCAGTAAGGAGGAGGAATCTAAATCTTATCAAAGAAATGTCAGCCAAAATGGAGGAAACTGCTATAGGTTGGAGACAGGAACACTCCTGGGACCTCTATGCCAAATTTCTAAAAACATCTTTATCTTTCTGAACTCAAGGGCCAAGTGCAAACAGTAGGGGTTTGCTGCAGGGTGTTAAGGGAACCAATCAGTCTATGGTAATAACCAAGTTCGACTATCGATTTAGAAACATTGGTGAAATCAGCCAAATTGTTTCCCCCCCTAAGGAGAAAGACAGATAAACAAAAAATTCTGTTGGTGAAGCACAGAGCCACAACTAATTTATAGTGAATTAGGTGAGGATGGTGGCAGCCAAGTCATCAGCAGGATAAGAGCTCTATAAGGGGATGGCACAACACACACATCAGCACTACCACATGTAGCAGAATGCTTTGTACTTGGCATTATTGCCTGGCACAGAAAGCCGTATGCATTGGCTAGCCTGTGCATGGAATCCTTAGGGGCATTTTGACTATGGAAAACAATAATCAATGTTGGCTAATTACAAAGTTCTGCTTAAATTTGTAGTTATTTATAACTGACTCAGATTACATAGGACAGATCCTAGATGCCTAACTGGGCACCACAACAAAGTAGTGTTAGCTTTCTGTGCTGGACAGAAAGTTAGAAGGACCGGAGGTGTCACAGAACACATAAGGTGTTGGCTGAGTGTTGGTGGTGTTCACAGAGCAACCTGCAGCCAAAGACTGTGAGAAGAATGTTCTTCTGAGATTATTTAAACTAAACTGATGTTACAACCACAGTTTCATTACTTATACTATTCCAAATTCAATTATACAGTAATATTTTGCTGATAATCACTCCATACTAGATATTAGCAGTGATCTCTCTTTTTTCTTAATAAACTGGAGAGGATACAAGATTTCTTTAGCCTAAAGCATTACTTTGCACTAAAATCCCACATGCTTTTTTAAGGGATGAGACAAAGAAGTTGCTTAAAGGATGGACACATTTTAAGACAAGTAAAGGGAAGGGAAGGAAGAGGGAAAGGGAAGAAAGAAAGAAAAAGAGGATTTCTCCGATGGGATAGTTTGCTGTCTTCTGACTGGGACACAGGCTGTCTAGACATTTGGTTAACCTTCATTTCTACTGTGTCTGTGAGGATGTCTGTGACACAGGCTAACAGTTAAACTGGGTAAAATAAAACATCTTGTTCTCCCCACTGGGTAGGCCAACTGAAACACAAAGGCTGAGGAAGGTGAAGCGGGTCTCGGTATCCTGCCAGAACCAAGCCACAGATCTTCTCTTGCCCTCAATACTCCTCATCCTGAGGCCTTCACACACTGGGCCTCTGGGTTTCCGGCTTTTGCATATACCACTGCATTCCTGGCTCCAGCTTGAAGGCCAGACTGTGGGACTTCTCACCCTGCCAAACTGTAAAATCAATTGCACATAATAGATATTTTATGTGAGATGTCTACACGCACACACACAGTGTGTGTGTGTCAGGCTCCATGGTCTGTTGACATTTTCCTGGCTCCCAAGTCAGAGGAGCTGAGTGTACCAAGTACCTCCTTTGTGCTTAGTGCAATAACACGATGTACCTCAACAGCCTCTGAAGCTTCATTTGGAGCCTCCAGCCCTGATTCTCAAGCTCCTCTGGAGATTGTATGAGCTGCCCAGTCACCAAGTTTGGTTCTGTTGCTTGTAATCACAGTGTTGATGGAGACAACTGAGTTTAGGAAACACTGTTCTGTGTTACATTTTTCACTATCCATAATAAATTCATTCTTACTAATGACAAAAAGATGAAATAAAAGAACTGGGAGATAACTGATTTACTGAATATTCCTAGTAACTGACTGAGTGGCTGAGGTTTTGTGTCTGGTTATGATGCTTCCAACTTTACAAGTAAGGAAGCAGGGGCTGGAGAGACTGTGCAGAGGTCAAGGGCACTGGCTGTTGTTGCAGAAGCCTTGGGTTCAGTTACTAGCACCCACACAGTGTCTATCAAAAGTCCATAATTCCAGTTCTAAGGGATCCAATGCCCTCTTCTGAACTTTGTGGGCATTGCACAGCATGGGTGGACGTGCATACACGCATGCAAATACAAATTTCAAAGTGCTTATTAAAAAGCAAGTAAGGCCAGGTGTGTTGGCACATGCCTTTAATCTTAGCATTTGGGAGGCAGAGGCAAGTGGATTTCTATGAGTTCAAGGCCAGCCTGGTCTACAGAGCGAGTTCCAGGCTAGCTGGAGCTACAGGGAGACCCTGTCTTAAAAAGACAAAAGACAAAAGACAAAAAAACAAAAACAAAAACGCAAGACAAGTAAGAGCCAATAGCAGATTTTTTTTCCTCACAATTAACATTTTCAGTTTTTAAAGAATTTCATCATGAGTACTCCATTTACATCAGTTCTGCCCCCCTCCTTCCAACTCCCTCTAAACTTCCTGGCTCGCTCTTTCTTTTCTTTCTTTCTTTCTTTCTTTCTTTCTTTCTTTCTTTCTTTCTTTCTTTCTTTCTTTCTTTCTTTCTTTCTTTCTTTCTTTTTGATCTTTTCAAGACACCATCTCCCTTTAGTCCCAGCTGGCCTGGAGCTCACTATGTAGACCAGGCTGGCCTTGAGCTCACAAAGTTCCACCTGCTTCTGCCTCACAAGTTCTGGGATTAAAGGTTTGCACCACCATGCCTGACCTAAGATGGTTCTTAACCACCATGTGGGTGCTGGGAATCAAACCCCGGTCCTCTGCAAGAGCAGTCAATGCCCTTAACCACTGAGCCATCTCTCCAGCCCCTGACCTTTCTTTAAATAATTATTGCTACATATGTGAGTCTATGTGTAACCTACTGAGTCCATTTACCGTTGCTTGTGCATACATGTGTTTAAGGCTGATTACTTGAAATTGGAGCTTGTTCCTGGAGAATACCGATTCTCGGTTTCTCAGCAGCCATTGATTGACTGTAGCTCTTCATGCAGCCTTGTGAAATTTCCCCTTCTACATTGGTGCATCAACTGGTGTTGTCATTATGTAGGTCTTGCTTAAGTACCGTACTGTTGATAGTTCATGGGTGCAGCTTTCTTGTGTTTAGAAGACATATCTAGCAGCAGGCATCCTGGTCCACAAGAGCCAGAGGTTTTACCTGAGGCCTGTAAACAGGAGTCTGCACTCAAATACAGCTCTAAGTCTATTGCTGACATCAAAGAAACAAAGCTAAATACATTAGCAATTTGAAATGAAGATTATACTTTATTTTTTATTTTAAATGAATTTATTATTTATTTCAAAACAATGCATACAATACAAATTTTATTTAACACCACACCATCCAGAGCAGATTAATTATAAAGCTAAATGTCTCCAAAAGCAAAGAGTAGCATTTCAGTACTATGCATCTTTTATGATGTCTCATTTCTCATTTTCAAAACCTTTCTCTTTTTCAAATCTGGTATGATACCAATATAACAACAAATGAAGTAATGATCCGCAAATAAGAATTACTAGGGTTAGAGCTAGCTGCTCTGTTAAGTGATAGCTATAAGGTCTAACTGATCTAAGGAGAAATAAAAAAAATACAAGATAATAGATTCATTTAAATATTCCAAATATCAGAAAAATAGTTCATAGAGTATAGAAAAGTGTAAATGCAGGGGAAACATGGTCAATCTCATTTACTTTTGCTTTCTTAATTTTTTATTTGAGCAGTTAGTACCCATAGGCAATAAACATAAATTTATGTAAATCCATGTAAGTAAAACCAATTAGCAAAAGTCTGAGTCCAGTTATTGTACAACCCAGGGCCCCAAGTCCAGTTGAAGAGGTTTGCATATACAAACATGCTGATCAAAGTCCAGTCCATTTTTGCTGTGATCTCACAATTCACCCCCTTCCTTGGTCCTTAAAATCTGATGCTCCATCTCCTCCATTATAGTCCCTGTGTTTTGGAGGGGAGGGTGAGAGAGTGAGATATGGGAAGATTCATTTTCTCACATCAAACTCTTGGGTCTGTCCAACTTCTGTTTGCAAGCACCTGGTGGCTCATTTAGAAGTCTCTTTTTAATTCTAGTAGTAAAACACAAATACTAAAAATTAGTGACCATAATAACAAGTTAATCTATGGGTACAAACACAAATACTTGGATGGTATCTTGGTCGGGGCATTATAGCTCTTTGACAAAAGGATGACAGTGGCTTTCTAATGTGACCTATAAAGTCTCTTGACACTAGGGGCACCAGGGCTGCAGTACCAGCTGTGCATCCTACCCCTCAGGGAGCAGGCCATAGATTAAATTGGTTTTTGGGGGGTGGACATGCACCAGGCTGCCACTATTGCATTACATCTTCTTTGTAAAAGGTGCACCATGTGTGCTGGGAGTTGAGGCACACGCTTTAATCTCAGCACTTGGGAGGCAGAAGCAGGTGGATCTCTGTGACTTCAAGGCCAGCCTGGTCTACATAGTGAGTTCCGGGACAGCCGGGACTACAGGGATACCCCATCTCAAAAAGACCAAAAAAAATTTTTTAAAAACTTAAAAAGTGCAGCACATGAGGTCTGTAGTAGAACTTCGGAGACCATTTCTTTCCAGTGGTTTCCATAGTGCTTTCTGGCCCATGAAGATCAGCTATTGGTTTGTAGTTTAGAGTCTCAGCATAATTTTTTTCTTATGTTCATATCACACCACATCTTCAGCAATACAGTCTTACTGTCTATTTCCTGTGTGCACTCAAAGTTATAGGCAAATGGTCTTATTTTGGCGGGGGGGCTTTTAGAGCCTCCCTAACCAACAGCTCCTGGCAGGGCAGCCCACGGCTGGCACTGAAGCCTTTATCTACCAATGGTTTTTATTTACTCATAAGGAAAAATTGTATCTGGATGAAGGAAGCATTTTCCTTCCCTCTCATTTTTCCCAGACCTCCATATCCTGATTTATAGTTTTCCAGAAGGCAGGAGTTGTAATCACATACCTATAAACAGGAAACAAGTTGAAAGGGTTTACCATGCCCAGTCAGACTGTCACCTTCTGGACTGCATACTGCTAGTTCAAGGAAGTAGAACCAGCTTTTCCTGAGCCAAATTATCTTATTATGGGCAAAAGAAACGTCAGAGTTAACACTTGTAAAATACAGGGAAACATGGAGAGCATTTGCGTCTATTTAATCTAATAGCTGTATCTGGGAATCTAGTAAAAGTTAGTAGTGGATTGAAAATTAAGAACAATTCTATATCCCTGATTAGCTTAAGCATGTTACTACTATCTGTTCTGGAAACAACCATTCATTTTATCTTATACATGAAGCTTTTAGTTAATGCTGTGAGACTTAGTAACATTTACATAGAGATTTACCCCTAGTCATTAAAATTTAATAAGTATTAAATATTCATTCATATATATATATATATATATATATATATATATATATGGAACAGTTGTTTTAAATATATCACTATAAAGTATAAACTTTGAGATGTCCTTGCAACTCTTGAGGTAGGTTTTAGATGCCCAATTTTCTCCAAATATTCAGAGATGTTTTACAAAGGTTTGGCAAAAAACCTGTCTGTTTATTCCAAAGATGTTGTACCTAGTGGTCAAATATCTTACATATGAAACATATCTAAATGTAGCACTGAATTGCACTCTGGAGCAGAAGTAATCATTCCTTTAAATTAACTACTATTCTTAAGGATCAGGAACTCTATTGTGAATTAACAGTCTTAGCATACATGACAATTTATTTATCAGCAAGTAGATTACCAAAAAATTTGCCTCGGGTTTCAAATGAGTGTAAATAGTAAGTAGAGAGAGGCCATATGTACTTAGTAGAACATTATATTGATATTATATATTCGTGATCCCATTAGTTACTTTTAATATAGACATTATATACCATGATATAAGTAGCAATAACTTTTGTTGAAATTAGTTCTCAACTTTACAATGTCTTAAATCTTAGATGTGGAAAAATAGATATATATTTCATGCTATATCTATAGGAATAACAAACATTTTGATATTATTGTTACTGACCAGTTACTCATTTTAATTTTCACATAGGGATTTAATGTTAGAAACCACAAATAAGGGATAACATATGTCCGTTGTTTTTCTGAGACCATGTCGTATCACTCAGCATAACAGCCTCTAGTTCCATACATTTGTCTACAAAATTCATGAAGTCATCCTTTTTCACATAGAACTCATCAGTTGAGGGACATCTGGGCTGCTTCCAACTCTTTGCTATTGTGAAAAGAGCAGCAATAAGCATGGTTTTGCATGTATCTCTGCTATAGGATGCTTTGGTTATATACCTAGGAGTGGTATAATTGGGAGAAATAGTATGTTCATTTTTTAGTCTTTTAAGAGTTCTCCACACTTCTTTCTATAGGGATTGCACAAGTTTGCAATCCCACCAGCAGTGGATGCTCTCCTTTCTCCACACCCTCTCCAACAATTGGCGTCATTTGTTTTCTTGATCATAGCTAATCTTACTGGTGTAAGATGAAGTCTTAATTGGGAAGATTATAATTTAAGTAGAATTACAGCAGATAATCTAGACATAGGCTTATGATTGTAGCAAGACTTGTGACAAATGTGGTAACATACAAACCATGGCAGGAAAAATGCATCCTCTAAACAGCCTCACAATTGCACACAGATGACTTGTGCTTTTCCCAGGGTTGCATCACACACTGAAATCAATTAATTTCCTGTTTATCTGTTACAATAATAAATAATATGTAATCGTAATAATTATATATATTAGATATATAACATGGCATAGTGTGATAATATATACTAAAATAATATACTGCATCTTTCAAGATTATTAAAAGAGTAGATTTTAAATGTTCTTACCACACAGAAAAATAAAGGTAATTAAGAAGAGTTAGTGCTCAGAGAACGGGAACATGGTAAGGAGGTAATTAAGCCCTGCATACAGTCAACTATCTGAGGATTGGCCAGCTTGATGCTTGATGTCTGTGAAATTGCTTAGGGATGCTTGTAGGTATCAAAGGGGATTGGCTATGAACTTATAGTTCATAGATTAAAAGAGTATTCATTTGATACTTTAAAACTGATTTTCCTCTTAACCATTGCTCAAAGAAGGAAATCTGTCAAGTGTTCCACACAATCTTATGGAAAGAATTCGCATTAAAAGTGCAACAACTGAATATTGAATCCTTCTTGGCCTTTTGTGTCCAAACCTAAACAAATTTTCTAAGCTCAAACTTTTATGAAGAAAAAAACAAAACTAGTCATTAAACTGGTTGTAACAATTAATACTGAACATTAAAGTATACAGATGGCCCCCTGTGGCTTAGGTTCTTAATGTGTAGATTCAATCAAACATACATAGAAATATGTCTTAAAAGTATGTCTACTAAGCACATATGGTTTTACCTGTCAATATTCTCTAAACAATACATTGTTCACATAGCATTTACCTTGTATAATCATTATAAGCAATTTAGAGATGCTTTAAAATAGCATATGTGGGCTGTAGAAATGGCTCAGTGGTTAAGAGCACTGGCTTGCAGAAGACCCAGATTCAAGTCCCAGCATCCACATGGTGGCTAACAACATCTGTATCTCCAGTTCCAGGGTATCCAATGTCTTCATCTGTCCTACATGGGCATTGCATGACATGGGTGCACTTAAATACCTACAGGCATAGCACTCATACACATACAATAAAAAATATCTATATATATACATATATAGATATAGATGTATATCAGATAGTATACAGAGGTTAAGAGGTTATATACAAATATTACCCCATACTAACCATACTATATAAGGGACTTGAGTACCTGCAGATATTTTCATTTAAATTAAATTTATTCTTTAACTAATCTATAATAACATAAAAATGTTACATACTAATACTATAACACAAAGTTTCACTACATGTATACATTGTAATGTTTAAATCAGTCTAAATGTTTGCCTTCTCAAGACTTTTTTTTTGTCTTTTCCAGACAGGGTCTCCCTGTAACTCCAGCTGTCCTGGAACTCACTCTATAGACCAGGCTGGCCTTGAACTCACAAAGATCCGCCTGCCTCTGCCGCCCGAGTGCTAGGATTAAAGGTGTGCACCACCACCCCCGGCTTATCTTTTCAAGATTTTACCACATATTTACAGTGAAAGCTTTGATGAATTTTTGAAGGGTACAATTCATTCTCCTTATCTGTAGTCACTCCACCATGTGATATCACACCAGGATTTCTTGTCCCTATCTCACTGTAACCCAGGACCTAGTACCCACTGGTCAATCTTTCCATCTCTCCTACTTTCCTCCCACCTCTGGTAGCCCCCATTCTACTCATAAATTCTTTTTTTTCTCCTAAACTTTAATGTAATTATGAACTTGTTTTAGTTGCAAAATTAATGGGTTTCACTGTGACATTACATATATGCATAGAACATGCCTTAACTGAATCCATTTTTCCCACTACCCTCTCCTCACTTCCCTACCCATATCCAACTCCAGCCCTTTTTCCTAATGACTTCTGCTTGTGGTTCATCTTTTGTCTCTATTCTCAACTTCTATGAGAATAATGCTTTTAGGCTTCACCCCTGGGTGAGATCATAAAATACTTGATCTGTCTGGGTTATTTCCTTTACCATAATGATCTCTGTTTTAGTTTGCCTTCGGTTGCTCTGACAAAACACTCGAATACCAACATGGAGAAGAAAGGGTTTATTTGGCTTATATCTATTTGGTCATGTTCATCACTGAGGGAGTCTAAGATGGGTACTCAAAGTAGGAACTTAGAGACAGGAGCTGAAGCACAGGGCATGAAGGAACTGCTTACTGGCCTGCTTTCTTTTATACCATACTGAACAACCTGCCCAGGGGTTTAGCTGTGCCTTCCTATATCATTCAATAATCAAGAAAATTCCTCACAGACATGGCCTCAGGCTGGTTCAATGGAGGAGGCAATTCCCCAGTTTAGGTTCCCTCAACCCAGGTATGTCAAGTTGACAACTAAAGCTATCCTATACAACCTTCATATTCAAACATGTCACAAATAATGCTGTTTGATTCTTTTTATTGGCTGAATATAATCTCATTGTGCATATTACTGAATCTTCTTTATCCAATAATCAGTTAAAAGACATGCTGTTTCTGTCTTACCTACTGTGAATAGTGCAGCAGTAAACATGGAAGTGAAGATATCTTTCATGCAGTAACTTTGTTTCTTTCTGAAATATACTCAGGAATAGGAGTGCTGGATAATATTGTAGTTCCATTTTTAATTTTGGGAGAATATTTATACTATTTCCGTAATAAGTAAGCTAATACCAACACGAACACCAACAGTATATAAGAGTTCCCCTTCTCTACAACCTCATCAGAACTTGTTAGCCTTTATTTTTTATTATAGTTCTTCATACTGGGGTGAGGAACTATCTCATTATGGTTAGATTTGCATTTCCCTGATAATTAGTAAGTAATGTTGAACAGTTTTTCATGCATCTGTTGACCACCTGTATATCTCCTTTTGAGAGTATCTGATTAGATTGGCTACCTAATTTTAATCAGCTTTTGTTTTGCTTGGCATTTATATATTCTGAAATCATATTGTGTGATATCTATACTGCAAATATTTTCTCCCATTCTGCAGGTTATCTCTGCACTCTGACAATTGTTTATGATGCAGGAGCATTTCAGTTTGATATAATTCCATTTATTTAGTTTTGCTTTGGTTTCCTGCACTTTCAGAATCTTGTCCAAAACCATGTGTCCATCATGCTGGTTAGATTCAGTTGTCAACTTGACACACCTGAGAATAGGGATCCTCAACTGAGGAGTTTCCTCCATCATATTAGCCTGTGGCCATGTCTGCAAGGCATTTTCTTAAGTGCTAACTGATGTGAGAGGGTCCATCCCATTGAGGATGATGCCACTCCTAGGCAGGTGGTCCTGGGCTCAGTAGGAAAATTAGTTAAGAAAGCCAGAGGAGCAAGCCAGTAGGCAGCATTCCTATACAGTTCATGTGCTTCCGTTGCTGCCTCCAGGCCCCTGTCCTGAGTTCCTGCCTTGGCTTGCCTCAGTGATGGACTTTCACTTGGAAGAATAAGATAAAATAAACCCTTTACTCCTCAGGTTGGTTTTGGCCAGTGTTTTATCACAGGAATGAAAAACTAGGACACCCATTCCAATGCCATAAAGCATTTACCCGTGTTTTCTTCTAGTAGTTTCATGTTTTATATTTAAATTTATCCCTGTTTTGAACTGATTTTGAAACTGGTAAGATATAGAAATCTCATTTCATTTTTGTACCCGTGAGTTTCCAGTTTTCTCAGTATTACTTATTGAAAATATTCTCCTTTCTCCAGTGAACGTCTCAGCAGCTTTGTGAAAAATCAGTGTAGTCTGTGGGCAAATTTATTGGATAGTGATTCTGTTTTATTGGTCTACGTGTCTATGCTTATGCCAGTATTATGTTTTGGTGTTTTGTAGTCAGGTAGTGTTCTTCTGAACATCCAAGGAAGTGCCCTTTCTTTTCAACCTTGCCACTCCATTTTCTTCCTACCTTCCTGCCTTCCTTCTTCCTACCTTTTCAACTCTATCTCTAACAGGTAACCAGTTTCTTTTTCTTTTTTTTAATCAGTTTCTTTAATGCCCAAATTATCCTTTCCTAATTTTTATGTAAATAAGCATAACACATATATTTTCTCTACTTTCTTGCATGAAGGGTGGCTCATTGTATATTCTCTTTTAGAGTTTTCTTTTCATATAATCATTCTTTATTCATACACATATTTCTAATTCCTTTAGCAGCTACAGAGTACTATACTCTCTGGATTTTAGTTTGTTTACATGTTCTTGTACATGGTCATTTAGGGTATTTTTGCAATTACCAAGAGTGATGCAATAAAAATCTTTTTTATAATCAAAAGAAGATTACTCAAAATAAATGGAGGTTCCTTGAAAGTTAATTTTTTTTTGTCTTTTCGAGACAGGGTATCCGTGTAGCCCCAGCTGTCCTGAGACTCACTCTGTAGACCAGGCTGGCCTTGAACTCACAAAGATCCACCTGCCTCTGCCTCCCAACTGAAAAGCTAATATTTTTTTTAATGTGAAGTGTATTATTTAGCTATGCTATGATCAGAATAGCTGTGTTGTCCCAAATTCATATGTTGAATTCCTAGCCCCTAAAGTGATGGTACTAAGTGACAGTTGGAGAAATGATTAGGGCATAAGGGTTAAACTAAGAAAATAGGATATCTTAGCTGGGCATGGTGGCAAACACCTTTGATCCCAGCACTTGGGAGGCAGAGGCAGGCGGACCTAAAGTCAAGACCAGCCTGGACTATATAGTGGGTTCCAGGCCAGCTGGAGTTACAGGGAAACCCTGTCTCAAAAGGACCAAAGGGAAAAAAAAAAAAAAAAAGAAGTCTTTATAAAGTAAAGCACAGCAAGAATCTGTCATCTGTGGGCCAGAACCCAGGTCCTCAGCAAAGACGGGATCAGGCAGTGCCATGATTTCAAAGTTTCCAGCCTTCAAAACTGTGAGGAATTCATTCGTAGTGTTTATAATTCACCAAGTTGATAGCATTCTGTTATTGAGTGTGTCTGTGAAGACTACTGACTTCTCAATATTATCCTGCTGACCCTCTATGTCTCTCAGGTTAGTCTAATTTCTTACAGTGATCTAAGGCTTTGCAAACATACTATTTAATTGTGTGCCTCTATAATATAGAAGTAGTTCTTATTGTTGTTGTTTCTAACCTATTTTGGTGCCTCTACCCAATTTCTATGGTATAATTTCCATGTGAAATAATTCTACTACAGTGTCAGTAGGAAAAGATATAGTGTTCTTAATATTAGTGACAATGAATCCAGTGTCTTTCTCAAGAATACAATAGAGACCCTGTCTCAAAAAAAAGACAAAAAAGAAAAAATAACACAATAGATTGGTATCTAGTTATGTCTTAACTTCTTTTCCTGCCACTGTGATAAAATACTCTGACAGAAGCAACTTAGAGCTGTTAAGTTACAGTCTGCCATTGCTGGAGACTCATAGCAGCAAGAGCTTGAAGCAAGGAATCACATTGCATACACAGTAAGGGAGCAGAGAGCAATGGAGGAATGTGTGCTGCTCAGTGTGCTTTCTCTACTTTACATAGTGTAGAATAATCCTCTCCAGGGAATGGTATTGCCCACAGTGGCTTGGTCTGAACACTTCAATTAACATAGTCAAGATAATCCATCCCCCAAGAATGCCCAAGGGCCCATCTCCCAAGAGATTCTAGATTGTGTCAAGCTGACAACTCTAACCATTAAATATATGTACTATTCATTATAACACATTGGAATATATTCCTGAAGATTTTTTCTAGTACTTTTATATTGATTTTTTAAATGCAGCAGAGATTGTTTTTTTAACATCTATACAGATAATACCAAGGGACTTTTTTTCTTTAGAGCCATTGACATAGTATATACTGCTACTGATTTTCTTAATAGTGAACAAACTTCACATTATGGTAATGATTCCCACTTTGCCATGGTGTTCTTTTAATGTCACATGGGATCCTTTATGCTTATGTGTTTATATAATATTTTTACACTAACACTCAAGAAGATACCAGTCTGTGCTTTTACATGCTACACTTTCTTTGGTCTTTCCTCCTTTTCTAATACCCTTGAACCACATTGATTTTTTTATTTGACTCTTTCATTTACGTTCCCACCTTTCATTTATGCAGTATTATGATAATTTGTAAGATTTCTCATCTAATGACAACATCTTCTATCAGTAGAGCAGCACCCATTGCTTTGAGGTCACCCGTTCCCTTGTTTTGGTGGTCGGAGGAAGAGATGTGCACCATCCACTGTTTTTTCTGATCTTTCAGGACCCTTTCAGGATCTTTCACCCTTTCCTCTTTTTCTCTTCACAGTGCAATTTCAAAGGCTGCCCTTCCCTTCTCCTCTTTGTCTTTTCCTTTTAACCACAAATATGTTTTGAACAGTGCCTTGTAAATAACTCAAGACCTATTCAGTCATACCTACTCTGAAGTGCTCTGCCTAAACAGCTGTACTATTTTCACACAAGGCAAATTTTATCCTCTCAACAATAATTTTTTATGAATCCTCAGCCTCTTTTATTTGAGACTCTCTTGGAGTTTGCCTCTCTGTGTATAGTCAGTATGGGACCTTCTGTGGGATATGTGTCAAGCCAGAATGTAGGAGTTCTGACTCAGATGTGGTGATTTCTTCTTTTTAGTCAGAGTCACTTTGTGTGAAGGCAAGGCTTCATGTAGATCTGCATTTCTTGGCTTGTTGGTCTTTAGCTGTGGAAAAGACCAGGATGTGGGTAGTCAGGCAAATGTTATCATCACCAGAAACAACCAAGTATAGTTGTCTCGAACTCCAATTGCGTTAATGATCTGTCCTTTGCTATTTGCTTTTGGTGGGCTTTTTTCCCCTTAATTCTTGGTCATCTGACCTTGCTTCCTGACTGTCAAGTAACTGTTGTTTGCAGGGAGGATGTTGTACAGAAAGGAGACACAGAGGTTCTTGACACTACTATATTCCACAAGAAAAAGTGTCTTCCCTTGCTGTAGACTCAGTTGTATCATCCCTGTGTGACTATACATGGAGATGGGGCCTCTAAGGAAATATCAAGATAAAATGAGGGAATAAGATTGAGATCCTAATTTCAAAGGATAGGTGACTTTATACAAACAAGAAGAGAAAAAAAACTCTTCCTCATCTGTCTTTTCCTCCAAACCTTCCTCTTCCTCCTGTCCCAGAAGCACACACCAAGGAAAAGCCACAGTGAGAAGGCAGGAAGAAGGCCAAGACCAAGAAGCCAAATTAGCTAGAATTTTGAACTTGGATTTCCCATCCTCCAGCACTCCGAGAATAAGTATCTGTTGATTAAGACACCCGGTCTACAGTGTTTTGTTATGGAATGCTAAGCTGGCTAATATATTTCAGTTAGCATATGGCAGAGTCTATCTAATCCCTGAAAACCAGTTGGGAATTAAACTGTGGCAAAGTTGTGGGAGGACTCAATCTGCTTCAGATTTCATCATGTTCCTGGACATGCTCCCCAGCCTCTACATTTCAACATGGCAATTCTTTGCCCCTTCAGTGCTGAGAGACAGCAGGAGATGCATTCTGCCCTTCAGAAATTTTCATCTTATTTATTAGTCTCCAACCTCATACAACTTCAAGATTTAATAACTCTTTTCAGAAAGAGACTAGATCTCTGTCTGAGGCAGGCCCTTTCCCTGATGAATCTTCATTTTCAGAACACTGGGACACTGTGGGAGATTTCGGTACAGTGTGGAAAACAGACACACATTCACTCCTCCTCAACTCACCAAAGCTGTATGTGATTACTAAGGTTTTTGCTGAGTTCTGTGCTTCCAGCAGAGTCCCTCTACCTGGGTCAAGCCTAAGCATCTGCGCTTTCCCAGAAAGGACAGACTCCCTGAGAGAAGAATCGCTGCCATCATCAGATCACCTGAGAATTGTTCTCTCCTGCTCGAATTTAAGTTCATTTCATCTTCATTACTTTCACAGCTCTCAAATGCTTTTGAAAATGACTTTTATAATATTTCCCATTTGTTCAAGTAAGAAAATTGACCTATTGCATCCTTTTCAGAAACAGAAGGCTTTTCTCTACATAATTTCAAATCCTTTATGACTCTGCCCTCTCAAAAGAATCTAACAGAACCAATATAATACATGTTTGTTGGAATGAATGAATAAATAAATGACTTAGGCCAATTTTAGCTACTTTACAGTTTTAACCTGGCTGAGGTTGACACTCTGTTGTGAAAGCCAAAATGTTATTTCTGTGATTTAGCAAAAGTGTTATGGTCAAGATTCAGGAAAGTATGGTAAATGGCATATTTTTGAAACGTGAAGCAGACAGTCCAGGGTCCTAGACACTTGGCCTTTATTCTCATCAGGTTTGTCTTTTCAGTTTCTCCTCTATTACCTCAAGATGGAAACTCATGTGTGAGGTGTTTGCTTGCCTGTTTACTGACTTGCTGTCTAGACTGCATGAGAGCAGAGTTGGTCTCCTGTGTTTTTGTATTCTCAGCATCTAATACAGTACCTCACCCAGGATGGGTCACCAAACCTTCTGAATCAAAAACGATATCACCATGCCTCTTCATAGTATGGCATTTTAGAAGATGAATGGGAGTAAAGGCAGCAAATAGAAGTAGAAGAAGACTGTGGTGGAGATCATTGGTAACAACAGATACAAGGCAGCTGCCCAACATTTGAGGAATAAACAGGAACAGGAGGATTCTATGTTACTATAAAATAATTATCACTTATGCTATTTTATCCTAAAATCCCTCATATAAAATAAAATGTATTGTATCTAAGGAGTCAAAACTGTGTCATAAATACATTGCAAAAGAAATTGCAAAAATAGCAGGTTTTGAAGTATTTGCAGCTTCCCAGGGAACTATAGCTACTGGCCACTGGCAACTCAGCATAGCAACTTCATTGACAGTTTTATTTGCACATTTCAATGGCAATAAGATCATATAAACTGAACTGAGGGCAGAAGTTATTTTTTAAATTTCTTCAAAATTTTTACTTTTTTTAAAATTTCATGTTTTCATACAATATAGTTGGACGATATTTGGATCCCCTCCCCTATCTGCACCTCCTTCTATTGTCCTCCACCCAGTTTAATGTACTCTTATATATACTATGACCTAGAGAGTCTGATTGTGTCCCCAAGTGTCCTTCAGTGTGGATCCATTCATTGGGCCTACTACGAGTCCCATCTGTGTACGGCACTGTCACTCCCCCCTCAGGAGACAATAGTTGCCAAAAAGTTCCTTAGGTTGGGTTGGGATTTCTTAGCCACTGCCCCATGACCATGCTGGGATTTCATCTGCTTTGAGCTTGCGTGGGCCTTGTGTGTGCTGTGACCAATGCTGTGAGTTCATATGAGTAACCGATAAGCTGTCTGGAAGGCTCTGCTTCCTTGTGGTCCTCCACCCCTCTGGCTCTTACAATCTTTCTGCCTCCTCTTCCACAGTGATCCCTGAGCCTGGAAATATGTGTCCTGTTCAGCGATAAGTACTCTGTGCCCTCTTGTTCTCTGCACACTGGCCAATTGTGGATTTCTGTGTCAGTCACCATCTGCTGCACAAGGAAACTTCTCTGGTGAGAGTTGAGAGATGCATTCATCCTATGTGTTGAATTTGCAGTGAAGATGTGTCACTCAGGGCAAAGTGTCTCACAGACACTTAGTCTCTCCATTTGACCATTTCTGGAATTCTGTAATAGTCTCCATCTGTTGCAAAAAGAGGCTTCTTTGATGAGTAGTGAAAGTTACACTTATCTGTAAATATGAGGATACATATTTAGAATAAAGTAAGAAGTTACAGTGGTCTAGAGATGTGACAACAGTAAGTTTTTTTCTCTAGGTTCTATGCCATCTCCAGCCATGCATATTTGGCTCTTTATATACCACACATGAGTTCCTTCCCATCAATCAGGGCTTAATTCCAGTTGGTTGTTGATTACCCTCAAGATAAAAGTGCCACTATTGGACCAATAGCAGTAGCTTGCTGGTTTAGTCACTGTTGTTTATTAGTCTTTTCAGCAGGATTGGATCATTGATTCATTTTCTCCCTTGGAAGTTCACATATCTTCTGATACCATGAGAGCTAGATTTCAAGGAGGGGGCTTCCAGGACAGTTACAGATCAATTTCTCCAAGCCCTGTGTCCAAAGTGGCCTGCTTTCAGTAATAAGGTCTTAATTTCAAGTTATGGGAGGCAATCAAGGACTGTGGAAATAGCCTATGATTTGGGGAGTCTTTTGCACTCCCCTGACCAACTACTTGAAAGGAGGTTTCTCTTGCCTGACACTGTGTTTTTGGTGATAGAAACTAAAGTTAACATTACTATGTTACTTAATTGCTTGAATTTCCCCCCATAGGATATTCCTCAATTATATCTTTATGCAACATTAGCACAATTTTGTTAAAATTTGAAAAGTTCCCAGATAAAAGTCCATGCACCTACAGCCATCTGATTTTTACAAAGATGTCAAAAAACATACATTGAAGAAAAGTCAGCATCTTTAACGAATGACATTGGGAAAACTGGATATCTACATGTAAAAGATTGAAACCTGATCCTTCCTTTTCACCCTGTACACACATCAATTCCAAAGAGATCAAAGATCTCAATGTTAGACATAAAACTTTGAAACTTCTAGAAGAAAGAGAAGGGAGCACCCTTTGGGATACAGACTCAGGTAGGATTTTCTGACTAGGACTCTGGTCACTCAGGAATTATAATCAACAATCAACAGTTAGGAAATTTGTATAACTAACAAGCTTCTGTACTACCTGGGTGTGGTGGGGCATACCTTTAATCCCACCACTAGGGAGGTAGAGGCCAACAGATCTCTACTAGATCAAGGCCAGCCTTATCTACATAACAAGTTTTGGGACAGCAGGGGCTACAAGGAGGCCATGTCTTAAAAACAAAAAGCTTCTGTGCTGTAAAGGAAACTGTTGACATAAAAGGCAACATACAAAATGAAGAAAAAGATCTTTGCCAGTTATATATTTGACAGAGAATTAGTGTCAAAAATATACAAGGAACTCAAAAGTCTTAGCACTAAGAAAACAAATAATACAATTTAAAACTGGGTTATGTAACTAAACAGAGAATTCTCAGAAGAAGAAATACAAATGGCTAAGAAATATATTTTTTGTATTTTTGAGACAGGGTCTCGCTGTAGCCCCAGCTGTCCTGGAACTCACTCTGTAGACCAGGCTGGCCTTGAGCTCACAAAGATCCGCCTGCCTCTGTGTTTTTAAAAGCCATATGGAAACCTATTTTATAAGCTTCCTAAATACATGTATGAACATATATTCATATAAAAGACTGAATTGGTATTAACTTGTACATGGCACTAGGCTCCTTCCAGAAGCTACAGATTGCCAAATAAAAAGCCCAGTTCCAGGTATGAAATACCTCCCTCAAGTTATTGGACAGAACGTTCCAGGTATCTCTAGTATAATGACAGTCACTGGAATTGCTCTTGGCTGTCCACCAGAACTTGATGGTAACTTCTTATTGCTGAAGGCACTGCACTCATTAACCCAAGGACATGGAAAAATCAAGGTGGTGCTGAACATCAAGCTTCCTCCCTGCTGACTAGCTCTCATCATATTATAACTTTCCTCTTTGTGGGCTGCTAGAGTAAAAATAATCTTTCCCAGCTGTGATTCCTGTGAACTGCAATAATGACTGGTGTGGCAAGATAGGATTTGGGTACAGTAGTGTCATGAGTGTTTAGGGGTAAGCAACCATTTTCTGGTTGGATTTAAGGCACATTCCACAGAAGGAAACATAAGCTTGATACTGCAAATCTGGCCAAGAATCCATGGTTGAAGTGCTCACAGGTCTCAGTGATGAACCTACTACTATTATTATACTCACCAAATATAGCATAAAACTGCCCTCTAAATTCCTATTTCTCTATGAATAGATTAGTGCAGCTCCCAGACCTCATCAGAGAAGTTTCTTTGTGCAGTGGATGGTGATTAACACAGAAACCCACAACTGGCTAAAGTGCAGAGACTAAGAATCTGTGGGGCGCTCAGCCACAAATGGGACATCTATGTCACATATCATACCCCCTTCTGAGGCTTAGGGACCATCACAATGAGAGAGTGGAAAGACTGTAAGAAACAATGGTCAGTAAGGACTAGAACAAAAGTGTTTTCTGGATATGACAAGATGACTATACTTATGAACTCAGAGTAGCTGTGGCTGCCTAGACAAAGCCTATACAAGATGAAGCCAGCCAACATTCTAGCATGGAATGTGAAGGACTTCTTGAGCCCCAACCAGTAACTGAGGGCAGTTATGGAAAGTTGTTGGCTTCAGAGGGAAGAGTCAGTTTCCCTTAAGGTATGGCTCCCGGTAGATCAGCCGTGCTAAGTGGATGGCTCCACACCCAAAAGTGTATGGACAGCCCAAACTGGAGTTGATAGTTTATATCTAAAACAAAAGGACACACAGTTGGGGAGCTAAGGATGGTAGGGAAGTGGGGTAGATCTGGGAAAGATTAAGTTCAGAGGTTGGGGTGATCAAAATATATGAAATTCTCAAAGAATTAATAAAATCTTTCTTAAAAATTAAAAAGCTACATGAAACAGTTGCTTCTTATTCGAAAATAAATCAATTTTAAGTTAGAAAATGAAGACTATTATATATGAACATACATATTTTACATGTTGTAGAAGCTATTTAGCAGCAGGATAATTGGCCATAAGTGATGATTAAGGTTACATAATATAAAAACTCCATCCTTTTCTGATTTAATTTTCTAACCCAACCATAAATAACACAATCATAAGAGAACCATAGAGAACTATAAAAGCACAGGGCCTTGGGAAGAAGGAGGTTCTGTTATTAGCAAGTTAACGAACTTGGCCAAAAGTCGTTGTCTTCATTGTGGCAGGGTAATTATTGAGAGAGCTGAGAGGACTCATCCTTCATAGCGGGGAGGGGTTTGGTGAGTCAGGGAGAGGAACCCCTTGACCAGCTGGAAGGTGGGGAGAAGCAGAGATAAAACAAGAAGTAAGGAGAATAGGATGATTTTCCATGTCTTCACCACAAGAGAGAAATCTCAGTACCAAATGCAAGGAGATTAGTCAGTTAGAAATAAAAATCCTTGAGCAAAGTGTCCAGCTGGTGGGATACTTGCTTTGACATAATGACATTACAATGAACATTTCTTATAAGTGAACTAGTTTTGACCTAAGAATCAGGCAGAGAGTTTGGGAAGGGATTAGGTGGCAGACAAAATTTTGTGTCAAAGAGGAGATATGACTCCCAAAATGTATTAGAAACTTTCCTGTTGTTCTGATAAACACCATCACCAAGGCAACTTAGAGAAGCAAGTTTATTTGCCTTATGGTTCCACAGGGGTAAGAGTCCATCATGGCAGGAGGCATGTCCGGAGAACTGAGTACTCACATCCTCACGCAGGTACAGGAAGGAGAGAGAAGAGAGGGAGAGAGAGAGAGAGAGAGAGAGAGAGAGAGAGAGAGAGAGACTGGAAATGGGAACAAGGCTAAGAACTGTCACAGCCAGCTCCCAGAGACGACCTTCTTCCAGTAAAACACGCCAGAAAAGCATCTCCCCAGTCTGAGCATTGACAGACCGTCTGAGACTGATGACTCGAGGCTCCCTCCTGACTTGGTAGGAGACAGAATGGGCAATAAATTACATAATTGAACCTCTAAGCCTTGGATCCAGCCTATTTAGCAGTGCTCAGAGGGAAATTCTGGAAATCAGAAGTCCTGGACTGTACAATGGCATTATTTGTTGTTCTTGCATCGGTCTACAGAGGTTTCAAACATGCAGGCCTCTGTAGAAGGCTTACCCAGCTCCCACAGCTACCTGAGAGGATAGACCCATCCTCAGTGGAGGGAAGAGAGTGGGCACTCAAGGACTGTGATGCAGACATCACGGTGTTGTGAGAACTGAGTGAGAATATTATGAATGTATTTAGCAAATTGCTGTGGCTTGAAAGCGAAATCCCCCTAGGATCGGTATTGAGCACTCAGCCCCCGAGGCAGTGCCGCTGGGGAAGGCTATGAGACTGTGAGGAGGTGGAGCCATGCCCACCATTAGGGGTAGGACTCACTTCCTGCTCTCTCTCTCTCTCTTCTTCCCTTGTATAGGTGGACTGTGATCTGCTATCTCTGCTTCCTGCCCTCCAGGACAGCCTCACACTCCGGCTCCATGCCTTCCCTGCCACAGTGGACTGGTTCCTCTCTGGCACCTTAAGCCAAAATAAATATTTTCTCCCTTAAATTGCTTTTTGTCAGGATATTCTATCATAGCAACAGAAAAGTAACTAATACAGACATGATTGTCTAATGTTGGCTCTCCCACCATCTGTTTTATAATAGCTTTGACAACAGCGGTATGTTTACTCTCCCTTGAAGCATCAATGGCATTTTCAAGTTTAGTTTTATACCTTAACTTACTCATTAAGGCAACATCAGATACCTGTGTGTTTTTGGTTGTAAAAACCACACAAATCAACATATTTGTCTTAGAGACTAGTTTCAAATTGTAAATGCTTATTTAGAATTCAACCTTTAATTTGAAGACCTGGGAATTTTTAAAACATTAAAACTATTGCTGAAATTTTTTAGGGTAAATAAAATATGAAGGCCTCTAATCACTGACATTGCCCCTGCTTTCTGCTACTAAACACCACAGGGAAGAGTGTGTGTTGCTAAGTTTGTATACCAGTCTGTGCAGATCCTTAAAAATTCCAATGTGGCTATTGCTGAATGAAGAAATGAGTTCAAAGGAGAAGCCAGTTGAGAAACTGTTTCTGTCTTGGAGTTTCCACGTGTGGCTCTTGCAAACCCTTTCTTTATGCTGTCATTCCTTCCTTTTCAGTTCTAAACATTAAGCAAACCATATATATCAAAATAGTACTCATGGAAAATGGTTGAAATCTAGTTATTAATCAAGAGCAACTAGTATGATTAAAAGATTTACGAGGAGAAAAGTGTGCTGAAATCAGTCTACTGTATTTATTAGATTGTTTTAAAAGGTGTGATCTTTAAAATAAAAGATTGCATTTTATTATAGCACCTGAAATGCCATAACTTCACAAGCATTTAACTGTCTCTGGTCTCCAAATTTCATAATATATTTTACTTTCATTAAGGAGTAAAATTTTAAATCATTATAAGCTATGTTTTCCCAAAAACATATTTCAGCTCTTCACAAAACATCAAGAAAAGAGGCAAGGCTATTACAAATGTGAAGATTAATGGGACTAATTAGCCACTGTCCTGAATCTGTAATTTTTCAGTCAGAGGCACAAATATCAGTAAAAAAAGGTTGACTTTTGTTTTTATGAAATTGAATTCTTCATAGTAAGTGGCACACACATATATTACATTTGGTTAAAGAGAAAGAAAGAGAAAGAAGAAAAAAGGGAATGTGCTGACAGGTTTGGGAGCATTGCAGATGTGGCTCTCACTAGGCGTGGTCAGGTCCAGGGTTTCAGAGAACGAATAAGAATTAGGACTTGGGGCTGGAGAGATGGCCTAGCCGTTAGGAGCCCCGACTGCTCTTACAGAGGGCCCGGGTTAGATCCCTAGCACCCACATGGCGGCCGAGAACCGTCTGAAACTCCAATTCCAGGAGAACTCCAGTTCCAGGGGAATCCGAGACCCTCTTCTGACTTCCGCGGCATTACACGACACTGGTGCATAAACTTGCTTGCAGACAGTACATTCATACACATACAGAAATAAATAAAAATTAATAAAAAAAAAGAGCAGCCAATGCTCTTAACCATTAAAAAAAAAAAAAATTAGGACTCTGCAGTGCTGAAATCCAGAAGAAAAAAAAAAAGAAAGAATTAGGACTCAGCCAGGCATGGTGGCACACACCTTTAATCCCAGCACTTGGGGTGGCAGAGGCAGGCAGATCTCTGTGAGTTCAAGACCAGCCTGGTCTACATAGTGAGTTCTAGGACAGCTGGAGCTACAGGGAGACCCTGTCTCAAAAAGACCGCCCCCCCAAAAAGACTTAGAACTCAAAGGCTAGAGAGATGGCTCTCAGTGGTTAAGATGGTTCTTGAAGAGGGTGTGGGTTCTGTTCCCAGCACCCACATGGTGGTTAACAACCATCCATAACTCCAGTTCCAGGGGATCCCTAGCCCTCTTCTGGCCAGTTCAGGCTTTGCACAGCATGGGTGCAGACTTACATGCAGAAAAAAACAGTCATACACATAAAATAAATTAAAAAAAAAAAGAATTAGGAGTCAAGTTTCTTACAGGTTTTAACTCAGAATTCTGTCTTATCTTAATCTTCGATTGGACTATTCTTTTTATTAATAAATGCTTTTATTGTTAATTCATAGAGATAGTAATTTTTAATAAGGTATATGTTTATAATCTGTATTGATCACATCAGGAGAATTGGCTTAACTATAATCACATATATTTATTGTCTATGTTGGAAACATTCAAAATCCTTTCTTTTGGCCATTTTGAAATAATCAAATAATCCAATCCAGTCAGACTCTTTCTACATTGTAGACTTTATGCTGTCCATAAGGTTATATAAGTATATTCCTCCAGCATCAAATCAAGCAAGGAATGGAGGGAAAAGGAGGGGAGTTTCTTTGACCCAAGTGGCTCCCAGTCTCTGTAAGTGTTTTTGTTTTCTTGGGTAGTTCTAGATCATAGGCTAGAATGTATTATGGCATGACAGCCTACTCAAATTGGGTGTTATTTATTTATAATTATAGCATCTAGGTTTATGTACCTAGCAGCCCAGGCCTTGGCTCTCCAACATCCCTGTTTAAATTCTACTCATAGTTAAATCAGTTTAAAAGTGTCTGTCAGTTCATATTGTTATGCCAGCAATGCATACCTAGGCTTATCTCTTTCTCAAGCTTATCACACCTGCTTTGCTGTATATGAAAATTTGGCTCTGCAGGGAATGCCATGATAATTTGAGCTGGAGCAGAAATGGGAAATATTTAATGGAGATAAGATCCCTGGGAAGATGTGTGTTGGTTTGCTTTGAGGTATGAGTCTGATCCCTCCATGCATGGGACTTAATTGGATTCTAAAGTTGGCTTTTGCTAAAAAGCGTAGCGATGAAAACTTTGGGATATAGCATATGCTCTTGTTTCTGTTACTAATAGATAGAGAAAATAAAATGATACTATTATTAACTACTTAACTTGTCTATGAATGTATTTCATGTATGAAGACACAAGTGTTAAGGCCAGTTAAACAAGCTTATCAACAGTGCTTCCAGAAGTTTCTTAAGGAAGGGCATTAGCACCAGGTAGGATGTAGGGAGGAGAGTGTAGATTTCGAATTATAAGACTGAGTTTGTGTCTTGGTCCTACATTCTATTTCAAGACACTAGAAAAGTTACATAAACACCTCCATTTCCTCATATAAGGTGAAAGGTTGTACCTAACTTACAGTGTGATATTCAAAAGAAACTTATACTCAAAAGAGCTTACTTATACTCATATCTCTCCTGAAAAACGAAATGCTTCCTTTGTGACTTTTCATGGAGAAATGCAAACACATGTCTCCTGGCCCCAGCTAGGGAACCAACGACAGACCAAATAACAGTTCCACCCAAGTGCAGCTTGACAAACCAATGAAGAAATTGCTACGCAACAATGCTTTGAGAGCTAGGTCTTTTCCTTGAGAATTCTGCTACCTGACCTTGCGTCTGGCAACAAAGCATGCTTAATAAATATTTATCAGGTGAGTACCTAAACATAGGAACAAATGGTCAAACAGATGAATGAATGAATGAATGAATGAAGCCTTGGCAGAGAGGGAAATAAGTATTGTTGACACTGGTCAGGAGAATTCTGCACTTGAACAATATTTTGACAAAATTTAGGATTTATTTTTTTTGGTCTTTTTGAGACAGGGTCTCCCTACAGCCTCAGTTGTCCTAGATCTCACTCTGTAGACCAGGCTGGCCTTAAATTCACAGATCTGCCTTCCTCTGCCTCCTGAGTGCTGAGATTAAAGGTGTGTGCCACCACACCTAACTCAAAATTTAGGAATTTTATTTTCAGCTCTGTGCCCTTTTTCCTGATTTCCCAAGCAGAAAAGAAGCCGAATTTTCAAATTTGGAAAGAACAGTGATTCTATTAGCAAAGAAACAGCCAAGACAATTACTATTCTGTTTGCTCAAAGAGAAACATTAACTGGGTAAGCATGGGTAAGAAGCAAGACAGCTTATAAGAGTCAATAATTCCTTTCAGACTTTAAAGCATCGGTCTTGTAGCAGAGGTCTTTCATTTAAAGTATTTATGAAGGAAGCCTTTGAAATCTCTGGACATGACTTTTTGTCTTTTTATACAGATTCCTTCCAACCCCATCTGTACTCTGCCATTTCATACAGTACAACACTCAGATTTTGCATTCTGGAAAATGCAAATGGATTAGGCAAACCTGAGACCACCTTCCTTCGTGTGTTAGTAACAGCTGAGTGGCCCCCACTATGGCAAAATGTTTCACAGACGTGATTTCCAAAATTATGCATCCTGCTGTTAATTTTATCATTGTTTAATCTTTCTTTGTTCCCAGTGAAGGAAATGCTCTTAGCTGTTTGATTACTGTTTTTAAGTCGTGGCAAACAAATTACAATGTCTGTTCTAAATTGTGGTGTGTGTGTATGTGAATAGAAGGAAAGGGGAGTTTCTTTGACCCATAGGAGTGAAGTGAGAACAAACAACTTTTGAGACAAGTACTATAAAATACTATACTCTTAAAAGTCAATTATACTGTTATTCTTTTTAAAAAATTAAAATTATTTGAAAAGGCTCTGGGATTAACTCACACCTAGGGACATCAGGGGAAACAAATGACTCAATAAGGCCTTAACATATATGACAGAATGCAATTTGCATCAGAGATGAGGGATACAGGAAGCTATAAAGAAACTATCAAGTGTGCTCACATTTGGATTTCCCCAGAATACTTGGTAAGAAGAGATGTTTCTTAGCTTCAATCACTGATTTAGGACCTAGCTAGAGATGGTCAGGGGGAATGGAAATAGAAGGGATGATTCTTGCATTCTCCTTTTGGAAAACATTCTGCTTCGCCTATCCAACCCAAAGTACAGTGAAGAACCCAGACTTAACCATGACAGTTGCTGGACTGGTAGCAAAACCAATGTCTGTTTCAGGGAGAGAAAGAATAAAGACCTCCACCCCCTTTCCCTCTCATGGGCACCATCACTGGCTTTACCGGTTTGTGATGGAATCAACCAATAGTGAATTTTTACAGAAATAAACTTAGCTACTCAATGAAACATGAAATGAGACTTCATAAACATGCATGCATAGACATGCCCACATACAAAGTGAAGGCTTTTAAGCACGTGGAAATTACCATAAGTCCTAAATAGTCAATGGCTCATTAGATGGAGGAGAATAAACAGAAGTCAGATGGTGAAGGTTGAAGTCAACAAATTCCAGAAGTCTATTTGAAATCATATACCAAAATCTAAAATAAGCAATACCAAAATGTATAATGCACACAAATCTCTAGGACTTTTCTTACAGATATCATATTTCAACATACAAAATTATACTTATAACGATATTTATTATGGCACTAAATACTGTTTTTTAAGAACAGAAGCTGCAGAAAATTTAAATTTCTGACAACAGTAAAGTGCTTAATAAACTAAATTTTGTAGAGTGGAATATTATGCAGTTACTAAAGAAGTCTTTCAGTCAGCTCAGATTGCTGTAACAAAATACCTAGACTGGGGATTGGAGCAGGGCTAAACCAATAAGCATTTACTTCTCATAGCGTAGAGGCTGGCAAGTCCAAAATCAGGATCAGCATGGTGTGGTTCTGGTGAGGACTCTCTTGGCTTGCAGACAGTTGGCTTCTCACCATTCTCCACACAGTGGAGTGAAGAACATCAGTTGTCTCTATAAGTCCTATTATGGGGGCTCCTCCCTTATGGCCTTATCTAGATCTAACTACCTTCCAAAGCTCTATCACCTTTGAGTGCTGTCACATTGGGAGTTAGGGAATCAATGTATAAATGGGGTGGAACTGACATAGATATCCAGCCCATAATAGGAAGGTTCTTATATGGACTTATTTCCAAGATAGTTTCTTAAATGAAATAAATTAGATGTCGGACACGTTGTTCAAGCATCTCGTCACTGTTCCTATACTCGCGCTCTTCCAAGCAAGCTGGCTTTTCTCTCCCAGGCTCATTTCAGCCTCAGGACTTCAGTGCTCACTACACATTCTCTCTGAAATGTCTTCCTAGTTTTCTCATGTCTGGATTCTTCACATCTTTCAGGGCTCATGAAAAATTCCACCTCTTTAGAAAAACCTTCTAGTCACTAGGACCTCTATCTCTTCCCCCCTCTCTCTGTACCAGAGATTGAATTCAGACCCTTATAGGAAAGCCCTCTACCCCAGAGCTACAGATATCTCAGCCCCTAGAAGCTTTATCTGTCTGAAAGAATCGGCCTATTTTCCTGACAACTGTGTGGTATTACTAGCATGTGTGAAGTAGGGTTCATAATAGCTATAAAGTCCCAACCTCATCACTTGTACTGACTTACCATGTTCGGGATTCTTCATAGGACTTAATACACTTTGAAAATGTCATTTTATTTTTTCCTTTTATAATTATTTATGTTTTTACTTATTGAGTCCAGTTAATGCTGCCCATATTAGCATGGATGTGCCATCATTCTCTTGAGCATGGGGATCCTACCAGTGATCACACTCCATCAACTGTTAATAGCTCCTCTGATTGGGATGGTGCCTCAGGAACCCCCTCCCCACCCAGTGCTGAAGTTTTTAACTGGCTTAGTCTTGTACAGGTCTTGTTTTTTTAATATTTTATTTATTATTTTTTCTTTTATGTGTATGAGTATATTGCCTGCATGTATGTAAGTGCACCTGTGTTGTGCAATGCCTGTGGAGGTCAGAAGAGGGCCTGGATTCTCCTGGAACTGGAGTTACTGATAGTTGTTAGCTGCCATGTGGATGCTAGGAATAGAACTCAGGTCCTCTGAAAGAACAGACAGTACTCTTAACCTTGTACAGGTCTTCTGTTTTTGTTGTTGTTGTTTTATTTTATTATTTTATTGAATTTTTATGTGTTTCATACATGCTTTTTCAGTCAGTCTTAATCACCATTATACCCCCTTTTCCCTTGGCCCCTCCCACACTGTTGCCCAGTAGGCACCTCTTGCCTGGCATGTCAGTATTGTGGCATGTAGTGTCAGTGCTGGATGAGATCACTGATGTCTCCCCAGAGTCTTGCATGGCACCTTCCAGCACTATGAGACCCAACCAGGGTGGTTGGAGTTTCGTTGTCCATCTAAAGTCGATTTCTCTGTGTCCTGCAACCAAAGTGTGTGATGTCTTCAGCAACAGGGAAGATGCCATTTTTATTTTTATTTATTTTTTTTTCAATTTTATTTATTTTTGTGTGTGTTCTTTTTGTGTTTTTTTGTACTTTCTCGTATTTAGTTTTTTCACCCGTGCGGAGGTCAGAAGAGGGTGTCGGATTCCCCTGGAACTGGAGTTCTCCTGGAGTTGGAGTTTCAGACGGTTCTCAGCCGCCATGTGGGTGCTGGGGATCGAACCCGGGTCCTCTGTAAGAGCGGTCAGCGCTCTCAACCGCTAGGCCATCTCTCCAGCCCCCAAGATGCCATTTTTAAAAGTTTTACATGTTTAAGGGTTGGAGAGATGGCTCAGCAGTTAAGAGCACCGACTACTCTTGCAGAGGACCCGGGTTCAATTCCCAGCACCCACATGGCGGCTAAGAGCCATCTTTAACTCCAGTTCCAGAGGAATCCGATGCCCTCTTCTGACCTCCTTGGCATTGCATGACACGGGTGCACCAACCTACATGCAGACAGTATACTCATACACATAAAAAATTATAAATTAAAAAATAAAAAGAATAAATAAATAAGAAAAACAAGAAAAAAAAAAAAAACCGGGCGTGGTGGTGCACGCCTTTAATCCTAGCACTTGGGAGGCAGAGGTAGGTGGATCTTTGTGAGTTCAAGGCCAGCCTGGTCTACAGAGTGAGTTCCAGGACAGCTGGGGCTACAGGGATACCCTGTCTTGAAAAAGACCAAAAAAAAAAAAAAAAAAAAAAAGTTTATTACTAGCCCTGTTCTCTGACACACACTTCACCTTCTAAGATTGAAGTTCCTTGAGGATATGAATTTTATTATGTTTATTGTTGTGACCCCAATCTTTTTAGCTACACTAATGAAAGTAGGTACTCAATAAGTCTTGAATAAACAAATGTAAATAAAGAAGTATATTATAAAGAAAGTATTTGGCTGGCTCTCCCATAGGAGTAAAAAAGAAACTCATGTTCTTTTTTTGAGCCTGAGTGGGCTAGATATCATGTTTGAGCTAGGTCTTAGTACAGCAGACATATAACCATGCCCTTGTAGGGAGATATTAATACACCTCCTCCTCAGCCTTCGTTTTTGCATTCATGTAAGAATTGCATATCCATATCATGAAGATAGAGTTTTCTCCCATTGAAAAGCCAATTCAGGAACCAGTTATTAGCTCCAAGCTCACCTTCTGTAATGCATGCTCCATTATTTGGGGCTGGTACCACTCAATCTACATCTTCTAATCTCCCCAACTAGATGATCTGTTAGGCTCTACCAGTGGGAATCACCAGATTGGGTGCAAAGAGGAGGGATTACTTACTTTTTCCTTCCCACCAAGGGAATGTGCACAACTTCCACCCTTGTCTCAGTCTTACCATTCTGCCCAGTAACATCCAACCTGAGGCCTTGTGCCTCAGACATGATCACCTCTGCAGTCTTTTTTTCCAACAAAGCTTCTCCCTCCTCATGAATCCGGTCTCTTCCTCATGTGTTTTATGTCTAAAGGTGATGGTCCTTTCCTGCTGTCATTGATCTTAAGGTTACTTTAGCAGACTTGCCGCAGCCTTTTAACATCTGTATAACCAATTTCTTATATTTGCAAACAGTATGACTTCTCTTTTCCTGCCTGAACTAATGTAATACTTGATTTAGGCCCTCTTTCCTGGTTCTACAACTTTTCTTAGTGTTCTTTATCTAGGCCCATTTCAACACTAAAGATGCATCTCTAATTCTTATTTGTTCTTTGCATCTTAAAGGCTAGTAAGCACCTTAGACTTATCATGTCAAAATAATGAACCCCTAATACACTAATCTATTCTTCCATCAGAATTTTTCATCTCAATAAATGGAATCTCTGTCCATACATTTCTTCAATTCAAAATTCTAGAAGTCATCCTTGTTTCCATCCTTTCCTGATTATTTATAGCCAGTATATCAACATATTTGATGGCTACATCTCCATGAAGCACAACTCCATCAGTTTCTCTCCATCTCTTCTGCTCTTATCCTACTCTGTAACCTCCTGACTACATAATAGCTATCTTCATCTTCCAACTCTTCCCTTCCTAGAGTTTTCCCAATCATTTCCTCAAATTATACATTTAAAAGTATAAATCAAAGTGAAAATTAAATTATAAATTACTACAACAGCCAAATATGATCTGGTCCTTGCTGTCCACTCAATCCCCATCTCCTACTATATTCTACTAATCTGACATAAGGACCTCCTACCTTGGTTGTTCATCTATTCCTCTGTTGTGGTGTCCAGCTCTATCAGAGTCAGGAATCTGCTCTTCACAGTTATTGCCTTAGGATTTCTAGCATCTGCAATAGTCTCTATTCCTTTAAAGATATTCAGTAAATATTTGTTGACTGAATTGGTGAAAAAAAATGTTTTCACTATGTTCTCAGTGGGTTTGAATTACCTTAACATCTGTCTTATAAAAGTATATGAAGTTGTCTACCAATTTTATTTCTTCCTTTTATGTTCATGAGTGTTTTGCCTGCATGCATGTAAGTACACTCATGTTGTGCAATCTCCACAGAGGTCAGAAGAAGGCATCATATCCCCCTGGAACTGGAGTAACAGATGGTTGTTAGCTGCCATGAGGGTGCTGGGAACTGAATCCAGGTCCTTGGGAAGAACAGTTTGCTCTCAACTACTGAGCCATTTCTGTAGTCCCTTATCCACCAATTTTAAATAAATATCTAGAGAAACGTATTTGTCTTCTATTTGATTTTCTTTCCTATTATACTTCCTAGGAATTTTCTTCAGGAATAAAAACTTACAGGATCAATATTTCATGACAGAGGCTGGAAAGATGGCTCAGCAGTGAGCCATCTCTTGCTGTGCTTACAGAGGACCCAGTTTGGTTTCCAGCACCCCTATGGTGCCTCACAACTCTAGTTCCAGGGGGACTGACATCGTTTTCTGGCCCTTGTGGGTACCAGGCATACACATGGTAGACAGACAGACAGACAGGCAAAATACCCCCACAAATGAAATTAAAAAAAAATAATTTAAGATTTAGGGGCTGAGAGATAGCCTAGTGGTTAAGAGCGCCGACTGCTCTTACAGAGGACCCAGGTTCAATTCCCAGCACCCACATGGTGGCTGAGAATCGTCTTTAACTACAGTTCCAGGGAAATCTGACACCCATTTCTGACCTCCGCAGCACTGCACGACAGGGGTGCATAAACCTACATGCAGACAGTACACTCATACACATAAAAATAAATAAATAAAATTTAAAAATATTTTAAGTTTTAAAGGTAAAGTTGATTTCCTTAGGACAAATAATACAGGACTCAAAGAGGTCAAAGATGAGGATAGTCTAGAATCTATAGATTTTTACAACAGTGAGATTCATGGCCTTTAAAAATATGTAGAACAAGATGAAACAAATGGTTTCAGTAGATGTTCAGGTGCTCTTTTCTAAAAATAACACACTTAAACCACAAATCAATGTTTAAAGCCAGATGGCTAATGAGGGCCAGCCAGGAAACTCCTATAATTCACAGTAATGAGTATGGTAATGAGCTCCCATTAGAAACCAAACTGCTTCATGACACACTGTATCTATTTCAAATAACAGTGATTGGGTTATTTCATATTTTTCAAAGCCCAGAGTTAATTTACAGGGAAAATATTAGAAGTCCTGAGTAATTGATGAGTTATCACACCCAATGAGTCTCTAGAAGGTGGCCTAAATTTTATTAACAAGTCCTGTTTAAATATTAGATATCCTCAAATAAAATACTATTCAAACCCAAATAAAGACTAAAATCTTTCAAAACATGAGAGAAGTCCTATTACTATGGTTGAAAAGAAATGTTTTTCTTTCCACTCTTTGATGTATTTGCTTTTCAAATAGGACCCTGGGAAAGGTTATGTTCTGTTGAGCAGAATGCTGTAGGGACTTTTCCAGTATAGAAAAATGCTAGGGATTGAATTTTATTTTTAGTATCAAAAGCAAATATTTATTTTTGCACTTAAAGTTCACCTATCTCAGAGAGGTAGTCTGAAAAGGGACTCACAGATGTCCAGCAGGATGGGGCAGGAAGAGGGCACAGTGCAGGTCACCAAGAGCACTTCATGGAGGCACTCTACTATGAAATACATTCCACTCCACACTGCCTTCTTTTTTTAATTTTTATTTATTATTTTTTTATGTGTGTGAGTATACTGTTTGCATGTAGGTTGGTGCACCTGTGTCGTGCAATGCCACAGAGGTCAGAAAAGGGCGTCGGATTCCCCCTGGAACTGGAGTTAAAGACAGTTCTTAGCTGCCACGTGGGTGCTGGGAATCGAACCCAGGTCTTCTGCCAGAACAGTTGGTGCTCTTACCCACTAGGCCATCTCTCCAACCCCTACACTGCCTTCTTACATGGGGATAGGATGCTCCGAACTAAGCAGAAGCCAAATGAGGGCGGCTGTACCCCTCGTCATGTCCCTCTTGTGTGTTCACACACCAATTAAAATGATTAGGATGTATAGAAGCTGGTAGAATTGATAGACATATTTGATGTTCTATATATTTATATTATTTTTTAAACTGTTCACTGCTTGGGGAATTCTGAAGCATAGTCTTTCTTCCTTTTACTTTTCTTTTTTTCCCTCTTTTCTTTGAGAAAAATATCTTATTTAGTCCAGGCTGGCCTCAAGGTTGCTATGTAGCCAAGACTGGCTTTGAACTCCTGACTCTCCCACCTCCTTCTTTCGAGTGCTGGGATTCTAGCCATGTGACTATGCCTAGCTCTGAACCATGTATTTCTCCCAAGATGTGCTAGAATCATCATAAACCCAAGCATGGACAAATTTTAACCTTCTGTGGAATTTCTTACTAGACCTCAGTTATGTTTACTGAAGATTAGAGGTCTATTTTCTGAGGTGTGTAAGACAGAGGATCTCTGTCTGCTCTAAGAGCAAAAAGCCAAAACTGAAAGTGTGGGAACTATATTGAAAACTGAAAGGTAAAGTGAATTTAGCTATTCTTCCCCACTCAGATCCATGTACACTGGAAGCCAGGCCTTTTCCATCTGGGAAAGAGGCCTAACTCAAGAGGAGAAGAGTTCTTAATAATGAGAGATGGCTCTGCAGTTAAGAGCACTGATAGATCATGTGGAGGATCTTGGTTTGATTCCCAGCACTCACATGGCAGCTAACAACCATATGTAACTCCAGTTCCAGGGATCTGACACCTTCTTCTTACCTCTGAGAGCATTGCATGACATGGGTATGCTTACACACATACAAGCAATACACTCATACACATGAAATAAAAATAATAAAGAAAATATTTTTTAAAAAGATTAGAACCTTCTCAAACAAATAGCCCAACCTAGTCAAATACACGAAATTTACAATCCATAAATTTGTTCATGTACCCCAGTGGCCAGTGAACTATAAAATACCATTAAATATTAACAGACAATATCTGCCAAATGTGGTAAGATAGTATTATATGTATGTGCCACTATATATAAAATGCAAAATGCAAGAGGACATGCCAGGGCTACAGACAGTAAAAAGCAAACACATAATTTGAAAGACAAAGACCTAACAAATAGATTTAAAGCAACTTGGAGGAGACTGAGACCCTGCAGGGAAAAGAAAACCTAAAAATTAAAAACAATACACTATCAGAATCTACAGCGTGATTAGAGAAAAATCACGCATTCCAAACAAGAACAGGATACTACAATAAAAACTACATCATTGTTTAAAAAGGAAAACTCAGTAGGAGGGTCCTGAGAAAGACTCTTGATTTGAGGATGTAGGAAAACATTGGAAAGGGAGAGGCTTAGTAGTGATCTAACATATTAAAAAATTAAGAAATTGGAGAGATGCCTCAGTGATTAAGAGCACTGGCTGCTTTTGCAGAGGACCCAGATTCAAATACCAGCACCCACTTGACATGGGTGCACTTATATACATGCAGGCAATACACTCAAACACATAAAGTAAGTAAATATTTTTTTTTTTGGCTTTTCAAGACAGGGTCTCCCTGTAGCCCCAGCTGTCCTGGAACTCACATTGTAGACCAGGCTAGCCTTGAACTCACAAAGATCCGCCTGCCTCTGCCTCCCGAGTGCTAGGATTAAAGGCGTGCGCCACCACGCCCAGCGTAAATATTTTTAATTAGGAAAATGAAGCAGATGAAAGTAATTTTGACTCCAAAGAAACAAAGTGTTGTTCAGGAAAAACAAAAACAAAAACAAAAACCATACCTTACTGCATGTCACCACAGATTTCCATAGTCATAATACTGTACTAATATGGAATGTAGTTTAACCAAAGTCACAGTAAATGTCACTAGAAGACTCATAAATATGGATGGTGAAGGGAAGAAATAAAAAAGGTATGTGTAGTCACATCTCCCAAACTCAGAAGTGCCCAGCAATACCAGAAACTGACGAATCAAGAAGTAGCCGTCAGAACTGCTAAATACAAAGCTGAATGAAACAAGGTCAGGTAAAAGGGAGGCAGTGGCTGCTTCCAGGAAGATGCATGGTCAAAGCACATTGCAGTCTTGTGGAGAACGTAACAGTCGAGTCCAGTATTTTGTGTAACATACTAAAAATTCTTTAGAAAGTGTTTCATGGCAAAGGTGGTAAACTGTACTATTTAGACTTGTATGACTCACCTTAATAAAAACAAAAACTAATTGAAAAAGAAGAATGAGGGTGCTGGAGAGTTGGTTCAGCAGTTAACAGCACTTGCTACCCTTTCAGGGGACCTGCATTCATCCCCAGAACCCACATCAGATGGCTCCCAATAGCCTGTAACTCCAGTTCCAGAGGATCTAACAACTTCTTCTGGAGTCTGCAGGCACCAGGCATGCACATGACATACATAAACATACATACATACATACATACATACATACATACATACAAGGACTCACACATACACGTAAAATAAAAGTAAATCTTAAAAAAATTAAGAGCAAGGATGAGGTAGTGATGGAGTCCTTGCTCAGGCCTTGCTGAGCAGCCCGTACAGGGAGGAGGAGAGCAGGTTGACAGTGCAAATCAGAGTGCCTCTGAGACAGATGTAATGAGCTTGAAGAGGGCAGGTCAACGGCCACGTGTGGAGCATGGCACATGAAGCAGGACATGCCAGCAGCAAGATCCACAAATTCTTGGCCCCTAAGCACTTCCCTGTTAATCCTGGCTCTGCCTCTACATAGACAGGTGTCCCAGGATGAGCTGACTAACTTGCCCTCCCTCACGGTGAGGTTCTCCCAGTTTATTCCTCACAGCCTCCAGCAGAGTCTTTGCAGAGAGGGCACACCCAACACTTCTCTGGAGTATTCAGATTACTTCTTTCTTTAGGAAAATGTTTTCTAAATTTAAAATAATTGTGTACAGTACATTAATCCAGAATCACTTTGGAGTTTGGAGACTAACAAAACAATGGATCATCCCAAATAATCAGAATGTGAAACTTTTTACATAAACTGGAGGACAGCAATCCTGGATTCAGAAGTATTTTGAGCGTGTGCAGGCTACCATCTGCTTAGCCTGCTAAGCAGAGCTAAGGATGCAGAGCTAAGGACGCAGAGCACCCCTCAGAAGTCATGAGCCGGGATGACGCATGATAGTGTGGAGGTCTAAGATTGGCCACTGAGTGGTAATGTCACACGATGTAGCTGCTGGTCTCCCCAAACCTATATGAGCTGCCTATTGCATAGAATAAATAGGTTTTCATGGATTTGCACCATCTGACATGGTCCCTGGGCTGTTACTCCATATGTGCTTGGTTGTTGGGCTATCAAGTCCACAGCTGGCTCTTAGGCTCATTTGGTTGTGGGAGCTACAGCTCCACAACCACGTGTTTGGCTGTGGAACCGTCAGCCCCACAGTTGTGTGTATGGCCCCAGGGCCATCAGCCCCATGATAAACACAATCATGGCCAATGAATCTGAAACTTCAAAATCCAAACAGATCTAGCATGTTGGCACACACTTTTAATCCCAGCACTCAGGAGGCAGAGGCAAGCAGATCTCTTTGATTTGACACCAGCCTAGTCTACATAGCAAGTTCCAGACCAGCCAGGGTTACAGAGTGAGACTGCCCCCCTTCCCCCCCCCCGCAAAAAAGCCAAAACATGAAATTGAGGAGGTTGTGGGCATCAAGGAGGTGGAGGGGTTGAGGGGACAGGACATGATTAAAAAAATACATTGTACACATATATGACATTCTAAAAGAATAAAAACTTACAAATAAAATAATTATAATTTTTATTTTATTTATTTATTTTTTTATTTCGATATGTATATCAATGTACTGTCTGCATGCAGGTTTGTGCACCCGTGTCGTGCAATGCCGCGGAGGTCAGAAGAGGGTCTCGGATTCCCCTGGAACTGGAGTTCTCCTGGAACTGGAGTTTCAGACGGCTCTCGGCCGCCATGTGGGTGCTGGGGATCGAACCCGGGTCCTCTGCAAGAGCGGTCGGTGCTCTTAACCGCTAGGCCATCTCTCCAGCCCCAAAATAATTATAATTTTTAAAGAGCTAAAACACTGTTGAGAGTGGGGGGTATTGAGGATAGGTACAATCATGATACATGATACATGACAATTTTATATGCATGAAATTATCAAAGAATAAATAAAAACTTAAAAGCCAAAAAACGTAAAAATTTTGTGACTAGTAAAATATACACATTTATTATAAAAATGTTGCAAATTGCAGACACTTATAGAGAATAAATGCTGATCTCACCATGCAGGAGTAAGTAAAAGGTAAGTATAGACTCCATTTTAAAATTTACTTGCATAAGAGCATATACTTTTTTTTAAAAATTGAATATACTGCATAGGTTTTATTTTCTGATTTTTTTCAAATAGTATTTATAAGTACTTCCATTTTATGAAATATTTATTCTCACTACCATTTTAATAACTGTGGCATTCATCAGATGTCTGATAGTTTATTGCTGGGTATGGCTAATACTTTTCATACTATCTTTTATGAATGGTACTGTGATGAGTAGCCTTGCACATCAGGTTTTGCCCATGTCTATTTATTTCAGTGGATGTAATTCCTAGAAATAGAATTTCTGAAAGAGGATGTATATTTTTAAAAACTCTTGACACTTAACTACCAAAATAGCTCTCCAATTGACATACTCACCAGCAGCCTGCATGTCATACTTTTAAAAACTGATGAATAATAAATATGTATATTCATGGGGTACAATGTGATGTTTTGACATACATACATTAAGATAATTAATTATATATGTACATATTGTAGAATAATTAAATCAAACTGATTAACCTGTCATCGCCTCTCTTTCTGTGGTACAAGAAATGTTTAAAACTGACTCTTAAACATTTTGAACTAAGACTGGGATTTTAAAAGGTCAAACTCACACATTTGAGTACCCTTAAAATTTACAAATGTTGTTTTGGAAGGGATTCAGTTCCTTAATAGATTCACAACGTCAATCTGCAAAAGATAAGCCCCAGAGCCTGGAGGACACTTCCTTGGATTCTTTCATATTTCCCCAAATATGAAGAAAAGATATCATATTAGTATATGGTGACTAACACCAACAGCCCATCTAGATGATGCCTTTTGAGTGAAAATACTATGACTATCCAGTAAAAACACTAGGTAACAGATCTGAAGCATCAGTATAGCCTCACCCATGAGCACAGAAGACAGCAATCACAGAAAACAAATGGAGAATACATGGGCTTTACCTGTTTCGTTTCCTCTGGTAATATCTTCAAATTAGTGGTTGTTTTCCTGCTATTCCAATGTTTTATTCATTCAAAGAAATCTCAAAAGCATAGACCATGCAGATATTGAGAGAAAGACATTCTGATTTTGAGTTGTTTTGCATGATAAGACAAAATTGAAATGCAGTGAATTTGTATTCATATAAGCATAGATGAGTGAAGTAAACCTCAGTGCGGAGTATGAAGAGAAAAAAGCACTGATTTTCTTCTTGTTTTTAATTGAGAGAGAGAGAGAGAGAGAGAGAGAGAGAGAGAGAGAGAGAGAGAGAGCTCAAGGAAACCCTTTCAGCTGCCATCTAGGAACTCTGTTCAGAGCTTCTTACCAGGGCTGGGTATTCATGTGCCCTGCACCATGGTGAGACAAATAGAGGCCCAAGCCACATCTTCCAAGGAGGCAATTAGAAGTCAGACACAGCTGCTGAAGATCATCTGCTTCCCCGAAGTCACAGCGACACTTGGGCTGTGCCCCTTACAATTTGTTCAGGATCCAGAAAGCAGCAGAATTTCATCTTGCCTGGCCTCTGCAACTGAGGCCAGGGTTTTAGTTATAATTAGGGGTTCACCTGGAACACCTCCCTCTGAGCCACACAGAGGCACAGCTACTGTCTTCTGCCACGGACATCTTCTTAACTTCTTCCAACTTGACTGTTCCCTAGATCAAGCCAGACAAGATGCTATCAAAAGAGCTCAAACCCTTGCCTTGATCAAACCAAGAGGGCGGCTGTTTCTCTTGCCTTCTGCAATGAGTCACAGTGGGCTGCACACTCATGGCTGGATCTGCAAGGTAGACATGTACCCAACACTTTATTTACTCATCTGTGGAGGCTGTCGCAGTTTGAGTCAGTAAAATTTGTCACTATAGTTAAAATTTTTGAAGGGGTAGGGCGTGGTGGCACACGCCTTTAATCCTAGCACTCGGGAAGCAGAGGCAGGTGGATCTTTGTGAGTTCAAGGCCAACCTGGTCTACAAAGTGAGTTCCAGGACAGCTGGGGCTACAGGGAGACGCTCTCTCAAAAAAGAACAAAAAAATTGTTGAAGGGACAAAGCTCGTCCATCAGTTAAACAAACAAACAAACAAACAAACAAACAAACAAAAACGGTCCAAAAGCAGGGATCCCTCAGCACCTAGTCTGGTCTGTTTGCACATGTGCAGATGCGCACATTTCTCGCTCATTTAAACCTGACAACATTGCTGGGAGGTGAATTAATAGCACCAACTTTAGCTAAAAATCAAGTAACATATCCAAAGTTAACCAGGTAATTTATGGCAAAACCAAACCTCTCATCTTGGGGGTTCTGAATTTTGAGCTCTCCTTTAGTTTACCAGCTCCATCTTCTGTTTGCCTCTTAGCATATGCTCTAGTTGCATCTCTGTTTTTGCGATAAAACTTTCTGACCAAAAGCAACTTAGAGGAGGAGAAGTTTATCTCAGCTTGCAGGCTATAGGTCCTCACCGAAGGACGTCAAGGCACGAACGTAAGCAGGAAGTGGAAAAAGAAGCTATGGAGGAATGCTGCTTGCTGGTTCAACCACAGGTTCATGCTTAGCTAACTTTCCCATGCATCTGGGAACTGTCTGCCTAGGGGATGGACAAACCTACAGTGGGCTGAGCCCTCCTACATCAGTTAGCAATCAAGACAAGCCCACACAAGCATGCCCACGGGCCAGCGGAGTCTAGAAAAATCCCTTAGTTGCGACTCCCTTCTCTCCGACTCTAGGCTATGTCCAGTTGACAGTTAAAGGAAACTAAGACAGTAGCTTCTATTTAGACCTTTTCCTATTCAAACTGACTTTTAGCCAGCTACTACTTTATTTTTAATATTTTGTATATTTTATTTTTGTGTATATGGGTATATTGCCTGCATGTGGTAAGTGAACCTGTGTCATGTAATGCTTGAGGAGGTCAGAAGAGAGAGTATCAGATTCCCTTGAAACTGGAGATACAGATGACATTTAGCTGCCATGTGGGTGCTGGGAATTGAACCCAAGTCCTCTGTAAGAGTAGACAGACAGTGCTCTTAACCACTGAGCCATCTCTCCAGCCCTGTCATCCAGTTACTACTCTAAAAAGGATTTAATAATATAGTTCTATGTATTACCTTATGATTTGGGTTGCATTTGAATTGGAAGCAACCGTGGAATGAGATTCTAATGATCAAGTTCTATTATTTTTGAGTGTATCATGTATGTGTGTGCACATGTTCATGCGTGTCTGTGCATATATGGGACATGTGCATATGGAAGCCAGAGGTTGAAGACAAATGTCCTCTACCTCTCCCAACCTTATTTCTGAGACAGTCTCTCGGTGAACCTGGAGCTCCTTCCTCTACCCACAGCCCTTAGCACTCCATCACAGCCAGCGGTTTTTTTTTTTCATTTTTTATTGATGCTTTGTGTATTTCATACATCATTTTCCAATTCCAGTTCAGGCATATTTCCCTTTCCCTTCCCCCCACCCCACCCCACCCCATCCCAGATCATGCATTCTGCCATAACTGTCCTGCATCTTTCTCTCGGTTTTTTTTTTCATTTTTTAACATTAAGTAATAATTTATGAGTACAAGCATCCTTCATGTAAAACCAATTTGCAAGCAGTTGTGCCCAAACCCACACAGCCCATGGGTCCCACCATCCAGCAGGGGGGGCTTGTATGTTCAATCAAGTTGATCAAATGAGTGTCCAGTCTATATTGTTGTAGTTTCACCATTAACCCCAATCGAAGCCCTTACATTCTACCACGCCCCCTCTTCCGCAGATTGTTCCCTAGGCTTAGAAAAGGGGCACAGGTGGATGAGAAGCAAAACACTCTACTTTCTCTGGAGCTGATGTCTTGGTCTCTAGTCAGTTCTGGCTGTTTTCTTTCATGGGCTGCCAGCTTGTCCAGGCATAACCTTTCGATCCTACTAATGAAGCACATGCAATTAGATATTTAGGTATTTAAACAGTATAATATATAGCCTTTCGATCCTACTAATGAAGCACACACAATTAGATATATGGGTATTTAAACAGTACTAATTGTTATGGTAGGTTACTTTGGTATAGACACAGATGTTTGGATGGTATGTTAATTCATGATTTACATTTTCTTCTGTTAAGTATGGCAGGGTCTTCGTGTGGTTTATAACATCTCCTAACCATTAGAGGATGTAAGCTTGTGGCATCAGCCGTGGGTTATTCCTCCAAGGAGAGAGCTAATAGCCAATTAGATTTGGGATATACAGACATATGGCTGCCACTGCTGCACAGTATTTCCAGGCAGATGAGGTGTAGCTGGTGCTGACGGAGGAGTCTTGCTTGACTCAAGGAGACCTATATTTGCTTTATTGGTTTAGTGGCCTTTGGTAACACTCTCTGGTATTCCAGAGACCACCTGTACACTTGCAAGTGTGGTCTCAATACATCTTTCCCATGTTTACATCAGGTCTTTGACAGCCTCTCTTCTTGCAGATGTCCCAGTTTAGAGGCAAGGAGCTTTTACCTTTTGTGGGGGCTTGGATCCCCTGGCCAACATCTCCTTACCAGCATTTTCACATGGTGTTAGGGATCCACACTTAGGTTCTCATGATTGTGCAGCAAGAACCTTACCACTGACCCAGCTTCCCAGTCAGAATGATAAGATTTTAAACATCAACTTAATAATGAGAGATATTCCAAAATATTGTGTCAGAATAGGAGGCCAGTGTTTTCTAGAGTGACATCTAATAGTCTCAATTCTAGACAATACTGAAATAAGCTGTGTGTCCTCCTATTTCTGCTACCTGGGCATAGCATAGTTGAGAAATGTCAAGAAAAAAAAGAAAAAAAGAGAGAAATGTCATGATGAAAAAAACCCACTGTGTGAAGAAGAAAATTGTGCCTATCTATCACTCTTACACTTTAAAAGAGAGCAAAGTGCTGGGCGTGGTGGTGCATGCCTTTAATCCTAGCACTTGGGAGGCAGAGGCATGTGGATCTTTGTGAGTTCAGGCTGGAGAGAGAGAGAGAGAGCGAGAGAGAGAGAGAGAGAGAGAAGAGTGGTCCATGGTATCATGTTCTGCAAGCAACTTCACTTTATTCTGTGACTCTGTGATATATGTGATTATTCTTACTTATCAAGAATAGTGTGTTTTCATGTTATTTTCAAACAGAAAAATCACACCAACTTTTATCATGATGATTAATAAATAACATACCTTTTAAAAATATTTTTTATTTTGATGCAATGTTAGGCTTAGAAAAGACTAAAAAAAAAAAAACAAATTCAGTGTGTTTAATAAATGTCCATAATTTTCCTGTAGGAAGTCCATACTATAACTGTCCCACATAATCAGCAAGACCAATTTGTAACTTAGTATGGAGAAATGTAAAGGAGAACTCTTCCTTAATAATGGGTAAGAATATAATATCTGCATCCTTTGCCAACACCCATACAATGCGTCGTTGAGAGGCAACTAAAAGTCATCCTATTAATTGGACATAAGAGAAATGTTTTTTGTGTTTGGAGTGAAGACAAACCCATTCTAACGGTAATAATTCCTGAGCAATGATGGCAGTGGGAGTACGTGCAGAAGGAATTATCACAAGCTGTACTGGCAAGTTATAATCAACTCTGTGAAGAAAGGCATCCTTAATTCGAGGTTCTACTAGTTGTAATTCCAATAAGGCATCAGGAGATAGCTATTGAGGGCTATCAAGTGCTGAATCACCTTCTAAAGTAGAAAATAAATTAGTCAGCGCTGAAGTATGAATGCTCAGAGATGGTTGAAGCCAATTAATATCTCCTAATAATTTTTAAAGTCATTGAGAGTTTTTAGATTATCAGATCTAAAAGAAAGTTTCTGGGGTTTGATTCTAGTCCAGTCTACTATGTAACCAAGATATGAAACAGGAGTGGTACTTTGAATTTTTTTAGGTGTAAAGATAAGCCCATATTGTTGCAATATAGAAAGAAGCTCTCAGAAAAGTGTCTAAAGTATCCTGTTTTTCAGTAGAAATTAATATGTCATCCATATAACAAATAATATAGCACGTAGAATATTTGGTTCTTAAAGGTTGAAGAGCCTGATCTACATACCATTGGCAGATATTGGGGAGGTTCATTCTTTGAGGCAGGACAGTCCATTTGTAACTCTGCAAGGGTTCTTTGTAGTTTGGTTGGGGTAAAGAAAATGTGAATCTAGGACTGTGCTCAGGGTGGAGAGGAATAGTGAAAAAACAATCTTGTAAATCAATAACAATAAGTGGCCATTTATCAGGGATGTAGATGTGGGAGGGCAAGCATGGTTGTATTGGGCCCATGGGACTCAAACTGTTATTAATATTTTTGAGATCAATAAGCAGGCATCATTTTCCAGATTTTTTTATAGCAAATATAGGGGAATTCCAAGGTGAGGTGGTAAAATCTAAATTCCCCTCCTTGAGTTGCTTTTTCACAATATCATGTGGAGCCACTAATTTTTCCATAGTAAGGGGACACTGAGTGGTCCAGATAGGGTCATTAGATTTCCAATCCATTTTTAGCGGTTGTAATTCAGTGGCCCCTTGAGGCACACTGGCCGAATGGCTTTGCTCAAGGTGGCACTGAACATCATGACCCGCTTCTCATGGGGGGTCATGCGAAAAATTTCCTGGACATCCTGATGCATGTCCAGCTGGTCAAGCATCTTGTCTCATTCATCCAAGATGAAATGTTTCAGGTGTTTGAGGTTGAGGCTCTTCTTTTGAGCTAGGGCTAGGATGCTCCCAGGAGTACCCACGATGATATGCGGGCAGTTCTTCTTCAGCACCTCTTCATCCCTCTTGATAGACAGACCGCCAAAGAACACAGCCACCTTAACATCCAGCATGTATTTCGAGAGGCGGTCATATTCCTTGCTGATCTGAAAAGCTAACTCCCTAGTGTGACACATCACCAATCCAAACACCTGCCCCCTAGCTGCCTCCAGCTGTTGCAATGTGGCCAAGACAAACACTGCCATCTTCCCCATGCCCGACTTGACCTGGCACAGGATATCCATGCCCAGAATGGCCTGAGGGATGCAGTCATGCTGCACTTCTGATGGATGCTCAAAGCCACAGGCTACAATGGCTCGCAGCAACTCTGGCGTGAGCAAGAAGTCACGAAAGCCAACGTTGTGGATTGAGACATAGGAGCCCTTCGCATCTTTCTTGCCAGAGTCTTTGGCCCTATCTTCCACAGCTGACATCTCCACATCATCTTCATAGTCCAAGAGTTCATTGTGCATGTTGTTTTCTGCCATAACTGGGCCGTCAGCTCGAGAAGGGGAGGAGGCTCGGGATGAGTGCTCCCAGAACAGCACAAAAGGTTATCCTGAAAGAATCCTGGAGAGGTGTTTCCCAGCAAGGTCTGCAGAAAGAAAAGACTATTTATTTATTTATTTATTTATTTATTTATTTATTTATTTTTGGTATTTTCGAGACAGGGTCTCCCTGTAGTCCCAGCTGTCCTGGAACTCACTCTGTAGACCAGGCTGGCCTTGAACTCACAAAGATCCGCCTGCTTTTGCCTCCCAAGTGCTAGGATTAAAGGCATGCGCCACCACGCCCGGCGAGAAAAGATTTTTTAAAACAGTGCAGGCAGTTTCAGATTCTCTTCATCCACCTTCTCCCTCTGTCAGTATCTTACACAACCAAAGCAATTATCTCTGAACTAAGAGACTGCCACCATACAAGGCTATTAAACTACAGAGATTGGTTGGAGCATACTAGTTTGTTTCTATTAATATCCTTTTAAAAAGAAACACTGTGTCAGGATCTAATTGAGGATTCCACACTACATTGGTAGGTCACACTCCCTTGGTCTGATCCAGTCTTTAATACTTTTGTTCTTGCGTTGCTTTCATACTTCAAGGCTTTTGAAGAACATGGGTAAGGAACTTTGTTAAATATTCCTTACTTGGGTTTGTTTAGTATTTCCTCATGCTCAGACTCAGATTATGCATTACTAAGAAAAATACTCAGAAGGGTTAAACTGGCCATGATTTTATCAACCCAGGGCACATAGTATGGATATGTCTGATTCTGGGTGAAGGTAATCTTGGTAAAAAGCTCTTTGCAGGTCTCTTCTCTACAAATTTGTGATTTTTCCTTTCTAATCACTAAGAACTCTTTGATATTATGTAAATGCCCTATTTCTCCTTAAACTTCCTAAAAGCATCCACTTCTCTCCCTTTTGTTTGTTTTTTTGGTTCTGGGAGGGGAGGTTGTTTTGAGCTGTGTGTGTGTGTGTGTGTGTGTGTGTGTGTGTGTGTGTGTGTGTTCAGGACTGTATTTCCTTTAGCCCATGCATGCTAGCCTCAAACTTGCTATGTAGCCAAGAATGACGGAATTTCTGATCCTTCTGTCTCCACATCCCTGTGTTGGGATTACAGGCATGTGGCACAATGCCTGGTTCATACTGGGCTGAAGATTGTGCCCAGGGCTTCAGGCCTGTTATCCAAGGACTCTGTCTACTGTATCCCCCAGCCTCAATAACTCAGTTGTGAAGAAAAGCATACTCGGTGCATTGATAAGAAAAATCTACCAGTAATACAGAAGCCAGAAGTAATCAGTGGCTGTTAGAATGAGCCAAAAGTAGAGATTTTTAGAACTGTTAAAGGCAGGGTAGTAAAACCAAAGGATTCTCCAAAGGGCACAATTTGACATTCATACCAAGATAATCTCACATTTTCAATAACTTGAGTGCAGAACTGAAATAAATGGATAAGATGCAGAGAGAAACAGAAGGGATTCCAGACGGAGTCCACAGTTATCAGAGCTGCATTATCATTTGTACTTCTTAACTCATTTTTGTATCAGTAAGTTATATGGTTCACAGATGGCTTAAAAATCATATTTTCAGTGTTCCTCAGATCAAGTACATAAAGAACTATAGGCTCCAGGGTTTTGAGTCATTAAATTTTGGCAGACAATTGAAGTCACTTGTTTGATTGGTTTAATAATTTTCCCTCAACACTAAATTATAATATTGTAAAGTCTGTATTCAAGTTACACCATAAAATATGCTGTGCCTTTCAAAGTATTTACATATCACCTGCCCTGGCCACAGAGGCACAGTATTCCTGGACGCCATCTTTTGGGGTTTTAGGTTTGCTTTGTTTTGCTCATTGTTTATTGGGACAGGGCCTCACTGTGAGTCTTGAATAACCTCTTACTATGTATGCCAAATTGGCCTAGAACTTGTTTTGTCCCTCCTGTCCCTTCTAAGTGGTGTGATTTCAGGTGTGTGCCACCATGCCTGGTTCATAAACCCAGTCTTTACAGAATTTATTTAACCTCCAAGAATTCCAAATGAATTATCTAGATGTATTCAAAGGGAAGCCACTGTTAAATTATTGCTTGAAAAAAATGTAATTTGAAGTTCATGCATGTAAAATACCAAAGTACTGTGTTATTCAAGACAGTTATCTATTGATTTTATCTGGGACACTAGTAGTATCGAGTGTTTTCAATGTGCTAATCACTAAGTTATATGCACATCTTATGTGATTTAATTGCCAGTCATACAAGGCATCAAGGGTCTAACATTTTTCCCCACTTACAAGCTAACCAATTGGCCTCCTACCCATTATGGATGCGACTAGAAGACAGGAATCTCTTTGGTCAGAGACAAACGATTTCATTATGCACAGAAGTAGCAGTAACCAGAGCACCAGTAGCTCCTTGCACAACCTTTTCAAGCTTCAGTTCCCACGTACCCTCCAGAGAAGGTTAAGTAGAATAGGTTCCATTACACACTTAAAGTTAAGAAACCTGACCTTGTAAAATGGCTAGTAAGCATCCTGTTACTTTTTCCAGAGGGAGACACCTTCACTATCCTCTACAGCTTTTTGCCACAGGGAATACAGGCAGTCAGGGCCTCAGTTCTCCCTGACGTATAGAAAGGTGAGACAAATGCATGAAGAATTATCACCCAACATGATTAAGTCCCGTACTTATTTCTCTTAAAGGAGGGAAGTTTAGCTTGGAGAGAATTACTTTAAGAAGACTTTTTATTAACCCATAGGCATTTGCTTTGCCATGAAAATGTTTTAGTGTTTACAAGTTTGTTTAACTTATCTGCAAGCATGCTCCCTATAAGGTGTTGTGGATGAAGTCACAAACTGTAAAGGAGTAGGTCTTGGTGTGGAGATGTTGAGTGTCTAGAAAAATATATTGTGATTTCACCTCTGTGATATTATTTATTTATTTTATGTGTATGAGTGTTTGCCGGTATGTCTGTAAGTGTACCACATATATGCAATACCTATTCAGGCCAGAAGATGGCATCTGATCCCTTGAAATTGTAGTTACAAATGGTTGTTAGCCACCATGTAAGTTGTGGAAACCAAACCTGGGTCCTCTGAAAAAACACCCCAAACTCCATCCCCTGTGATATCATTTAAAAAAATATTTTGGTCTTTTGTAGCTCTGGCTATCCTGGAACTCGCTCTGTGGACCAGGCTGGCCTTGAACTCACAGAGATCCTCCTGCCTCTGCCTTCCAAGTGCTAGGATTAAAAGATATCATTTTTAAAGTGTGAATATGAATTTCCCTGAATGATTTCACACTATAACTCTTTACAGTGCCCAAGCAGAAAGCAAGCTACAATAGAGAAACATAAGCTCCTGGCACCAGGTAGTGTTGTCATGCTTCTGCTCTGTGCATACTAACTTTTCTCAAGTATTTCCCCATCTGTGCAATGGGGACACACTGCAGTATCATTATAGGAACCAAACAAGATAAATGAATGTGAGGCTCCCAGTACAGGATTCTTATATTTAATAAGTGCCCAATCCCAGATAGCAGTATTGTGCCGTCTCTTTAACTTCCATTGATTTCACAATTTGGAAAATTCAATAACAAAATCAGAAGATTTTTTTTCAAGCCCTATTTTTCACATATAAAAGCCTTTTCAGGGGGCTGAAGAGATGGCTCAACAGTTAAGAGCACTGACTGCTCATGCAGAGGACCTGGGTCAGTTCCTAGCACCTACATGTGGGCTCACAACTGTCTATAGCTCCAGTTCCTGAGGATCTGAAGCCCTCTTCTGGCCTCCATGGGCATTGCACACATGGGTGCATTTACATACATGTGAACAAAACACTCATACACATAATTTTTTTAATATTTAAAGCCTTTTCAGTTATTGAGGATATGTCAAATTGAATTCATTTTTTCATTTAAAGATTAATTTTAAACATGAAGTGAAAACTCTTCAAGTTGTCAAAGCGTTAGCTGTTAGCAATGGAATAGATGTTTTGTTTTGTTTTTTAAGGGTCTCATTCTTTTTCATAATGACTTGAAGCAGGAAAACTTGTCATTTTCCCTAATGTGGTGTGAATAAAATATGAATGCATGGTGGGAACCAGTGTCAGGTGGATATCAGCAATCCACATGTGCCATAGTGTGTGTCCTAGTGATCACATCAAAGAGACTTACAACTTTGCATAGGGACTGTGTGGTGCTAGAGACAGCTTTGTTGATCTTCCAATGAGTCATATAGAGAAGTGTTAGAAGATGAAATTGTTTTTTACATTCACTTAAAAGTTACACCACAGCCATTAGATAAAAAGCAAGAATAATTGCCTGCTCAGTGGGCAGGCTGCTACGAAGGAAGAAGCATACTCATCAAACACTTGCACGTTTGGCTTTGACAGATGGAGCCTCACATTCTTTGGTGAGTTCTTCTTCCCTGTAAAATTTAATGATCTGCCCTCCCCTCAGATTGCCAAACAAATTATGTCCACAGTTGCTTGATATTGATTTGCTTTCGAAAGCCTCTCAACTTTAACTAATAGTTGCAATCCAAATTAACAATAACCAGGGAAGTATGGAAATGATGGGTGCATTCTGGTAATTCACTCTAAAGTAAGCTTGTTATCTGCATGAAATACAACTGTGGCTCCATGAATAATTCTCAAAAATGTTGAATTTAAAATGAGCACTGGGTAGGATAAACAGTCGTTGAATAATACTTAAACTCTACCATCTGGTATTCTAGTATTTTAATGTGAGCTGAATTTCTTTTATTAGGTGCCTATTGGATATTCTTTCTGTATAGACTCTTAGGCAGAAGTAGCTCTGTAAATTGGGAGGAGTAAGAGTTATGATTCAGGAAATTTTCTTTTATAGTTAATGCTCATGAAGGGAAACCCAAGTGGTAAAATCTCAGCCATTTTTCCTAAGGGGCAACTAAAGAATTCCTGACAGAGTTTCTCTTAATTCAGAGAATTTATTTGTGAGACTCCATATGGTTGATATATCTGGAGGGAGCGAAAAAATTACTCAAGGAAGGAAGGAGGGGGTGAGCCAAGAGGTGAGGTTGTGGGGGGGAGAAAAAGGGAGGGAAGGAAGGGTCAGCCACGGGAAACAAAAATGACTCACAGTAGGAAAACAAAACCAAAACATAGCAAATATACATTATTGGCTTTTGGGAAAAAAAATAAAGAATTTTTGAAAAAAAGTGAAATTGTTAATACAAGAGGAAGATTTAATTGGCTCATAGTATTTATCAAGAAAAATCAATATTGTTTTCCATAAGTTTTTTTTACAAAGGTACTTATTCTAGTGAGTTAGCATGAAATTTACATGAGAAATGCTTTTCTTCCTGATCTAAGAAGTTGAATGTAAACTTACATGCAGGAAGCAAGTGCCACTAAATATGAAATTTACACAGCTCCTTTACCAAAATATTTCCACATCCCTTATCCCATTTGACTGGTGCAGCAATGCCCTGTGTAAGGTAAGCAGAGTGAGCATCCCGCCCTTTCTACATCTCACCAACAGGGCCACTTACTGAATGACAGGTCCTTGAGGGTCAGTTCTGCTTGTCAGAACTTCCTACTCTAGTGGTGATATTTCAAATTGGTACTAACCAAAGTGGGAAGAATACATCGCATATGTTCCCAGCAAGACTGAGATCTGCCTGAAATGGACCTTCTGACACAAGGAAATCTGGCCCTGCTACCAACTGAAAAACAGATCCTAGAGAGTCTACAGACGTCAGTTTCCTGAGTGAACAAATAGAGAAGTTAAAATTTTACAGGGCATTCTTGCACCCATCATCTCATTTAATGTCCACAAAAACTGTCTAGATATTTTAACTCACTGATGGCAAATCATTTGCCCAAGATCAAACTAATAATGGATCCAAGGCTCCTTTCAAGATCTCCAACCCATCGCTGTCCTATGGAATCTGAGTCTGATTAAATGCTTTCTAGATCTCTTTCATTTTGATCTTCTCTAATCTCAAAGAATCTATTGCTAAATAACAATATAAACATACATCAATAATATTATATTGTCACAATAATTGCATAATTATATTTGTAGAATTTTCTAACAGTATTTAGAGAAAAGGTTAAAATAATCATTTACTGACTAGTTTCAAGTATGTTCTAATACTTGCTTTCTGCAGGAAATTGTACCAAATGCCATGGGAAGAAAATGAACTAAGAGCTACCTCTGCCTCGAAGAGTACATGCCATGCTTTTAGCACATTACAGAAACATGCACTACCAATGGAGTCCCAAACACAGAGTAAGACTCTGTTTCCAAATGGTCATCCACTTCCTCCCCTGGGTCCCACAAACAATCTTTCTGCATCCTTTTGTGCAATGGTCCCTGAGCCCTAGTGGGTGAAGTTTAACATAGAATTTCTATCCAAGGACACACATTCTGCAGACTCTTACTCTCTATGCTTTGACCATACAGCACATGAACTTAAGCCACCAGTGTCTCTCTTGTCTTTTAGGTAATATTTCCTTCTGCTTTGCAATGCCTTCAACAAGATCCAACACCCCCCCCAAAAAAATCACTCAAATTAACAATTCATTGTTTTCTTTCTCTTTGTATAATTTCCAAAACTACTAATGAGCACTGGAACAGATAAAAAGCAAAATAACAGAATGGAGAAACAAAAGAAACAAGACCAAGAAGACTTTAGTCCCAGAAAAAAAAAACTGGCAAGCATCAACCACTCATAACTGTGGAACCTTGATTAAGCTCTATCCTGTGATATCACTCAAAAAAAGCCCAAACAACTTCCTGCTTATGCTAAACTTGTAACTATGTAACTAAAACATAGTGCAGATTTTTCCAGTGAAACAAGAAAGACAGATGTTAGAGCAGGCCATGGAATACATTGAAAACTGAGAACTCAATAGTGGATTGTGCCAGCAGCAGATTAAATAAGTAATACATGAACGTCAATTCTGAACACTGTTTCCATTTAAATTTCAGCACTGCATCAAACATCAAGCAACTGTGTAAGATGCAGGAGGACCAAAGCAGGAAGGGGATTATAATAATATAGCTTGGAATATAATTTCATTTCAAATAACATCTTTCATATAAAGTGGTATCCAGAGTGCTTTACAGAATAAAATAGTACAAGAAAGTGGACAGCATGTGATATAAATAACAGAAAACAGTGGAGCAAGTATGTTCTACATGGAGCAAATTAAAATATTCCATCATAAAGCCAGGGGCAACGAGAAGGGATGGCATTGTGGACTATCTTTGATGCAGGGCAAGAATCTGGGATTTAGGCAAGAAAGCTGTGTTTCATCATAGGTTTTTAAAAATGAAATAATCAGCATTTTCTTTTGTTTTTCTTTTTTGAGACAGGGTCTCCCTGTAGCTCCAGCTGTCCTGGAACTTACTATGTAGACCAGGCTGGCCTTGAACTCAAAAAGATCTGCCTGCCTCTGCCTCCCAAATGCTAGGATTAAAGGCATGCACCACCATTCCCCAATAGCTCGGCTATTAAAGGCTAAGGCTAACAACCAAAAAAATAAGAGCCTGGTTCCCATTTTCTTTTTAATAGAATGGTTTGAGATTCAACAAAACTGAATTTTAGGAAGCTTTAGCTTGAATCTGACAGTTAACCGTGGAAGCCTAGAGTTCTATACAGTAAACAAATACTCCTACTTCTAAATGGGCTGGCAGTCCACAGATAGCAATGTCTTCTAATGATTATGCATGATGTAGTTCAGAGCACATGCTTTGCCATCAGACCAGTCAGACCCATGCCTTAGCTCTGGAGCTTGGGAACTGTACAGATCAAGACATAGCCCTGCCTTGCCTTGGTGCACTCCTGTCTAACACAATAATAATAATAATAATACCAATGGCATAGGTTGTACAAACTAAACAAGATCTCATAGAGAACGATTAGCACAGTGTCATTGGCATACCATTTAAAATGTTAGCCAGGGGCTGTAGAGACAGCTTAATGGTTAAGAGCACCAGCTATTCCTGCAGAGGACCAAAGTTCGATTCCCAGAACCCACATGGCAGCTAACAACTGTCTATAACTCCAGTTCCAGGGGAATCCAATGCCTTCTTCTGATTCTGGACAACATGAGAGTACTTACACACATGTGGGCTATCACTGATACACATAAAATTAAAATAATAAAAATTTTTAAAATGTTAGCCAGTCTAGTTAATGAAGGTGAGCTCCATGTCCCTGTGGGAAATCCAGAATCACTAGCAAAGACCTTTCATTTTGCCAAATACTAGAATGTTCAGATAAAGTAGTCAGGATTCACTTCAGAGCACTTACCCTAAAAGGGAGTCATTCACACACCTTCTACCAGGTGCACTAAAGAGGAGGCAAGGCCTCCAAAGGGATGAATCTTGTGCCATACAACTTTCAGTTTGTAGTCAAGAATCTGAATCAACAAAAAAATGGTTTCGTTTATTTTTTGTTTTGTGTCATTTATTTTGCTTTGTTTCTTATTTGTTGTTTCTTCTAAGACAGAATGTCCCTGTAGCCCCAGCTGGCCTGGAACTCACTCTGTAGACCAGGTTGGACTTGAACTCACAGAGATCCTCCTGCCTCTGCCTCCCAAGTGCTAGGACTAAAGGCATGTGCAACCTCCCCACCCCCCATCTCCACCCCCCCACATAAGGACAGTTCTTAGCCGCCATGTGGGTGATGGAAACCCAACCTGGGTCATCTGCAAGAGGAGTCGGTGTTCTTAACCTCTGAACCACCTCTCCAACCCCACAAGATCACATTTCTATAACTGATTTACAGAATCCAGATTTTTGATAAGTGTAAGTTAAAAATAATGGCCAGTCAACATATCAATGTGGATGGGTAAATTTCACAAGGCCCCACCTTGAAGAGCTACCAGAGATCCATGGCTGCTGAGAGGGAGAAGAAGCTTTTTCCAGAGACGAACTCCCTGATAGGTTATCCAATTCCAAGTGGTCAGGCCTAAACACATGTACATGTAAGCAACAATAAGTGGAGTCAGTAGGTGCTGTGAGGGGGTATATTTTTTGGAGGGGGTGCTTGTGTGTGTGTTTGTGTGTGTGTAAAACAATAATTATAGAAGAACTCATAAATTTGAAAGGGATTGGGGAAGAACAAGAGAAGTTGGGGGGGTGAAAAGAAGACATGAAAATGATATAAATACAGTACTCATGTATAAAATTCTCAAAACATAAAAATTTAAATGAAAATACTGATTTTTAAAAATTAATAATTATTGTTCAGATGGACCAACCTTTCTGCTGGCACTTCCTGGTACATCCTACACAGTGCAAAGCTGTGTCTTTTCTTTCTCAGCCATTAAGTTGGTGACGTTTTGACCTGTGGGAACATACAAATCTTTTCCTGTAGTTAGTTTTAAGATTTGAATTGCAAAGTTTTTGACAAAAAGGTTTCATATATATCTATACCCCCCTTTTTATTTTAGGTTTTTGTTTTTTGACCCATGAGTCTCAAAAAGGCATTTGTAGTACAACGTACCTATAGGCAGGAATCAAGGCGCGGATTTCATCAAATTCACCGAGCTTTTGGGTGACTATATGTCGTTAACTTGGGAAGCAAACTTAATTTCTTGAGTTAAATCATCCTGCAGGTAAAAGAGAATGCTACAAGATGATACTGTACAACAGAAAAATTATAGAGAACATTTGTATGTGCCAATCCCAAAGTTATTGTTATACAGATTTTAAGTAAAACAAATGTGGACGACAACAATTTATATTTCCAATTAACTAAGGTGCACTACCGTTTTTATTAGAACCTTTAAACCAATGTTGTTTAATATACACATATTTACTTTTACTAAGTCCTAAAATACCATGTAACCTGTAGGCACAGTCTGAGCAAAATTGGATATTTGTTGAACTCACATCAATTAAATATACATTAATCGGGGCTGGAGAGATAGCCTAGCGGTTAAGAGCACCGACGCTCTTGCAGAGGACCCGGGTTCGATCCCCAGCACCCACATGGCGGCTAAGAACCGTCTGTAACTCCAATTCCAGGAGAACTCCAGTTCCAGGGGAATCCGAGACCCTCTTCTGACCTCCGCGGCATTGCACGACACGGGTGTACAGACCTGCATGCAGACAGTACATTCATACACATACAAAAATAAATAAATAATAAAAAAAAATAAATATACATTAATCGAATATAGACCCATGCCCCTCTCCTGCCCCTCCAACCCCTCCAGATTCACCATTTCAGTCAATTTTCTGATGCAATCTTTCTGTTGTTGTGCTTTTAATATGCATCCCTCTCCACAAGAAATATTTACAACTGGGTTATTGGTGCTAGCATCCGCAGATGAGGGATACCATTCGCCGTCTGAACATTGAAAGGAAGAAAAGCATCAGACTGCTACAGGCATCAAACCCCTCTGTGGAGCCTACTTGTAAAAACTATTTATAATGAGTCTTAATGAAACTTACCTTCTAGGTGCTGCAAAGCTGTAATAGGAGAGATTTTCTTACCTCTCCTTCATAGAACAAGGAGGAATATGATGATGATGAGGTCATTCTCTAACTGTAAATTGGAGCCAACTGTCATAGAGGTAATCTCTTATAAAACCAGTAAAACTGCCTTCTTTAATTGACTAATTGACATAGGAACTGTGAAAAGGATTATTCTCTATTCAGAACGAAATATAATACTAAAGTCTCCTTAAGCTGTGCACTTAAGCAAAATATATTAATACAGGAGAGCTCTGATATCAGCAATGGATTATTCTACCAAGGAGATGTTGGCCAGGAGATCCAAGCCCCCCCCCCCCAAAAAAAGGTAAAGCCTTCTTGCCTGTAAACTGGGATACCTGCAAGAAGAGAGGCGATAAGGCCCTGCTGTCGAAGACCTGATGTAAGCATGGGAAAGATGTATTGAGACCGCACTTGCAAGTGTACAGTTGGTCTCTGGAATACCAGAGGGTGTTTCTTGGCCACTAAACCAATAAAGCAAATATAGGTCTTTTGGAGTGAAGCAAGACTCCTCTGTCAGCACTAGCTACACCTCACCTGCCTGGAAATACTGTGCAGCAGTGGAAGCCCTATGCCCGTGTATCCCAAATATAATTGGCTATTAGCTCTCTCCTTGGAGGAATAACCCATGGCTGATGCCACAAGCTTACATCCTCTAGTGGTTAGGAGATGTTATAAGCCACAGTAAGACCCTGTCACATTTTACAGAAAAAAATGTAATTCATAGATTAACATACCATCCAAATATCTGTGTCTATACCAAAGTAACCTACCATAACAATTAGTACTGTTTAAATACCTATATATATCTAAATGTCTGTGCTTCATTAGTAGGACTGAAAGGTTATTCCTGGACAAACTGTCAGCCCGTGAAAGGAAACAGCCAGAATTGACCAGAGTCCAAAACGACAGCTCCAGAGAAAGTAGGCCGTTTTGCTTCTTGTCCACCTGTGCCCCTTTTCTAAGCCTAGGGAACAATCTGTGGAAGAGGGGGCGTGGTAGAATGTAAGGGCTGTGATTGGGGTGAATGGTGAAACTACAGCAATATAGACTGGACACTTATTTGATCAACTTGATTGAACATACAAGCCCCCCAGCTGGATGGCGGGACCCTTGGGATGTGTGGGTTTGGGCACAACTGCTTGCAAATTGGTTTTGCATGAAGGATGATTGTACTCATAAATTATTATTTATTGTTAAAAAATGAAAAAAATATTTTTAAATATTAAAAAATTAATAATTATTGTTGCTAGTTTCAATAGGTAACATCAGAAAAATGCTTACCTAGAACTTCTTTTTTTCTCTAGAGATTTGTTCAAGTGTCTATTCATACAGAATAGCTTGATATCCTCTTCCTCTAATATGCATCTTCTTTTCAATGGTCTAAATTCACTGACAACTCCTTTGAGGAGCTCCCCACACCCACCCTGAAACCACCATCCCTGGCTTCTTTGAACTGTATTTACCTTTCATCTGTACTTCTCTTTTCCCACTTTTTACCCCTTAGAGACCAAAAGGGACCAGCCACTACACCTATAATAAAGCTATATATAGGTTTATTTTGCAAGTGGAGAATCCAAAGCACTTGTTTTCAAAAGAACTTGTTAATTTTGCAACTCTTGGAAGAGTTCAAGCCTAGAATTCTAGGATAGTGTGCTTCCTTCCTGGAATGAGTAAATATTTGACTTCCTGCAGTTTTTGAGTCAACACTATTTGTACAGGGACTTTATGGACTCAGTCCAGATTTGCCCTTGGATGCACCAGAACCTAGCAGTTGCCCTGCAAGCAGCGTGGGAAACACTGACAGCCAGTTTTCTTAGCCTTTACTTGCTCAGCACTTCTCAGGGACTGAAATCCTCAATCTGTTGTGTTTTTTGTATGTGTTATCTCTTTTTATTACTAAACAATGAAAAACTTTTAAGAACGTATTGGGGAAAAAACCATCTTTCTATTATAGATTTCATCTTGACCACCTGATTGTCTTTGTTTCTTAGACACAAAGCAAGAAGCACAAGATGTGTTCCAAGCGTTTTTCTGTAATGCATATTATTTTCACATAACTGCATCACAATGTATCTGTAATATTTTACTCTTGTGATTCTTCACATAAAACTGTAAGCAACATTACTCATAGCTTTATAGTCCACTAAAAGGCTTTCTGTGTTTAACAGACCTGGGGTCAGGTCCCATCTCTGTGATTTAGTAGTTGTATCTCCTTGGGCAATTAATTAACCTCCCTGGAAATCACTTGATCTGTAAATACAGTTGACAGTATCTGCTTCATTCTGTCCAGAGTAATTAATGAGGTACAGAATATAAAGTCTTAATGCTGACATCCACTAAATGACCAGTCAATTTTAAGTAAAATAATCTTTATCAAAATAAAGATTAGTATTGGGATATCAGTATATGGGATAGTATTCCATCAAGTGAACATAAAAGTTAATTTTGACTCTGGGTGTGGTGGCCCATGCCTTTAATCCTCGCACTCGGGAGGCAGAGGCAGGCAGATCTTTGTGAGATCAAGGCCAGCCTGGTCTACAGAGTGAGTTCCAGGACAGCTGGGGCAACAAGGGAGACCCTGTCTCCAAAAGACCAAAAAAAAAAAAAAGTTAATTTTGAGTTATAACCAGTCTGATATATAATGAAATGCTTATTACTACTGTAGTTCCAATATTAGTCATTTGAGCCTGATGCTATCTATTATCCCTAGGTGTAGAAATGTTTGTTTTTATACTCATCCCAACCCTTTTCCTTCTTTCATCCTGAACAGGCACTTTACAAGAGAGATAATAAAAATATTCATCTGCCGTATTAATGTTTACATTGAGGGTAACCTCTGGGTTATCTCTAAATTTGGGTGTGATAGTCAACACTGCAGGCCATAGGAGGTAGAGTCTCAGAGTATATTACATATTAGGAAAGGAAATGCTTAAGAATCCAGTAAATGAAGGGAAGGATTTGCAAAGATCAAAATGTGTTAATGAACAAGCTGTCAGCTTCAGAGGTTCTATTTGAATCCTGGGATTATTTGTGAAACCAAGGAAGAAGGAAGAATGAATTTTGCTGATTACTGCAGAGGAGAGGATTCTTTCTGGCTAGAAAGTTCTCTATTTAATTACTAAAGCTCTGTGAATAAATGGCACTGATTTACATGCAATTTCCCCTTCAGTATCTATAAATATGACTGTTGCTGAGATAATTAAACAATAGATATAGAATTTTCTGATTTCCACTTTGGCAAGGTGAGGTATTTATAATCATAACTATGTTTTCATCACAGTGTTGGGAGAGCGTTTGACGATATCAGATAGTCCAGGTGATGAATGAATATTACAGAGTCAGTCGTTTCAAGTGTTCTTGAAGGATTTCTGTCCCTGAAGAGAAATATGTTCTGCTCGCAAGTACTTCTTTTTGGGGGGAGAGAGTATTTTTGAGACTGGGCTCCCTTTAGTCCCAGCTGGTCTGGAGCTCGCTCTGTAGACCAGGCTGGCCTTGAACTCACAGAGATCCACCTGCCTCTGCCTCCTGAGTGCTGGAATTAAAGGTGTGTGCCACCACATCCAGCACCAAGTACTTCTTAGCTCACTAGTGACAGCCCCACATTTCCCACAAGGAAAACTTGCCATTCATAAAACATGCAGCCTGGCCAGGCATAGTAGTGCATGCCTTTAATCCCAGAACTTGGAAGGCAGAGGCAGGTGGATCTCTGTGAGTTCAAGGCAGCCGGATCTACATAGAGAGTTCCAGGACAGCTGGGGCTACAGGGACACCCTGTCTCAAAAAGACAGAAAAACAAACAAAAACATGCAGTCCTACTTCCTCTATTACTCACCTCATCCACATACCCATGGGGAAATGCTGAGATGATGAAAATAAATCCAAAAAATTATGTGTATGTGACAAACATCCTGTACTGTCACGATGCAGAAACTTACCTCTGAGACAGATTAACTGTAACAACAGAAAAAGTAGCATACATTGTTTCTTAGAAAGTTGAAGGAATAAAAGGAAACTAGAACACATAGATAAGGTAATTATAAAATGTCTTAGGGAATAAAAATTTAAAAAAGGGGGGGGCTGGAGAGATGGCCTAGCAGTTAAGAGCCCCGACTGCTCTTGCAGAGGACTCGGGTTCAATCCCCAGCACCCATATGGCGGCTGAGAACTATCTTTGACTCCAGTTCCAGGGGAATCCAAGACCCTCTTCTGACCTCCGCGGCATTGCACGACACGGGTGCACAAACCTGCATGCAGACAGTACATTCATACGCATACAAAAATAAATAAATAAAAATTAAAAGAAAATGTCTTAGGGAAGAAAATGATCTATAACTTCATCATTTAGACATGCAATCCCAAGGAAGGATGCTAATTACCCACTCTACTTAGAAATATATTAAAATAGCCAGTGTTTCCAAGTAGTAATTATAGTTAGGTGAGGGAGGATAAATCTGTTCTTCAGTAGTATTTTCAGAAATCTTATTGATCTTTAACATTCAGAGCTAAGAAGAATTCAGTCTGTTTTGTTAAGTTTGCCTATAGGTCAAATAATTAGTATATGGAGGAAATTAACAAAGACACACTGAGGTAATCACAAACTGTATTTAAATAATTGATTTCATTAATGGTGAGTTTCTCACAGAATCATCCATATGCTGAAGAGTTTTCTAGCATAGTAGCAGAACTTACAATATCTTTTATAGTTCTAAATGCATAATGTCTTATATAGTTCTAAATGCAAATTCAGAAAATTTAGAGATCATGATAAACAACAAAAAGAAATGAATGCTTCATTTGCTGCTCAAGTAGCAAAAACAAAACACCACAAGCAGAGTGACTTTACAGTAGACCTTTATTCTTTCACAATTCTGAGCCAGATGAACCAAATCAAGGTATCAGCCAAGTCTGTCCTGCTGAGGGCTCTTATAGCTTGAGAGAGAGAGAGAGAGAGAGAGAGAGAGAGACAGACAGACAGAGACAGAGACAGAGAGACAGGGAGAGACAGAGAGACAGAGATGGAATCAGAGACAGAAAGTCAGTCTTCTCTAAGTGTCCTCTTATAAATATCCCACCATGAGGGTCCTACTTTCATGATTTCATCTACCAAAAGCCCCACTGTAGAACATTATCATAATGGAACCTAAAACTTCAACATGTTATGAGGGTGTGGCACAATGTTCAACACAAATCATGTTCAGAAAAATAACCCCTGTCAAATGTTTTCATTCTGCATTATACATAGAATCAAAAGCAAATCTTGTAAACAAAAAGCAAAAGTATAATGATTAACAAGTCATTGTTCTGCTTTTTATTTAGACTTTTTTACTTGAATGTATTATTATATGATTGAGTATGTTAAAAATATTTTAAGTGTCTAAGCCTGGCATGGTTCAAATATTTTGAAAACTTAGTGTCAATAATAGCATTGAATTTTACTATAAATGTATGCTCTATTAGTCCCTCAATTTGCCTATCAATTAGTAGACATTTCCACTTTTGTTAATTTGAAAGTATTTTAGATACTGTCAGGAAGAACATTCTTACAACTATGTTGTTGTTGTTGCATTTTATCCTTGTAATAAGCTTTATATTTTTAAGGTGTTTTTTTTTTTTTTTTTTTTTTTTTTTTTTTTGTATCATTCAGATGTCTCTCTGTTTTATTCTTTGTCTTGTTTTGACCTTGGTCCGAAAGTCTCAGTGGGGGTCTTGAAAGTCCCCTACTATGAAGTGTACTGGGGGATTAACCTGTGCCTTGAGGCCCTGGAGAATTGTCTTTATAAAGTTTGGTGGAACCATTATTGAGGTCTCCTGAGCCGAGCGGCAGGAAGAGGGGGAAGACAGGTAGAACTGGGTGCCTCTGCGAGCTGATTCTTAATCCGCTTCCTTTGTTTTGATTTGGTTTTTGTGGCTGTGGGGGTGGAGTATCCTCCCAGCTGGGATTATAGGTTTTGTCCATGGCTTGATTAGCTCTAGTAGCTTGTGGGGCGGAGTTATCCTCCCACCGGTATTAAAGGAACGCTTGTGTAACTCTTGAGATATGAGATCTCATGAGACCAGCAGAAGGTACCAGGGCAAGACCCCCCCCCCCGCCCCAAAAAAAAAAAAAAAAAAAAAAAAAGCATCTTAAGGAGGCAAGCAAAGCAAGCCTCAACACAGTGAAGAGGCATTTAGGATCACATTGGAAACAGGCAAGGAGAAGCCCATATGCCAGGAATCAGAAAAGAGACTACACTGGAAAGGGGCAGGATAATCCCACGCAAAGCTTTAACAACCCTATGAAAGACTCCTGCAGTGGGATCCCTCCGGGATGCCCCCCAAGGACACAGACATCGGAAACACAATTGAGAACATACTTAAAGAACTACAAATCATAAAGAACAAATTAAAGAACTAAGAAAAGAGAACAGACTCAAGAAAGACCGAGAGAGAGAGAGATAATACAAGCTCGGAAGGAAGTAGAAACATGAAAAAAGGATCCATTCCCTTAAAAAGGGAAAAAAGAAACCGAACCAGCGAAACAAAGAGCTACAAAAATAGATTGTAATCTTCCAAAAAGAAATAGAAACACTAAGAAATCAGAAGAGGAAATGAAAAAGTAAACAAAACAGCTACTGATCCATTCAAGAGGAAAGGAATGAAAAAATCCTCAGAAGCAGAATGGAGGAAGCAGAACAAAGAATATCAGACCTGGAAGATAACAACAGAACAACTAAAAACCTCAATAAAAAGTAAATGAAAAAATTTAAAAATACCAAAAAGGAACAACCAGCGGCTGTGGGACACTATGGGAAAAGATCAAACTGCCTACATCATAGGAATAAGGAAGGAGAAGAATCCCAAGAGGATGATATTGATCAGATTCCCAACAGAATAATAGATGAAAACTTCCCCCAACTAAAAAAGGACAAACCAATACCATACAAGAAGCACATAGAACTCCAAACAAAACAAGATCAGAAAAGAAATTCTCCAGCCACATCATAGTTAAAATGTCTGGACACCCAAAACAAAGACAAAATCCTTAAAGCAAAAAGAGAAAAACAACAAGTGACCTAGTAAGGGGAAACCTATCATAATTACAACGGACTTCTCACGCAAACGATGAAGGCAAGAAAAACCTGGAGCAAAGCATTCCCAGTGTGGGAGGACAATGGAGTGCCAGCCCAGGTTTTACTATACTCAGCAAAAATTTCAATCATAGTGGAAGGAGAGGAAAATCTTCCATGACATAAACAACCTTGAAAGAATACATGTCTGTGAAACCAACCCTTCAGAGAATACTTGAGCAACTCAAAGGACAGAAGAAAAGAACAACCAACCCCAGGCACCTAGACGGAGAAATCAATAAAACTAACTGCGAGAATTAAAAACCAAATCAAACTGCAGATTTATTTAATGAGGCAAAAGGAAGCAAAACAAACCTATCAGTCATACCTTTGAAATATTAATGGACTAAATTCCCCAATCAAAAAGACATGAGACAGGGAGACTGGATTAGGAACAGAATCAATCGATAGGCTGTCTACAGAAACACATCTTACCTTCAAGGACAGGCACACCTTAGAGTGAAGGGAATGGAAAAAAATTATTGACCAAGGCAAATGGAACCAAAAAGAAATCAGGTGTGGCGTATTTTAATATCAGATAAAATAGATCTTCAAAGAAAAAGATAATCAAATAAGACAAAAGACGGTCCAATTACATTTTAATCAAAGGAACAATCCACCAAGAAGATTTCACAATTATGAATATAATGGAACAAATTCTGGTGCACACCAAACTTTAAAGACAATTCTCCAGGACCACAAGTCACAGACAACCCCAGCACACTCATAGTGGAGAGGGATCCAATACCGCCACTGAGCCTCTGGATAGGTCAACAAAACAAAAATAAACAGAGAGACATCTGAACTGAACGATAATGATACACCAAATGGACCTCAAGAAGACCTCTACCGAACATTCCATCCTAATACCAGAGAATACACATTTCTACTCAGCACCCCACGGAACAATCTCCAAAATCGACCACATCCTGGACACAGAAAAACCTCTACAAAACAAAAAGATTGAATTATTTCATGCATCCTGTCAGACCACAGTGCAATAAAGCTAAACAACAACACCAGACAAGCTCTCCTACCACATGAAATCATGGAGACTAAACAACACACTCCTGAATAAGAATGGTCAAGGAAGAATAAAGAAAGAAATAAAAACATTCCTGGAACTGAATTGACAATGACAATACAACCACAACAAAACCTAGGGATACTTTAAAAGCAGCCTTAAGGGAAAGTTTATAGCCCTGGGGGCCTACATTAGAAAAACAGAAAGAGACACAAATGAATCGATTACCACTACAGCTAAAAACACTTGAGACAACAACAAATGAACCCCAAAGCAACAGACAGGAAGAAATAAACAAAATCAAGCAGAAACAATGAAATAAAAAAACAAAGAAAACAATACAAAAAATCAATGAATCAAAAAGTTGGTTCTTTGAGAAGAATAAACAAGATAGACAGACCTCTATGCCCAGTTAACAAAAGAAGAAGGAACAACTCCAAATCAATACAATCATGATAAAAAGGGAAATACACAAGGACAAGAAAAAGATCAGAAAATTATATGGGAATATAACAAGAACCTATATCTACTCAAGTTTAAAAACCTAGGAAAAATGGATGAATATCTGAAATCCGTGGGAATCACCAAAACTCACCAAGAAAGATAGCAGCTTAAACAGACCCATAAATATTGAAGAAATAGAGGATGTATAAGAACCTCCCACCTAAAAAAAGCCCAGGCCTAGAGGTTTCACAGCAGAATTCATAAAACATTTCAAAAAAGACTACAACATTATTTCTAATGTTTAGAAGATACATAAGGGATTCTCCCAAATCTCCTTCTATGAAGCCAACATCACTCGATTACCAAAACCAGGCAAAGAATCCAACAAAAAGAGAGTATATGACACCATCTCACCCAGAACCAGAATGCCAAAATGCTAAACAAAATCTGGCAAATCTGCATACAGACCCACATCAAGAATGCATCATCATGACCAAGTTGGATTACATCCAAGATTGCAGGGGGATGGTTCAACAATGAAAATCAATAAACATCATAAAACACATAAAGGATCAAAGAACAAAAACCACACCATCATCTCATTGATGCGAAAAGCCTTTAACAAAATCCAGCATCCTTCATGTTAAAGCCTAGAGGAATTGGAGGGAGGGATCATTCCTCAAGTAACAAAGCCATATACAGGAAACCCACAGCCAATACATCCTAAATGGGGAAATGACAGAAACATTCCCTTAAATGTAGGAATTCGGCAAGGCTGCCCCTGTCACCATCCTTTCGATAAGTGCTTGAAAAGCTTGCTAGTCAATAAGGCAAGAAAAAAAAGGATAATAAAGGATACTAATTGGAAAAAGAAGTAAACTATACCGATTTGCTGATGATAGTGATTGTTACTTAAGGGATGCGAAAAATGCCACCAGAAAACTCCTAGAAACATTAAAGTTCGAAACGTGGCAAGGATACAAATTAACTTAAAAAATCAAATAGGCTTTCGTTACAAGCAAAAAAAGCAACTGGAGAAGGAATCAAAGAGACCTTCCACTCACAAATAGCCTCAAAAACAATAAATACCTGAAGGAACAAACCTACACCAAAGACACCAATTAAATTAAAAAAAAATTTTTAAACCCTGTAAGAAAGAAATTGAAGAAGCTTCAGAAGATGGAAAAAATCTGCCCATCTCATGATTGGGAAAATAAATTGTAAAAATGTCATTTTACAAAACTCCTGGTACGATTTAATGCAATCCAATAAATTCCCCAAGATTTTTCTCACGGCTTGGAAAAAAAGTCCTAATTTCATTTGGAAAAACAAAAGACCCCAATACCAAATCAACCCTGAGTGAAAAGAGCATACAACAGGGGGATCTCAATTAAAAAAAAAAAAAAAAAAAAAAGGTTTGGTGCACCACAGTTGGTGCAGTATATATTCTGATTGTGAAATCTTCACTAGTAATTGTTTCCTGTGGATAAAGATGAGTAATGGCCTTACTTTGGTCTCTGTCGCTATATTCTTTTACTTGTGAAGGTCTATTTTGTCTGATATTACAATCGCCCACCGTTTTTTTTTTTTTTTTTCTTTTTTGTCCTTTTTTCATCCTTCTTTATCCTGTATTCATTTGCCGTGGTCCTCTGAATTGCGTATCGGTGGTTTCTTGTACGCCCAGCAATAGTCGGAGGTTTGTTTCCTATCCATCGTCCCCGTCTGATCGTTGGTTTGTGTAGTTTGTCCCCTTAACTTTTCGGTTCTAACCCTGAAAGGGTGTGTATCTTCCTTTCCCTTATTATCCATTTGACTTTTTGGTCTCAGTTTTCTACTTCTGCGTTTTCCTGTTTTATTAATTTCACTTTACTAGTGCCTGGGAGATAGTTTTTGCTCCTTCTCTCTGCTCCTTTGAATTGCTTCCAGGTATTTTGCTCTGAAGGTATGGCATTTTACAGACCTATTGATCGCCTTTTTTTCTTTTTTTTTTTTTTTTTTGTCTTTTTTGGACAAGTCTCCCCTGCAGCTACCAGCTGTCCTTGGAACTCAACTCTGTAGACCAGGCTGGCTTTAGCCTCACAAGATGCACCTGCTTCTCCCCAAGTGCAGAATTAAAGGCGTGCACACAACACCCTGACCTGACATGGTAATTTCTTTGCATCTTATTGGTAATGTCCATTGAAATTTTTCTTTCCTCGGTCATACTAAAATAATCAATTTTTGCATGGATATATGTAACCTGGTGTTGGCAGTCTTAGTCACTTGTAGAACTGGGAGTGCTTGCTCCACGTTCGTCTTGCTTTCATAGTTTGCACTGAGAAGTCAGTTGTAATTCTGATAGGGTTTCCCCTTAGTATGTAACTTGTTTTTCGTCTTGTGGGCTTCAGAATTTGATCTTTGTTTTGGGCATCTAGCCATTTTAACATGATATGCAAGAGGTGGGGGGAGTTTGTTTTTGATGGTCCATTTTTGGGAGTTCTATAGACTTCTTATGTTTGTAGGATTTTGCTTTTTTAGTTTGGTGGAAATTTTCATCTATTATTTGTTTGAAGAATGAGCAATACCATTCTCTTGGGATTCTTCTCCTTCCTCTATGCCTATGATGCATAGTTTGGTCTTTTCTTATAGTGTCCCACAATTTCTGGTTGCTTATCCACGTTTGTGTATTTTTAAATTTTTTCATAATCTTGAGCTTAGGTTTTTTAGTTTGTTCTGTGTTATCTTCTGAGTCTGATATTCTTGGTGTTTCTGGCTCTCTCCCTTCCTACTTCTGAATGCTTGTTCCATTCCTTTCCGCTGAGTGGATAGTGTTTTGATTTCCTTTTTCATTTCATACTTGTGATTTCTTTATTATGTCCATTTCCTTTTTGAGCTTCTCAATCTCTTCCTGTTACTCTTTGCTTGCTGGTTGATTTCCCTTTTTTAATTTCAAACATGGGATTTTTTTAGTGTTTCCACTTCCTTCTGTGTTTTGTCCATTTTCTCCTCTAGTTCTTCTTTCCTTCTGGCGTGTGGTGGTTGTGAAATGAGAGTGTCACCCCCCTAGACTTTAAGTATCTCCAGGCCAAATGAGTTTTCTTTTTTTTCTCCATTGGTGGCGCGGTTCTGTAGACGTTTTTTAGAAGGTGTGGCTGTGCTAGGAGGAATATGTCATTGGGGGCAGGCTTAGTGCTTTAACAAGCCGTGTGGTCTCCAGGTTTCTCTCGCTACTTTCTGAGGGCTTCATTGTGAGAGTGGGGTGACCCTCGGACTTGCTGCTCCAGACCACGACCACCATGCTTACAGCCCAATGGAAACCTCCTAAATTCCATTGGAACAGTCATCAGAAGCTCAAATAATAAAACTCTTTTTTTAAGTTCCCTTGGTCAGGGTGGATTTATCACAGCAAACAGAAAAGTAACAAATACACTGGCATTTGTCACGCTCTAAGTCCCTTTTTGGGTTTTTCATTCTCTTCCTTAGTTCTCTGACTGTTTCTGTTAAATATTCTATTGATTCCTTTGAAATATGTCCTTGCATTGGTTTTTGTTTCTGGAACTGTGTTCTGAGTCCATCCCCCGGGAATCCCTTCTGTAGGAATCATCCATAGGGTTGGATGGTAGCTTGGTGTGGGATTATCCTGACCTTTCCCATTTTGTGTGCCCTTCATCAACAAGTCCTGGCATTGGGTTCTTCTGCCTAACGGCTGTATTGCAATGCAAATCCCAAGTGCCTCTTCACTAGTGTTGCAGGCTTGCTTTGCTTGCCTTCTTCAGATGCCTGTGGTTGTTTGTTTGTTTGAATTTGTTTCTCCTTGTTTATGTAGTGTTGACTTGTCTAATTTTTAGGCTTTCTATGGAAGTCTAACTCACTATTCCCCTTCTGTTCTGAAAGTTCTCAAAAAAATCCACTTTGACACTCCTGTTCTTAGGTGGATCCGTGGGAAATCCCTGATCGAAGGCTCTTGCACTCAAGCCCCTTTTTTTAAAGGTTTCAAATAAGGCCAAATTTCGCATTGAGGTTTTTCTCCCAATGGTATTTTCAGAAGTTGTTATATAGAATATACCTGCAATCAATTTTTATCCTTAACTTATACGAAGGAAATTGCTAATCATTTAAATTTTTGCTAGAAGGTGTGACACTATTGTTTCAGTTTATTTTTAAAGGTAGATTTTAATCAATCTTTAAGCTTAAAATTTCTGTTGATCAGTAGAAAGGTTTTCCCCACCAAAAGTTAGAAAAAAGTTTTCACATGAAGTTTACATCCTTAAAGTCTTAATCTGTACACTTATATTTTTAATCCACTTTGTAACTTAATTTTTTTCAAATGATTAAAAAAATCCTGATGTGTAGTTTATTTTTTACAATTGAGTTAAATTATGGATAGGATTTCATATCTTTCATTAAAAGCAATAACTAATAAGATAAAAAATTGGCCTCATTCTAGGAAATTCTTAACTATACAATGGTACCCCTGGTGTGGACTCTCAGGACCATATTATTGTAAAGGTCATGTAGACTGAATCTGGATAGCTTACTGTAAACCTTTAAAAAAATTATCCCACAACCTATTAATAATCCCGGGAATTATAATCTTGAAAATAAAATATTTCCATCAGCATGGTCCATTGTGCNTTCTCTAGTGTCCTCTTATAAAATATCCCACCATGAGGGTCCTACTTTCATGATTTCATCTACCAAAAGCCCCACTGTAGAACATTATCATAATGGAACCTAAAACTTCAACATGTTATGAGGGTGTGGCACAATGTTCAACACAAATCATGTTCAGAAAAATAACCCCTGTCAAATGTTTTCATTCTGCATTATACATAGAATCAAAAGCAAATCTTGTAAACAAAAAGCAAAAGTATAATGATTAACAAGTCATTGTTCTGCTTTTTATTTAGACTTTTTTACTTGAATGTATTATTATATGATTGAGTATGTTAAAAATATTTTAAGTGTCTAAGCCTGGCATGGTTCAAATATTTTGAAAACTTAGTGTCAATAATAGCATTGAATTTTACTATAAATGTATGCTCTATTAGTCCCTCAATTTGCCTATCAATTAGTAGACATTTCCACTTTTGTTAATTTGAAAGTATTTTAGATACTGTCAGGAAGAACATTCTTACAACTATGTTGTTGTTGTTGCATTTTATCCTTGTAATAAGCTTTATATTTTTTAAGGTTTTTTTTTTTTTTTTTTTTTTTTTGTGGCGTTTTTGAACTGGGTTTCCTTTAGTCCCAGCTGGCCCAGAGCTCACTATATAGACCAGGTAGGCCTTGAACTCACAAATATCTACCTGCCTCTGCCTCCCAAGTGCTAGGATTAAAGGCATGTGCCACCACGCCCGCCTTTTTTTTTTTTTTAGGTTTTCTTTATTATTATTATTATTATTATTATTATTATTTGTTTTTAAGGGATTCATAATATAAGAGCACAGTTGTTTTCAGACCACATTAACATTGCTCAGTTTGCCATACAATTAGGTAATTAGCACTAGCATCCACAGATGAGGGATACCATTCATCGTTAATTTTTCTGGGACTGTGTTACTTTACTTAGCATTATATCTTCTAGCTCCATCCATTTACCTGAAAAGCTCATGATGTCATCTTTCTTTACCTCTGCATAGAACTCCATTGTGTAGATGTACCATATTTTCTCTATCCACAGTTGAGGGGCACTTGGGTTGGTTCCAGCTCTTTGTTATTGTGAAGAGAGCTGCAATAAACATGGCTCAAAGCAATGTATCTCTGTGGTAAGATGAGTCTTGTGGGTATATACCCAGGAGTTGCATGGCTGGGTCAGGTGGCAAGTTCATTCCAAGTTTACCAAGGAATCTCCACACTGCTTTCCATGGTGGTTGTAAGAGTTTACATTCCCACTACCAGTGGATGAGTGTTCCCCTTTCTCCACAACCTCTCCAGCACTTGGTATCATTTGTTTTCTTGATCCTAGCCAGGCTTATCAGAGTGAGATGATATCTGAAAATGGTTTTAATTTGCATTTCCTTAATTATTAGTGAGGCTGAACAATTTTTTTATGTATATGAATGTACTGTCTGCATGTAGGTTGGTGTACCCATGTCCTGCAATGCTGCAGAGGTCATGTAGGTTGGTGCACCCGTGTCGTACAATGTTGCAGAGGTCAGAAGAGGGCATCGGATTCCCCTGGAACTGGAGTTAAAGATGGAGTTAAAAATGGAGTTACCCACCATGTGGGTGCTGGGAATCAAACCTGGGTCCTCTACAAGAGCAGTCAGTGCTCTTAACCACTGAGCCATCTCTCCAGCCCCCATTGAACACTTTTTAAGATGTTTCTCAGCCGTCTCTAACTCCTCACTTGTGAAGTCTCTGTTCAGCTCTTTGCTCCATCTTTTGAGTGGGTCATTTGTTTTCTTTCTTCTTTGTTTTTTGAGTAGTTTATTATTCTGGAATCAATGCTTGTCAGATGTATCTGTGGCAAAGGTTTCCTCCCACTCTGTGGGTTTTCTTCACTTCCTTGATTTTTATTTATTTATTTATTTTTTTGATGTACAGAAGCTTTTGAGTTTAATGAGGTCCCATTTGTCAATTGTCCACCTTCATTCTTGCACAGCTGCCGTCGATTTAGGAGTCTTTTCCTACGCCTATGTCTTGTAGGCTCCGCCAACTTTTTTCTTCTATCGCCTTCAGAGTTTGGGGTTTCACATTGAGAGGTCTTTGATCCATCTGTAATTGACTTTTTTACAGGGAGAGAGGTGGGGGTTTAATTTCATTCTTCTACAAGTGGTTATCCAGTTTTGCCAGCACCATTTGCTGAAGATGCTGTCCTTCCTCCATTGTATCTTCCTGCCCCGCCCCTTGTCAAATATGAGGTAGCTAAAATTATATGTGCTCAAGTTTGGATCTTCAGTTTTGTTCCATTGGTCAACAGGTTGGTTTTTGTGCCAATACCAAGCTTTTTTTATGACTATAGCCTGTATATAGATTGAATCTGGTATAGAGATCCCCCCCCCCATATTGCTCTTTTCACCAGGGTTCTTTGGCTATTTGGGGTCTTTTGTTTTTCCAAATGAAATTAAGGACTTTTTTTTTTCCAACCCGTGAAGAAAATCTTGGGAATTTTAATTGGGATTGCATTAAACTGGTACCAAGGGTTGGGTAGAATGGACATTTTTAACTATATTAATTTTTCCCAATCCATGAGTGGGAAGATTTTCCATCTTCTGATGTCTTCTTCAATTTCCTTCTTCAGGGGTTTAAATTTTTTTTCTACATCTCTATGGTATCTTTGGTTAGGTTTGTTCCAGGTATTTTATTGTTTTTTGAGGCTATTGTGAGTGGGAGGTCCCTTATATTCCTTCTTCAGTTCTGGTAGTTGGTGTAAAGAAAGGCTATTGATTTTTCCTTTTTTTGTTTTTTTTTAACACTTGTTTATTGATGCTTTGTGCATTTCATACATCATTTCCAATTCAAGTTCAGGCATTTCCTTTCCCTTCCCCCCCACCCCCACCCCATCCTATATTTTTTTTTGCCTTTATTATTTTTCTAGGTTAATTTGTATCCTGCCACATTACTGAACTCTTAATAATTTCTAGGAGTTTTCTGGTGGAGTTTTTAGCATCCCTTAGTAACAATATCATCACAGCAAAAGGGATAGTTTACTTCCTCTTTCCAATTAGTACTCTTTAATTCCTTTTTTTTTTTTTTTTTTGCTTATTGTCCAAGCAAGCTCTTCAAGCACTATATCGAAAGGAGTGGTGACAGGGGCAGCTTGCCGAATTCCTACCTTTAAAGGAATGATTCTGCATTTCTCCATTTAGGATGATTTGGCTGTGGGTTTCCTGTATGGCTTTGATTACATTGAGGAATGATCCCTCCAATCCAATTCCCTCTGGACTTTAACATGAAGAGGAGCTGGATTTTGTTAAAGGCTTTTCTGCATCAATTGAGATGATGGTGTGGTTTTTGTCTTCAGTCCATTTATTGTTTATGATATTTATTGATTTTCATTGTTGACCATCCCTTGCATCTCTTGGTATGATCCAACTTGGTCATGATGGATGATCTTCTTGATGTGGGTCTGTATGCAGTTTGCAAGTATTTTGCTGAGATTTATGCATCTGTGTTCATTACTGAGCTGGGGTGGTATAGTTTCTCCTTTTTTGTTGTATCTTTGCCTGGTTTTGGTATTGGTGATGTTGGCTTCATAGAAGGAATTGGGAGAATTCCCTCCACTTTTGTGTATTTTTAAATTTTTCATAATCTTTACTTGAGGTTTTTAGTTGTTCTGTGTTATCTTCTGAGTCTGATATTCTTTGTTCTGCTCTCTCCATTCTACTTCTGATGCTTTTTCCATTCCTTTCCTCTTGATTGGATGAGTGTTTGATTTCCTTTTTCATTTCATCTTGTGATTTCTTTATTATGTCCATTTCCTTTTGGAGCTTCTCAATCTCTTCCTGTAGCTCTTTGCTTTGCTGATTGATTTCCTTTTTTATTTCAACATGGGATCTTTTTAGTGTTTCCACTTCCTTCTGGAGTTTGTCATTTTTCTCCCTCTAGTTCTTTCTGGCTGTGGTGGTTTGAATGAGAGTGTCCCCCCCATAGGCTTTAAGTATCCAGCCATTTTTCTCCAGTTGGTGGCACTGTTCTGGAAGGTTTTAGAAGGTGTGGCTGTGCTGGAGGAAGTATGTCATTGGGGGCAGGCTTAGTGCATTTAACAAGCCTTGTGGTCTCCAGTTTCTCTCTCTGCTTTCTGAGCTCATTGTGAGATGTGACCCTCGACTTGCTGCTCCAGACCCGACCACCATGCTTCCCGCCACAATGGACTCTAATTCCCTGGAACCGTCAATCATAAGCTCAAATAAACTCTTCCTTTTATAAATTCCCTTGGTCATGGTGGATTTATCACAGCAACAGAAAAGTAACAAATACACTGGCATTTGTCAATCTCTCTAAGTCCTTCTTGAGTTTTTCATTCTCTGTCCTTAGTTCTCTGACTTGTTCTTTATATTCTTTGATTTCTTTGAATATGTCTGCAATTGTTCCTCTAAGATCTGTGTTCTGAGCCATCCCCAGGGATCCCTCTGTAGGAATCTCCCTCAGGGTTGGTAGAGCTTGGTGTGGGATTATCCTGCACCTTTCCCATGTTGTCCCTTCATCACATCCCTGGCATGTGGGTTTCTCTACGGCTGTATTCCAATGCAAATCCCAAGTGCCTCTTCACTGTGTTGAAGGCTTGCTTTGCTTGCCTTCTTCAGATGCCTTTGTTGTTTGTTTGTTTGATTTGTTTGTCTCCTTGTTTATGGAGTGTTGACTTGTCTAAATTTTAGGCTTTCTATTGGAAGTCTAACTCACTCTTTCCTTTCTATTCTGAAGGTTCTCAAAAGAATCCACTTTGGCACTCCTGTGCTTCAGGTGGTCCTGGGAAATCCCTGATCTAAGCTCTGTGCACTCAAGCCCCTTTTTTAAGGTTTTCAATAAGTGCCAAATTTCCATTGAGGTTTCTCCCAAGTGTATTTTCAAGAAGTTATATAGAATACCTGCAATCAATATTTTATCCTTAACTTATACTGAAGGAATATGCTATCATTTAAAATTTTTTGCTAAAGGTGTGACACTATTGTTTCAGTTTATTTTTAAAGGTAGATTTTAATCAATCTTTAAGCTTAAAATTTCTGTTGATCAGTAGAAAGGTTTTCCCCACCAAAAGTTAGAAAAAAGTTTTCACATGAAGTTTACATCCTTAAAGTCTTAATCTGTACACTTATATTTTTAATCCACTTTGTAACTTAATTTTTTTCAAATGATTAAAAAAATCCTGATGTGTAGTTTATTTTTTACAATTGAGTTAAATTATGGATAGGATTTCATATCTTTCATTAAAAGCAATAACTAATAAGATAAAAAATTGGCCTCATTCTAGGAAATTCTTAACTATACAATGGTACCCCTGGTGTGGACTCTCAGGACCATATTATTGTAAAGGTCATGTAGACTGAATCTGGATAGCTACTGTAACCTTTAAAAAAATTATGCGCAACAACCTATTATAATTCCCTGAATAATAATCTTGAAAATTAAATTTCCTCAGCAGGGTACCATGGTGCTCATCTTTAATCTCAGCACCCAGGAAGCAGAGGCAGGTGGATCTCTGTGAGTTCAAGGAAAGTTTGGTCTATATAGCAAGTTCCAAGCCAGCTGGGGTGACAGCGAGACCCTGTCTTAAATAGACCAAAAAAGGAAAAGAAAATTAAAATAAATTTCCTTATATAAAATTTAGTTCCAACGTGCAAATTCTACATATTTTTTCTCATAAGAATAACATAATTCAAGTTCTGAAATCATCATCATAAAGACTATAGGAAAATTAATTTTGATGTGTCAAATTAATCCTTACTATTTCTGGGCATTTCCAACAACGATGTAGATTATTAACATAATTTTTTAAGGAAATAGCTATCTAGTAAAACCTGAAAATGCATTTTCCAATTCACTTCAAGCTCCCACTAGATGGGGTCATTAAGCCTTTGTCAAACTAAGAGCAGTATATTTATAACCTTAAAGTAAAAGACTAGTAACTTATTAGTTAGCACTCCTATGTAATTATGGAGTTATTTCTATATCTAGATAACAATGTCTCAATTTGTTTTATTGAAGTGTGTGCTGATAAATATTGCAAATTGGCATCACTGTTTTTCTTCTTAATATAAGTGAAAAAAGCAATATATACAAAATCAATGATATTGCTATGTATATTCAAAATATCAGAAAACACAAGGTATGGTGTCATTTACAATAAGAAACAAGACATATAAATTACCCAGGAATAATTCACCAAAAGATGTGCACTCCCTTTTTATAGAAAATTGCCAAGTATTATTAAATAATTAAAAAGTCCTGCCAGCATGGTGCCTTTAATCTCAGTACTTCACTGTAAGATCAGTCCAGCCTGGGATGGTCTACATAGTGATTTCCAGGCCAACTGGGGCTATGCAAGGAGACCCTGTGTAAGTATACAATATTCATGGATAGTAAGACTAAATAGTGGCTTTTCCAAGATGGCAGCTCTGGAGGTGGTAGGTGCATTCTGAGCAGCTAAGGGAAAAGTCAGGGAGGGGAACTTAGGGGCTCCCAAGAGTGTTGGAAAGTGTTGGAGGCGGTCCAAGGGCATTTGGATCCTTAGGGAGTACAAGTGGACCCTATAGACATCACCCAAGGGTGTTAGGAGACAACAGGGAAAGCCTTTCTCATACTGAACCCAGGTACAGACCTTGGTGCCTGGCCCTGGAGGATTGGTTGGTAGATTAAATGTAGTGTAAGGTGGTTCTTTGAGTATATCTCACTGGGTGGGTGATTGGGATTCACCCCACTTGGATGTGGAGAACTCTACCTTCATTGCAGGGGAAACTTTGTAATATTCTATTCCACAGGACTGGGGGTACCTGGGGTCTTCGAAGTGAGAGTTTCTGCAGGCCTGGGGGGTTAGGGTTGGCTTGGGTGTTCCACATCTTAGTCCATTGGGTGAAATGTTTACTGGTTGGGTGAGGGGTGTTGGTCTGTACAGTGTTAGAATAGAGTTGAGATTTTGGAGCCTAGAGTATCCCACACCTGTGTATCAATTAGGAAGTCAGCAAACACCTGAAGAGTATAACCAACCTCAGTGTCAGCTCAATAAGCACCTAGGCTTCACATTGGAACCACTCCCAACAGAGGCTATCCAAATGCCTAAAGCTCAACAAAAGAAAGACTCAGGTGGATCTCCACCAAATACTAATACCCCTATTCAAGTACCCTCTAATGAAGACCCCTTGGATATAACTCAGGATACAGATTTTGAAAGAACAATTATGAATATGATTAGAGAACTTAAGGAGTTGAGGGAATTTAAGGAATTTATAAACAAGGAAGTGCAGGATCTAAAAGAAGAGAGGCATAAATTGAAAGAGGACAACAAGTTGTGGAATGAAATTACAAAACATATAGAAACATTGAAGAAAAATTCAAGTTGAAATGAAAAAAGAAATGCAACATTCCACAAACAACTTGGAAAAGATGGGAGAAACTCTTAATAATAGAACGGATGAGGCGGGCTGGAGAGATGGCCTAGCAGTTAAGAGCGCCAACCGCTCTTACAGAGGACCCGGGTTCAATCCCCAGCACCCACATGGCAGCCGAGAACCGTCTGAAACTCCAATTCCAGGAGAACTCCAGTTCCAGGGGAATCCGACGCCCTCTTCTGACCTCCGTGGCATTGCATGACACAGGTGCACAAACCTACATGCAGACAGTACATTCATACACATACAAAAATAAATAAAATTAATAAAAAAAATTTAGAACGGATGAAGTAGAAAATAGATTGGAAGATAATATGGAAGAATTGGATAAATCAAAGATTATGAAAAATTAAAAAAAAAACAAGAATGGAATAACCAGGAACTGTGGAGCACTATGAAAAGACCAAACCTATGAATCATAGGGAGAGGAAAGGAAGAAGACTCACAGGATGGCGATATGGCCCAGGTCTTCAACAAAATTGTAGAGGAAAATTTTCCCAAATTAAAGCAAGAGATACCTATACAAGTATTAGAAGCATATAGAACTCCAAGCAGACAGAACCAGAAAAGAAATTCTCCATGCCATAGCATAGTAAAAACACTAGATGTTCAAAGCAAAGAAATGATACTGAGGGCTGAAAAAGAAAAGCCACAAGTTACCTACAGAGGAAAACCTATCAGAATTGCAGCTGATTTTTCAATGCAGATGATGAAAGCCAGAAGAGCTTGGTCTAAAATATTCCCAGTTCTAAAAGACTATAGATGCCAACCCAGAGTACTTTATCCAGCAAAAAAATGTCTATTATAATTGAAGGAGAAAGGACAATGTTCCATGATATAAATAAATTGAAAGAATTCCTCTTCAGTAAGCCATCCCTGCAGAGAATACTTCAAGCAATACAAAGAGTGGAGGGCAGGGATGACTATAACCAATCAACACTAGAAAACAAATGATACTACCACTATGGAAATAAAAACCTAGGGTAAGAATGTACTAGAAATCAAAATGATTGGAAGCAGTTTAATTCTCTCAACAACAGTTTTAAATACAATGGAATTGGTCCCCAGCCCAGGGTACCCCTGCATTGGCATGGCCCAGACAGGTGTCTCCTGCAGCCCCAGGTACTTCACCTCTGTCCCTCAGGCCACGTTGCTCTTCAGCCTGGTCCTCGCCTGCTTCCACTCATCCTGCTGGACATTCTCCAATTAAGAGAAAGAGACTAGTAGAATGGATTAAGAAACAAAACCCATCTTTTTCCTTTTTTCTTGTCTCCAAAAAACTTTAAAGCTAGATATTATCCCAAGGTGAAAGGAGGTTAAAAAATAATATAAGTAAATAGAACTAAGAAGGAGAATTCGCTATGCTAATACTAGATAAAATAGAATTAAAGGCCTTTGGTTGTGTTTCATATGTGGAATATTTGATCACTAGGCAGAACATCTTTGGGGCAGATAGACAGGCTTTATGCCAGGCCAACGTAGTGCAATTCTGAAAATGTGGAAAGATTTGGTTGTCTGGAGCTAGCCCCAGGACTTGTAGGGTCACTTCAAGGTTTTTATTTTGTGGCAGTGTGTTTGGGGGAATTGCCCCATTTGGCTAGATGGGCATAAATATTGCAAAATTTAGTAGAAAATAAGATACTTGTACTGGATTGAAGTAGTTAAATGTTTCTAGAGTGGAATGGTATAAACATTAAACCCAGTTTACTAATGGGATTATAACCACACAGAGTTGTGGCTGATTTTCAGTTCATTCCTGGCTTGTACTGGACTTCCAGTTGTAGATTTGGATTAAAGGGGCATAGACAAGTAATGAGTTACCTTTGATTACTGAAAGATACTTTTCGATCTTTGTCTATTATGAAAGTGGTACTTTTGATATCTGTTCTTCCCATTTCAAGATAACTTGACTATAGAAAAGCTAGGTTTACTTCACTGAACTAGTGGCATGCATCCCAGAAGGAGACAGTTTGGACTGACTTGGTAAATTTTTTCAGCCTAACTCTAGTCAATAGGTATGTTCCCTGTTACTGGAAAACTACAACCAGGATGTGGGATTTGGGAAAGTAAAGAGACTACTTATGTTTGTAGTAAATTGTTTATATTTAAGATATGCTTAAAATTGTTTAAATTTCTCTTATCAGCTTTGCCTGTTTATCCTATGGTGTTAAATTTCTTCCAGTATGGCTACAAGTTCTGGATGGTCTCTGGCCTATTTCAACCACATTTGCAACTATTCTCTGCCCTGGACTTATTGGAGCAGAAAACTCTTTCAATGATTTTCCTTTCAAAAGTTGGAGGCTTAGCTGGGTGTGGTCTTTCCCTGAAGGTACTGTTTCTATTGTGTACTTGTAAATCTCTAGGTCTCCCCTTAATCACTTTAATCTCACTCTTTCCATTGTTTACTTATAAATTTCTAGGTCTCTCTTTAATCACTTTAATCTCCTTATCAAAGGGAGCCTCTCCTTCACATACCTTGGTTCCAACATTAATCTCCCTCCTGCAGTTTTCCAACCCAAACTGTACATTCTGCATTTCTTTCTGCCCCATTTGCTCTTTTTCACTTTAGATCTGTATAATATTCACCATTAATAGCCACGGCACCATTTCTACATTAGGCTGTCTTGAAATATCCTCCACCAAAAACATTAGTCCATTGCTTGTCAACTTAGCCTCAGGCAAGCATTAGGGCTGTGGGCAAACTCCAGCCAGACTCTTTGCCAAAATATCCCAGTTCCTGCCTAAGTCTTTATTTTCCTCTGGAACTACATTTTTTTTTTTGCAGCAATGCTTTCTTCCAGGCTTCTACTAGGACGGCCCATTAAGCTCTGCTTACAGCAGTCAACAGCTTTTCTAGGCCAAAGTTCCAAAGCCTTCCACATTTCTCCAAACACCCACATGGTCAGGTTCTTCACAGCCAACAACCCACTCTCTGGTACCAAAAACTGTATCAGTCACTTTTCTGTTGCTGTGATAAAACCACCATGACCAAGGGAACTTATAAAAGAAAGAGTTTATGCCGGGATTTGTGGTGCATGCCTTTAATCCTAGCACTTGGGAGGCAGAGGCAGATGGATCTTTGTGAGTTCAAGGCCAGCCTGGTCTACAGAGTGAGTTCCAGGACAGCTGGAGCTACAGGGAGACCCTGGCTCAAAAGACCAAAAAAAAAAAAAAAAAAAAAAAAAAAAAAAAAAAAAAAAGAAGAAGAAGAAGAAGAAGAAGAAGAAGAAGAAAGAGTTCATTTGAGCTTATGATTGACAGTTCCAGGAATTAGAGTCCATTGTGGCATGGTGGCAGGAGCTGGAGCAGAAAGCTGAGGTTCACATCTTCCAGTGAACACAGGAAACATAGAGAGCCTCTGGAGACTAGCAAGCCTTGTTAAGCTCTCTAAGCCTGCCCCCAGTGATGTACTTCCTCCAGCATGGCCACACCTTCTAAGACCTCCAAAAACAGTGCCACCAACTGGGGACAAAATGTCTGTATACTTGAAGCCTATGGGGGACATTCTCATTCAAACCACCACAGGGTGATCTCCCAGTTGCCACATTCAATGTCACTTCTCAGCATGGAAGAAGTTAGAGTGGTCAGCAGCCTCATTCCCTTCTGGTGATTGGGGTGACCCTTTCCAGAGGGTAACATAACTAAACAGGAGCTAGAAATTGATTAGGCAGTTTAGGGATAAGATCCCTCAAATTAACCAGACTCTCTCTCTCAGCTGAGAACTCAAGGCTTCCTGGACCATCCAGTAAACACATATCCTTTTGGTAGCCCCAAAAGATCAGGAAAAGAAGAAAGAAAAGAAAGAAAGAAGGGGAAAAAAAAGAAGTACATATCAAGCCCCACAGATTGATTCTTTATTTTACCAGAATAAGAAATGGAAACCTCCCCCCCTTTTTGGTCCTTGTTGCTTTGTTTTGTTATTGTCATTTTTTATTGTTTCCATTTTCCTGTGAAAAGAAAAAAATAAAGACAAAAAAATCAAAATAAAAAAGACTAAATAGTATGTCAGTCTCTAGAAATTGGATAAACTCCAATTAAAATGGCAATACAATTTTTTGAAAAATTTAATGAGTTGATACAAAGTCATCATATAGGGGCTGGAAAGGTGGCTCAGCTGTTCAGAGCATGGGCTGCTCTTGTAGAAGATCCAGGTTCCATTGCCATTACCCACGTGGTGGCTAACAACCATCCATAACTCAAGTTCCAGAGGATTTGATGACCTTTTCTGACCTCTGAGTATATTGCGTGACACAGGTGTCCTTACACACATGCAGGCAATACACTCATACACATAAAATAAGAATAATAAATAAAATATTTTTAAAAGTCAAAATATAATAATATAGGATTTAAAATTGTCCAATTTGAAGAATTAAAATAGATATATGGAAGTAACTTACCTTAGACAAATGAGACAGAATATAAATTGAAGAAAAAAAAAGCCTGGTGTTATCTACAATATTAGACAATTCATGTGGAAAAATGTAATTAAAATTTAATTTGGGGGGGCTGGAGAGATGTCTAAGCAGTTAAGAAGACTTGCTATTCTTCCAGAGGACTGGGTTCCATTCTCAGCACACACATGGTGGCTAACAACCATCCATTACTCCAGTTCCAGAGGATCTGACACATTCTTCTGGCCTCTGTGGGCATTGCATGACATGGGTACACTTATACACATGCAGGCAATACACTCATACACATGAAATAAAAATAATAAATAAAATATTTAATAAATTTTTATCTTATTTAAATCAAAATCAGATGCCAAGACAACCAAAAATCTAGATATTTTAACATTTAAAACTGTAGGCAAAGCCCCAGAATTTTGCAGCCCAGGATAAGAAAGACTTTTAAAAACCAGAAAATAAAATTTCCCATGTTAAAATTTAAAGCTTCTGCATAAACAAAAATATGCCAAGCCCTGGTCTGTAAGGAAATTATTAGAAAGGTTTAAAAATAAAATTCATGGCAGTGGTTATTTCTAAGGACAGTGGAGAGAAAAAGAAAACCATTTCATTGCCTTTTCAAAAAAATATAAAATAGTCAAAACAAAATTTTATTGCAGTTTTAGAAAGCTGAGTAATGAGTACATGGATATTCACTACATCCTTTAAATGTCATGCCTTGAAAGAAACTTCTTGCTTTAACCTTCAAGTTTTATTTTTACAGCATATTCGGTCATGGCAGTTCTGCACCCCTTCAGAATCTCTGAGTTTGGGTCGTCTCACAGTCATTTAAAAATATTTTATTATGTTTAATTTATTTGTATGTGTGTTTTGCTTGAATGTGTGTAATATGCATGCAATGCTTACTCTAGAACAGTAGTAATAGACAGTTGTTACCCACCATGTGGGTGCTAGGAACCAAACTTGGGTCTTCTGCAAGAGCAGACAGTGCTTTTAGCCACTAAGCCATCTCTCCAGCCTGTCTCTCACAGTCATTTTTACCATGCTATCTCAGGTGTACAGTTAGAGAGTAAATTTAAAAAAAAAATTGTTTCATTTGGGGAGATTTTGTTTTCTTTTTAGCTTCTAACATTTTCTCTTTTTTTCTATTTTGTTATTTTAATTTTTTTAATAATAGGTAGTAAGTAATGAATACAAGCATCCTTCACATAAAACCGATTTATAAGCAGCAATGCCCAAACTTATGCAGCCCAAGGCCCCCATTGTCCAGCTCGAGGGGCTTGTATGTACAAGCATGTTGATCAATGCACATGCCACCATGCCCACTCTTAGAATTATCATTTTGGCCAGCCGTGGTGGCACTTGCCTTTAATCCCAGCACTTGGGAGGCAGAGGCAGGTGGGTATCTGTAAGTTCAAGGCCAGCCTCATCTACATATCAAGCTCCAGGCCAGCTGGGACAAAAAGGAGACCCTGTCTCAAAAAATCCAAAAATAATTATAATTTTGGCTTAACAATTCAGAAACAGTGATTCCTCTAAGTGCATAGAATTATTTTCTCAACATTCTACAAATTAGTGGGGATTTTATTAGTGTGCATTTGCTGTTATCTGTCCAATAATCTGAGTTCTCAACGTAGAACAGTCCTACTCAAGGCAAACCAGAATTATGATCCTATCCTTCTGCAGCAAAGCTACAGCTCTGCTGACAGCATTCCTCCCTGCTTTTCTCTTTCCCATTGCTACCTGCCATTTTTTTTATTTTATTTATTTTTGTATGTGTATGAATGTACTATCTGCATGTAGGTCTGTGCACCCGTGTCGTGCAATGCCGCAGAGGTCAGAAGAGGGTCTTGGATTCCGCTGGAACTGGAGTTCTCCTGGAACTGGAGTTACAGATGGTTCTTAGCCGCCATGTGGGTGCTGGGGATCAAACCCGGGGCCTCTGCAAGAGCAGTCAGTGCTCTTAACCCCTAGGCTATCTCTCCAGCCCCGCTACCTCCCATTTTTATGCATACATTTAGGCCTCTACGATACAAATGACCACATTAAATTATTGACTTAGTAGAAAAAATGAAATCAGCCATAGCACTACTGGACTTTACCATACTGTAAGGACTACTTCTCTTAGGCTGTTATCAGTCTTAACCAAGCCAAACATCTTTTACTTATTTTTATTTTATGCACATGAATGTTTGCATATATGTATGTGCACCATATGCATGTCTGGTGCCACAGAAATCAGAAGAGGGTGTTGGATCCCCTAGAGCTGAAGTTATAGATGGTCATGACCCCCCTTGTGGGTGCTGGGAAAGCAAACCAGGGTGGTGGGCTATGCCTACAAACCCAAATTAAATATTTGAAGTTTTTTGGGGGGTAAAATTTTTATTTCCTTTGCTTTCAGCATTACATAAATTATATCTCTAGCACTTGGGAGGCAGAGGCAGGCAGATCTTTGTGAGTTCAAGGCCAGCCTGATCTACAGAATGAGTTCCAGGACAGCTGGGGCTACAGGGAGACCCTGTCTCGAAAAGACCAAAATAATAAATAAATAAATAAATAAATAAATAAATAAGTAAATAAATAAATAAATATTATCTCAACTACCTGAAGTACCAGGTGGAAAGCTTTGGAAATTCCTTCTTTTTAAAAAGGTTTTATTTATTTTTGTATGTGTATGAATGTACTGTCTGCATGTAGGTTTGTGCACCCATGTGGTGCAATGCTGTGGAGGTCAGAAGAGGGTCTTGGATTCCCCTGGAACTGGAGTTCTCTTGGAATTGGAGTTACAGACGGTTCTTAGCCGCCATGTGGGTGCTAGGGATCCAACCCAGGTCCTCTGAAAGAGCAGTCGGTGCTCTTAACCGCTAGGCCATCTCTCCAGCCCCTGGAAATTCCTTCTTATTTCATTTGAAACAAAATTGGCATTTCTGTGTCATCAGCTGTACTATCCTCACCTTATAGCAGCTTTCCTCTGAATAATTGTTCCTGAAAATTGTGAAATTCACACACTTTTTTATCTGATCAAGGGAAAAACTTAAAAATATAAATGCCAAGTTTATTCCTTATTTTTCATATTTTCAAGAAAATAAAGCAAGTGTGAAGTTGAAGGTGCTATGTAAAAAGACATTTCCTCTCCCTCTAAAAAGTCTTCTTTTAGTCATTATTTACTGACTGGAGTTGTTGAACCCTAGCTAAGGTTTAGGAGAACATGAGGTGAACGCTCTCCCACCTTCAGGTTTGTGTGCTATGCTAAGTTGTGATTAAAGACCAAGCACGTTTTCATTTGAATGTAGTCTAAGTGTTGCCTGTGACATTCTTATTGTTGTAAAAAATTTGGAAAATATATTTTTCATTTAACACTGTATTGACATATGTATTATGTATTAGGTTCTCTAAAGAAACAGAAGCAACAGGACGAATATATAGCTATATACAATTTATTGATTTGCTCACGTGACAGAGTTCAAGGAGTCCAACAGTAGCTGTGCCGCACTGGAGAGGCTGAGAATCCAGGGAACTGCTCAGTCGGCAAGGCTGGATGTCTCAGTAGTCCCAATCTGGTGCTGAAGGCCCGAATGGATTCCAGGAGATCTGCCGGTCTCAGTACCTGCTGGGATCCGAAGGGTTGATCACTGCAGCAAGACAAACTCACCAGTGAGAGAGAGGCAAGCTGCAGGAAAAAGGGACCAGCTCCCTCTGCCGTGGCCCTTTATACTGCCTGTGGGCAGAAGGTAACGCCCACATTTGGGGTGGGCCATCTGGGTTGAGGTGGTCCAATCTGAAGATCCTTTTCTCTTATTTGTTCCTTAGTCCAGTCAAGTTGACACCCAGAATTAACCATTACAACATAGAAGGTTAAATAAATTTTTAGACCTTTTCAGGTTTTAAAATTGACCAAAATTGTATAAAATTCATTGTAAAATCAATAAGCATGCTCCAGTCATGTTTTACTGGAATAGTTCAATATAAGATGATTATCCAAAAATAAATCATATACTCAGTTCATGCTCAAAAGTATTTTTCAAAAACCATTCATTTAAATAAACCTCTATTGCATTTTAAAGTATTTAAAATGGTTTTAGTGCATACCATTTATTGAGAGTTAATTGGAAATCAAATTGTTCTGGCTTTTCTTGTCCTTTCTGATTCTTTTTTGTCCACATAATTAAGGAAAAGAGTTCACCCTCTAAAGAGTCCTAAGAAGAGATAAATCAGGGACAATATTCTGAATTCCATTTAGTGCTCTTCATCCAAACTGCATTAAACCCATCACTCATCTTGTCTCTCTCTGGATCTAGTGTTTGGTTGGAGTAGATACATTTCAGGGTACAGTCAGATTATGGTTTACATCAATCGCACTTCCTGGAGCAGTTCAAGCAGAGCGGTTTGTGTCCACAATGCTTTCCTGGAAACCAGACACCACTTCCCCTTTCTCCAAAACCAGGGTCATAGCTGAAGGTCAGGGTCCTACATAAAGTATACAAAAGCAAATAAATCATGGCTATTTCCAGATAAGTTGCTATAAAAATGAACCCTCAAAAATTATATATTTCCATAATAATATTAAGTGGTACAAACCATAATCTACACATTATAAAATTGGTAGGAAGTTTCTGACAGCATTGGTTATGGATAAGCAAATACAGTAATAACTGATAAATTCAATACATTAGCAAATTAATTTAATGAACTCAATTATATTAATTTTTGATCATTTTAGAATTTTAAATGGAAGCTAAGTGGATTTTGTTGCCCAAGATCTTTTTAGAAAGAAACCCAAAGCATCCCCAATTATGTCTCCATTTCTTCTTTATAAATTTCCATACACAGAATCACTCTAAAAAGCAGAAAGAGAGCTCAAGATCTTTTTAAAAAGATGCTGGGCGTGGTGGCACATGCCTTTAATCCTAGCACTTGGGAGGTAGAGGCAGGTGGATCTTTGTGAGTTCAAGGCCAGCCTGGTCTACAGAGTGAGTTCCAGGCCAGCTGGGGCTACAGGGAGACCCTGTCTCGAAAAGATTAAAAAAAAAAAAAAAACCCAAAGCATTCCCAATTATGTCTCCATTTCTTCTTTATAAATTTCCATACACAGAACCACTCTAAAAAGCAGAAGGGAGATTTAAACATACCTTTGTGGCTATTCGGACTAGACCAATGTACTGCTGCAAAGATCATTACGTTATCTCCTTCTGATCCATTGGCATTGTCAGTGTTTTCCTTATTTTCTTCACAAGAAGGTTTAGGAAAATTAAAGCACAAGGAGAATATGTTAAAGATGTTGTGATAGACTCAGCAGGATTGGAATAGATAGGACATTGCAGATAATCTGATTATTTGCCTCTCAAAGTTTCATGTGTTGGAAGCTTGGTGCTCAATGTAATGATGTAAGCTGGTAGACATTTTCAAATGGAAGCCTTGAAGAAGTGGGCTGGGGAGGGAAATGTGGTAGGGAAAGATAAGAAAGAAAGTGGAGGGTAAAGTATGGGGTGAGTTTGTCCCAAACACATTATATGTATGTATAAAATTCTTTCAAACAATAAATTTTTTTAATTAAAATAGGGTCCCAAACAAATGAAGCTTAAAAGAGAATAATTATGTTTAAATTTAGAGAAATAAATATATAAATATACATTGAGCGATGTATCTATTGAAGGGTGTTCACTGGGATTATGCACAGAGTGGATTTCATTTAAAGATTGACTATGTCATACGACATAGCCATGTGATGGGTCTTGCAGGCCTCTTTTTTTCCTCCCCAAACAGGCAAAACTCCCAAATAATGTGTTATTTTAATCAGTAATTCAACAGAAAAACCATTACTGGAATAAATGGATACTCTTGCTGTTTATTTCTAAGTATCCTTAAATATTTATAGAGTATAAATAATTGGATAGGGGCTGGAGAGATGTCCTAGTGGTTAAGAGTGCCGACCGCTCTTACAGAGGACCCGGGTTTGATCCCCAGCACCCACATGGTGGCCAAGAACCGTCTGAAACTCCAATTCCAGGAGAACTCCAGTTCCAGGGGAATCCGAGACCCTCTTCTGACCTCCGCGGCATTGCACGACATGGGTGCACAGACTTGCATGCAGACAGTACATTCATACATATACAGAAATAAATAAAATTAAAAAAAAATAATAATTGGATAGAACTGCAACTTTACCCTCACTGTGGTTCATACTGGCAAATCCTTTTCAACAAATGCCTCCTGTCAAACCACTTGGTATGGGAGGTTTGCATTTTGCCCTCTGGCCACTGTGCTAAGGAGGATGATGACAACTGCTTTTAATAAAGGCTTTGGTAAATAGACTCTAAAAGTTGAAATTGGAATTATTTAACTTCTTTTCATGTGTCAAAAAGTTTTAAGGACATTACCCATAGCATCTCTCTAGTGAACCAAAAGTCAATATATTTTTACAGTACTTAACTTTTCATGAAATGGCTTTCACCTTTTTCACAACAGGTCAAAACAGAAAAAGTATTTGAATCCCTTTCATCTGCTATCCCATTAACTGTAAACATTCTGTGTATGTTCAATGCCTTTGACAACTGGAAAAAAAGGAGCAGAAATAAAGGGAGGGAAAGCAAAGAAGATGGAGGGGAGGGGAGGGGGGCTCCTTCAGAAATCTGTGGTTGTATCACCCTGAGAATTAACCTGAGACTTTGCTGCTCAGTCGCTGTGATTTATAGTTTCTGTACAAAATTCCCCACAAATATATGTGTATACCTGTAGGGGTAATATGTCATAAACTGGAAAAATGTAATTTGAACAGGGGAAATATGGTTTGAAATATGAAGTATGTCTCATCTTTCACTACACTAACGTTGCCACAGGTGGGCCTTTCGACATCACTTTTACCAGGGCCGACCCTAACAGGCTAAACATCTAAGTGTTACTAAATGTTCTGCTGAGGATATGACAGAAAAAAATGAATGCCCTTTCCCATTATGCTATGGTCACTGGAATGAAGACAACGTATTAAAGAGAATAAATGCCACCACTCACTTGGAGGTTCCAGATTGCTAGGTCTGAAAATGGTTAAATTGGCAAATGTTTATTATGTAATAGATTATCTTAAAGCAGACAAAAATAATGATCTACCCAGGTGTAAGGTCATAAGCCCACCTAAGTCAGGAAGCCAACTGAGGTAGAAGTTCCCAGAAAGTTGCTGCAATATCCTGCAATCAGGCACTGATATAGGTCACAAGCCTCAGTTCATCTTGAGATGCTTCTACTGATACCAGCCACAGATCCAGCTACAACCTAATTCCCATCTCCTCATCCCCACCTCCTTGTAAACTCACTTCCTTGTGTTCCTGTGTATAAAACTGCCATTCTGGGGACATTCTAGTGCTAATCCCGACACAGGCAGGCTAGTTGCCATGCCTGAAAAAAACCCAACTTCCTTTTCATTGGAGTCCTGATATTTTCTCCTCTCTGGGCTGAGTTTCCCCTCAAAATGAACCTAACATCTGGTGCCATGAGCCTAGCTGAGGGTCAGGACTCTGGCTGCTTCAGGTTCAGCGTGGCTGACAGACTCTGATCAGACTGGCTGCCAGGTATAGGCTCCACCACCATGGATTTGACTTCGTCCAAAGGTACTGTTTTCCCTTACCTAACTTCTCTCTCCCTCTCCCTCTCCCTCCTTCTTCCAAACCAGGGCTCCCAAGTCTCCCCCCTCCACATGGCCTGTCTAGGTCAGGGTATCTCTCTCTCTCTCTCTCTCTCTCTCTCTCTCTCTCTCTCTCTCTCTCTCTCTCTCTCTCTTCCCTCTTCCTCCTCCTTCCTGGCATCTTAATGACTTGTCCTCCTGAGACTTGTTACCTCATCTCTACCTCCTTATCCAAACTAGCTCATTTTCTCCTTTTCTCTGTCTTTAACTACAGGTTCCTCTCATTTCAAGCAGTCCTGACTCCCCCCGGCTCCTGTACCCTGGGACTAGTGGACCCACCTGAGAGTGGCATCTCCCAATAAACCCGATTTTGTGCTTCTGATCTGGTCTGATTGTGTCACTGGCAAAGCTTTACACCTGGTGCCAAAAACCAGGCTGGTACTGAGACTCCTTGGTCCAGACAGGCCCAGCCTTGGAGCCGTTCCAGAGCTTATGCTCACCCGATTCATACGGCTTACATTTTGAGGTAAGTTGCTTGTTTTCAGCCCCTGCCTTTCTGGGCCCAGGGCCCCCTGGGTTGTCTTCCTTAAGCCACAGCCATGTCAGGAGTAACTCCATTTTTCAGAAACCTCACCAGGTTGGAAGATGGTCCCCCCTCTGATCATTTCAGGGAACACCCTGTCTTGATCTCTGGCCTCTGTCCAGCTTTTGATCATCACAGAGGATGCTCTGTTTCACTCTTTGGCTCCTGTGTAGCTTCTGATCACTGCTGAGGACATTCTGCCTTGATCCTAGGCTTCCAGCTAAGGCTTTGTTATGGGCAACTCAAATTCGAAATCCAATCCACAGACTCCCTTGGGCTGCCTGCTGAAAAAAAAAAAAAAAACCTTTCCTAAATTGGGGCTCTCCCAGACTGCGTCCAAAGTGCCTGATATTCTTTTGTAATGAGGCATGGCCTCAGTACCCCTTGGACAACCAGTCCACCTGGCGCTCCCAGAGCACTTTTGACTCCACTATCCTTCTCAATCTTGAAAACTTCTGCAGGTGTACTGGCAAGGTGTCTGAGCTCAACCCATATTCAGAGCTTTTGGGACCTGTGCTCTCACCCTTCCCTCTTCAGCTAGTGCTCAATGGCTCAGGTTCTCCTGGCCAGAACTCCAAGGCCCCATGACACCCCACCTGTTGGGGGGGCACGGATCATGAGGCATCTTCTCTAACCAAGCCACGTTAGTCTCTGGCTTCCCCACCCCTCTCCTGGGTCTGGAATGACTATTCCTTGGCTCCAGTGCCCTCCAGACAATGAGTCTAAATGCCCACTATATGTCACTTTAGACACCCAAATTCTCAAATATCTTGAAAACTACTGCCAAAATACCTGGCAAATGGTCTCCTTTAAAAGTTCCCTTTCCCTCCACTTCATTGGCTTTTCCCTATCCTTTAAAAGTTAATTCCTCTCTCTTAGTTTCATCTCACTCAGCAGAGTACTTGCCTTTAAATAAATGATTTTAGGTTTTTTTCACTCACTACAAATTTATCTCCAGGTTCTCTGTCTCCCAAGGGCCCTCAGTTCTACACATGTCAGACTCCAGCCTGACAAATCCCAACCCTTCCCTTCACCCCCAGAGTCACCATCACCATCACCCCCAAACCTCAACTCTAAGGCTTTCTGCTCCAGGTTTTTCCTCTCTGGCTACTGCCTATGTATGGCCCATCATTTTCTTATGTCATTTAAAATTTCCTGTAATGTCAGTTTTTTTATGTTTCCATGTGTTAACATCTAACATATTTCCATGCAGAGAAACTGCAGAGAGATCTCATGTAATTATGTTGTCTTTGTCTTTGTGTTACTTCTTTCAAAACAATAATGTATTTCCATGCAGAGAAACTGCAGAGAGAGCTTATGTAATTATATCATCTTTGTCTTTGTGTTATTTGTTTCAAAATAATCTTAAGCTGTGGCCACCAAGTTTTCCTTTTTCATTTTGTGTATAAAAATTACTAGTTTTTATTCTGGCATGCCTAATAAAAATATAAACTTTTTTCCTTTTTAAAAAACTTATTATTTATTTTACTAATTTTTAATTTATTATTATTAAACTATTTCCATACATCATACATCATTTCTCAATTGAATTTAGAGTCACTTTCCTTTCCATGCCCCCCACCCAATCCAAGCTCCTGCACTCTGCCATTCATGTCCTGAATCACCCCGACCCCCCCCCAGTCTTTCCAGAGGTTTTGTTTTGTTTTGTTTTGTTTGTTTTGTTTTTTCCAAAGCAGAGGCTCACTATTTTGGGGAGAACTTCACTATTTCAGTCTTTTCCTTTTTTTTCTCCAGTTCTTTTGTAAAAAGCATAAACATTTTAATCATATATTCAAAGGCCTTGTAAACCCAGGTAACCTAAACAACTTTAAATATCTTTCATTCAACAAAACTTCTAAATACTACTTTTTATGTAAAACAATATATATGTACTATATATTATATATTATATATATATATATATATATATGCATGCTAGAGAGTCCAGGGCATTAATTAAAATTATTCTAACCTGCAGGTTTATTGTTGTCTGAATAGTCCTTTATACTCAAGTGGCCGACATCACATGCTCTTTGTTGTTCTTCCTCCTTGGGTTAGCTCTGGCACGGAGAGGCGATGGGCCACCAGGGATTTTACCCACGGAAACTAGACTATCAGATAGACATATAGGCAAGAATACATACACTGGACTCAGAGAAGAAGGCCTGAGGGCATAGACTCACTTTAGTGTTGGAACTCAAGGCTTATATACTATCCCAGGCATGGGCCAGGACATGTACATGCAATTGGGGGCTGGGGCAGGTAATTGGGACAAGGGAACGTCAGGCTAAAATCTGGATCAAAGTTCTTTCCTGAGAGATCAAAGGACAGTCCAGACTTTCACAGGTCTGTGAGAGACAGCAAGGGTCAAGGCTGTCAGGTAACTGCTTTTAAGTGTTACTGCCAAAAGAATAGCCATACTAAGCTTTTAATCTCACCACACCTTAATACCTTTGCTCCAGGGTAAGCCTTGATTCATTCCTAAATCTTGTGGCCTTGAGCAGCTGAACTTTTAAGTCTTTTAAGGGGCTGGAGAGATGGCTCAGCAGTTAAGAGCTCCAACTGCTCTTGCAGAGGGCCCAGGTTTGATTGCCAGCACTCACATGGCAGCTAAGAACCATCTTTAACTCCAGTTCCAGGGGAATCCAATGCCCTCTTCTGACCTCCACGGCATTGCATGACATGGGTGCACCAACCTACATGCAGACAGTACACTCATACACAAAAAATAATAAATGAATTTTAAAAATATATTTAAAAAAAGAAATAGCAGAGGGAGCATTTGCTTGTTTAAAAAAAAAAGAGTCTTTCAAACCAGCCAGGTCTGGTGACCCACACCTTTAATCCCAGCCCTTGGGAGGCAGAGGCAGACAGGTCTCTGTGAGCCCAAGTTCAGCCAACCTGGTCTGCTTGGTGAGTTCCCAGCAAGCTGCTACAAGGACACCTTGTCTCAAAGGACCAGAAATAAACTGCGTTTTGGTAGCTAGTAAAAATTTCATCAGCAGTTAGTCAGAAATCTTGGTCTGGTTTGGGTGAAGGTCTTTGGAGCTTGGGGAATTCCTGAGCTCCATGGAGTGCCCATGTGGCAGCTGTGGGGTCTCTGCTAGAGACCCATTCAGAGTCTGGCACCTTGGTCATTCAGGGTGCCACATGTTTCTGGGGTGCATTATAGGAGCTGATCTCTGGAATAGCCTGGGGCATCCTGGTCTCTTGCCTCCATAGAGTGGGAGAGGGAAACCTTGGACAGCTACTGGGATTTATTGTGCTCCTGCAGTGATTTCCTAGCCGTTCCCCCTCCCTTCCTCCTCATAGGAAGCAAATGTACCTCCCTGGGCCTGAACTGCTGTCCTGCTGGTCTGGCTAGCTGTGTGCTTGTGTTTTAGTCTCTGAAACTTTCTAGGCTCCTGTATGCTACTGTGAGACAGGCAACTATGGGTGAATCAAACTCAGGAAAACTATTTAACTTCACTTCATGTTTTTGGTATTGTCAATTTTTAAATGGTCTTTAACAATAGATTTATCTTTATTGCCTTACTAATGTTATGGGTCAGAAACAAGTATTTTCACAGCATAGGTATTTGATTAGCATATCAAGCATTTTACAAAGAGCAGAAGTTAGCTAATCTCACCACACCATAGGACTTTTCCTTAAGAGTGGGCCCTGAATCCTGTGGCCTGGGGCCACTCCTTAGAGTTCCCTGGGCCAGCCAGGTGTGGTGGGCCATGCCTTTAATCCTAGTATGCCTTCAATCCCAGCACAGCAGATGTTTAAGTTAAAGTAGAAATAATGATTTCTGAACAAAATAGAGTTTATCTGGCCCACCTTATGGTCTGGTCCATCTCATTTTTCCATCTCCTATTAAGTTGGAAACCTAGTTAAGGATATTTACTACATTTCTGAAAATGCTCTAAAGTTTTGGTTTTGAAACTAGTTTATCATGATATTGTGTCTAACCACAGTATTTATTTTATGGGACTGCTTAAATGTATAGACTCATGCTCAATGCTAAAGGAATAATTATAAAACTGAATACTAATTTACTTGATATCAGATTGCTAAGATTGTTAAGTTCCAGGGTGCAATTTATTCATGTATTTTGATATGTTATACATTTTAAAACATCTCTAAGCATTCGAAGAGCATTGGTCATTCAAAACCTTCTCCTAAGCTTGCAAGGACATCTCATAGCTTATACTACTCTATTTGACATAACTGTATCATCTCATTACATAGGAATAAATATTACTTAGTAAATCTTCACACAACTCAGGGTCAATCTGTTTATATCTAGTCAAGGTTTATTTAAGAGTGTTCGGTTTTTGCCCATGAAAAAAATGTTTCCAGGATAAAATTGGTATAAAGACTTAAGCTAGTTTACTAATGGCCTAAATAGGGTTATAAGTATAGAGTTGTTGTTAATTTTCAGTCCACTATTGGCTTGTACTGGACTCCCTGTTACAGATTTGGATTAAATGAACATGGACAAGTAGTGGGTTACCTCTTGCTACTGAAAGATGTACTTTATGCCTCTCTGTCTCACTTAAGTGCTACTTTTGATATTTCCTTTGACATAACAAGATAATTTGGCTCAAAAGAAGCTAGGTTCTACCTCTCTGAGCCAGCTGCATGAAGTCCAGAAGGCAACAGTTTGGATGGGTTTGGTAATCCCTATCAGCTTATTTCCTAGCTATAGGTATGTGATACAACTCCTGCCTTTCTGGGAGAACTATAACTCAGGATATAGGGGTCTGGGAAAGAAAGAGACTGTTCCTGTTTGTAATAAATTATAGTAAACAATTTACATTTAAGATAGGCCTGAAATTATTTAATTCTTTCTCATAGGCTATGCCTGGCAACCTATGCTGTTAAATCTCTCCTCCAGTCAGTGTTATACACGGCTGCTTGGGATTTTGTCCAAGCCTTATCTAAACTATTGTACAGTAATTAAAAGTATCAGGCTGGTGTAACTTAGCCTTTCTGGATGGTTAACTATCATATTTAATGCCTATGCCAATTCAGCAAAGGGACTTAAGGGACAACTTTGTACCTTGCCCTCTGAGGTCAACTGAGTCCCAGGGGACTATGTATGGGGACTCTCTTGAAATGTCCCGCAATCATGAGTCACCAGTCCTCCTGGGCAAGGAGGTCTTCGAGATCCACTAATGGGACTTCAGCCAGTGTCTAGTCTATAAAGAGGAAAGTCTCCTCATGCTTCAAAAGGAAAGCCTGGGGGGCTGGAGAGATGACCTAGTGGTTAAGAGCACCTACTGCTCTTGCAGAGGAGCCGGGTTCGATCCCCAGCACCCACATGGCGGCTGAGAACCGTTTGTAACCCCAATTCCAGGAGAACTCCAGTTCGAGGGGAATTCGAGACCCTCTTCTGAACTCCGCGGCATTGCACGACATGGGTGAACAAACCTACATGCAGACAGTACATTCATACACATACAAAAATAAATAAAAAAAAAAAATGGGAAGCCTGGTTCGGCAAGACCTGACTTTGTCCTTGAGTGATGGAACTGGTAAGTAAAAAGCCAAAAGGAGCCAGAGAGAGCCCCTCCCCACCAAAACCCAAGTGGTCTAGAGGATCATATCCTCTACTGACTTTGAGAAAAGGAAAAGCCTTGGTTAATCTGGGCTAACTATATGGCCTTCAACATCCAAAAGGAAAGTATAATCAGTAAAGCCTAAGAAATTGTACTTCAGGTATAAAACTTCAGATCTTAGTAAAGACAAAAAGTAGCCAGTTTTTTTAGTTTCTTAGCAGCCTGGTCTGTGTCAAAGGCTGGGAATTCTTAAAACTGTGTCATTCCCTGGCCTCAGAGTGGGGACTCCCGGACAACATAACTCCCATGACTGTTTCCCCTAATTGGACCCCTAAGTAACCTTGGGCCTCATCCCTCATCCTGGAAATAGCTCACTGCCTTATCTGGTGCTTTCAAGACTATATCCAACAACTCATCTGTACTGGTTTTAATCAATTTTTGTTTGCTCTTCCCTCAGAATGCATACCTGCTGACAACAGTGACAACCAGGTGTAAAGCATCTCATCCTCTTTTGTCATTAACCCCCACTTCATCATCCCCCATCAGCTTGAAGCAGCTAGAACAAAAAAGTCACTACCTATCCCTATGACACAAAAGGGTGGAATGTAAGGTCATAAACCCACCTATGCCAGGGATTTTCCAGGAAGCCAACTGAGGTAGAAGTTGCTACAATATCCTGCAATCAGGCTCCTACTGATCCCAGGCACAAGCCTCAATTTATCTCAAGATGCTCCTACTGATACCAGCCACAGATCCACCTATGCCCTAATCCGTCATCTCCTTGGCCCCACCTCCTTGTAAACTCACTTCCTTATGTGCTTGGGTATAAAAACAGCCATTTGGGGACATTCTGCCTCCTGGTCATCCTAATCTTGGCACAGGCAGGCCAGGTGCCATGCCTGAAATAAACCTGACTTCCTTTTCATCAGAGTCCTGACATTTTCTCCTCTCTGAGTCAAGTCTCCCCCCAAAAGGAACCTAACACCAGGAACAAATAATTAAGTATCCTCTTTCAAAAATAAATGTCAAAATATCTTTCTGTTATGAATCCCCAAACAGAATCTGAAGTTCACTGCTGCTGAACTTAAATTCCAATAAAGGATTAAAAAGAAGAAATGCAGGAAACTCTTTGAGCATGGTAGGGTACACTTACATATAGTTAGTACACTTTAATTCTCCTTCCAAATATTCTTGATGTTGAGTAACAAGGAGACATTAAGAGGAGACATAGCAATGTACACCTTGCTAAAGAGAAGTAAGTTAGCCTGTGAGCTAGGATACTAACTCATATTTCTTTTTGATGTCTTTCTCTGTTGTAAATACATTATTCTGTAAATACATTTGTTCTTCCTGTTCTATGCTTCCATTTAGGTGTTTCCTTCAAGTTAGGGAAGAGGAGTCCCCTAGAGTAAAAATATTACTGACAACTACAAAGTGAGGAATATAACAGGAAATACCTTGGCACCATTGCAGGCGCTGCCAGCACGGCTGTTCCAGGCTATCAGCGAGAGCCAGCAGATGTTAAATTGACATATGTTAGGAAATAGTTTCAGAGACTCATATTTCCAAATGTATAAAAGAAAAACAGATGACACTACTTTTTTTTTGCTTAAACTGTATAACTAGAAAATCACACCAGATGTGCTAAGATGTTTCTCTTTAAATATATGCTCTGTTTCCTGAGAAAGAGCACACACAAAAGCAGAAGTCGGAGTCAAAGGCCTCAAAGTGTACTTTTATCTCCTTTTTCAATAAATTTTAACTTTTTATTGTGATTAAAATACTTGCCAATATCTATGGGAGAAACAAAATATTCAATGTTTCTCTAATTACTCTGGCTTTTGTAAACTTGGTTCTCTATAGAACTGGTTAGTGGGAGATCTAAAAAATTCCCAGGGGAAACACCTCATGACAAAGCCTGAAAACAACTGAATAAAATAACCTAAGAAAAGCAACACCAATCCCACTGGCATCTGGCGAGTTTATTGTAACTGACTCCTTCTCACATAAGAATTAGAATAAGAAAACATGCAATTGGCATGTACAGATTACAACATGACAAGTACATTTGCAGGCTTTGACTCTCAGTATGCATTCCTCTTCATGGGCAGTGGCGCCTTCAGTGCAGGTTCACTGTGAAGAGAGCACATAGCCTTTCCACATAGCATGCAGCAGTTTGAGAATAGACATGTTTCAGAGGAGAGCATGTGAGGGATTGTAAACTTGTGTCTATGATAACAGGTTGAGTACTAGGCACATGACCCACCTTGGGCCAATCATCACATTGTTGGAACTTTTTGTAGGGTTATTAAGAATAGCAAGTTTTCTCTTCTTGTTGGAATTAAAACTTTCAGGATATAATCCTTGAGAACCTGTCTGTTATTTTGCCTCCATGAAGAAAGGATATATCCAAGAGGTCAGTCAACACAGAGGAAAGTAGGAGGAGGAGGGAATAAGAAAGAAGTCTGAGAGCATGTGAAAATGACAAATTTATGAACTTCCAACTTAGGTAGGCTCCAGTTCTCCTCTTAATTCAATCCCAGTTTCAACCAAGTTTTATCCTACAACAGTCAAGAGAGCATCATGAATTCACGAGAAACCACGTTACACTGAGAGAACGAGAGGTTTCATAGAAGGTGCAGCCCCAGGCAAGATCTTAAAAGATACTAAACTAGAATAAGCAGAGCTACAATGTGACTATGTGATCCAAGGCACTAGTTCATTAAGAACAGGTCATGGAGTCTCTGAAGTTCAGGGTACATGAAGGACTCCAGGCTGGTCCCCAGTCTCAGCCACCTCTGGTGGACTCCAGTCATTTCTGTTTACAGTACTGCACTGGACAAGGAGTATTCAGTAATAGTAATATGTGTAGACACACACCACAGAACCTGCACAATATGTACTGTGTGCATAGCGGTAATGAAGACAGAGCAGAGGCACCAGCTTTTGAAGGTAAAATCCCTAACTCTACACTCAAAACTCTGGTCCATATCACACAGGAGCCTCTTCTTTATTAGCTATGTGCTCAAGGAGACTAGACTGACCAAGAAAGATTACCACTGAGCATTTATATTTTCTAATATATGAAAAAATATATAGAGAGAGAGAAAGAGAGAAAGAAGAGAGAGTGAGCACATTCATGTGTGTGTACCAAACGTCAGTGTCTGGTATCTTCCTTAATTTTTCTTACCTTCATTTTTGAGGCAGGGTTTCTCATTCGACCTGGAGCTTGCCAATTTGGCTAGACCAACTAGCCAGTAAGCCCCAGCAATCTTCCTGTTCTACCACCACCACAATGCTTGGATTATAGGCACATATTGCCTCACCTGAATTTTTACCTGGGTATTGGGAATCCAATCTCATAGCCTCATGCTTGTACAGCAAGCACTTTAACAAATGAGCCATCTTCCTTGCCACTCTAATACTTTAAGCATGATAGAAAAGATATGTTATGGCAGAACACTTAATATATTTTTGCTGTTATTTGAAATAAGCTCTCCCTGAAGCCCCAGCTTGCCTTCCCTGCAGTTCACTGTGTAGACCACGCTGGCTTCAGTCTCACAGAAGTTGATCTACCTGTATCTGCCTCCTGAGTGCTGGAATTAAATGCATGTGTCACCATGTCTGGTCCACTTAATACATTTTTTAATATTTATTTTATGTTTGTGAGTGCATTCCCTGCATGTGTGTAAGTACACCTGTGTCTTGCAGTGTCTGCAGAGGTCAGAAGATGGCATCAGATCCCTGGAACTGTACTTAAGGACAGTTATTAGCCACCATGTGGGTTCTGGGAATCCAACTCAGATCCTGCAAGAGCAGCCAGTGATCTTAACCACTGAGACTTCTCTCCAGCTCCATATTTAATACATTTTTTAAAAATCACAATTCTCCAGCACCCACATGGCAGCTAACAACCACATGTAAGTCCAGTTCCAGGGGGATCCAAAGCCATTTTCTGACCTCTGCAGGCATTGTACATGAGTACACTTACCCACATGCAGACAATACATTCATACACATAAAAATTGAAATTAAAATAAAAATATTGTAAAAAATAAAAGTTTTCCATGGGTACTTTTCCCTTATTTGGTTACTTGTTTTATATATAATATAGAGATATATATATATATATATGAATGATTCTATTGTGTCTTTATGTTACTGGTGTTACAATGTCTTTTTCTTTCTTTCTTCTTTTTTTTTTTTTTTTTTTTTCTTTTTTGTATTTTGAGACAGGGTCTCCCTGCACCTCTGGCTGTTCTGGAACTTGCTATGTAGATCAGGCTAGTCTCGAACTCACAAAGATCCACCCGCCTCTACCTCCCAAGTGCTAGGATTAAAGGCATGTGCCACCACGCCTGGCTCACAATGTACTTTCAAGCCAACATTTTGCAAACTACTGTCCTGACAGTGCTGTTGAGAATCACCAGCAGATGTCACTGTGGGAGACCACACCTCACCTGAGGACCAGAAGCTAACTTAATATGACCCTGACAGCTGCCAGAATCACCAGTCTTTCCTTCACTGTGTTTACTTTTTACTTTCTTTAATGGGCTGTGATGTCATACACTTCTACAGTTTAAAAATATAAGCATATGCAGTGAAAACTCTCCTCCTAATTCCTGCTTCTCATTCACCAATCATGTTCAGTACAGGCAAACCCATGTTACTCCTTTATTTTTTTCCAAAGATATCTTAGACTCACATAAATCTGTAAATACACACATTCTTTTCCCTCATTATTTGCAAAAGGATAGTACTATTACACCTCTGTATCTTTCCTGTCTTTTCTTAGGATTGCTTAAGGATTACTGAGAGAGAAAAAGAGAGAAAGAGAAAGAGAGAGAGAGAGACAGAATATTCTATTTTTGACCTCATGGTATTCCACTATGCATAGTGACTTTATTTATAGAATCAGACAACTACTGACAAAATATTTAAGTTGTTTATGTTTGTGAATTCCCCTACTTTGTTTATAAAAACAACTCATCCCTGCTATATGTAGTCTTACTTGTAATTAATCCCAGTTTTCCTTGGAGTTCTAAGTCTCTAGCCTTGAGCTGTCAGGTTCAGGACCCCATTATGCTTCATTTTGCTTTCTTCTGTTAGTCACCTTACCCCTCTCTTAAATTCCATATTGGTCCTCGTCAGCTGTCTCACTACTTTTAGGTCTCACTCTACATTTTCTTGGTATCTGTTTAATTGTAAGATTTTCAAATAATGGGAACTAGACTGCTGTTTGTCACCATCATATCTCTGTCAGTTATTTCTATCATCTGATGTTCCTTTAATCACATGTGGCTGTAATCCACACCATGTCCTTCCCTCCTAGAACCAGGCTGTCAGCTTCACAAGGCTGCAAGCTTCAAGGCTATCTCCTGCCTGCAGGCCAACTGTCCTTGGGCTAAGCTCTGGCAAGGAGAGGGGAGGGGACCACGAGAAGTTACCTGATGAGAAATAAAAGATACAGACTCAAAGGGATGGTCCAGGAGATAGACTCAGTTTTATTCACACCAGCAGTGTGTTTATATACTAAAATCTACTGTGCTCTAGGCAAGGAAGTGGGGGACAGGCAGAAGGGAAGGGTGAGCCACCTTGGCTCCTACTGGAGGGCTGCAGAGCTCCTGTTTGTGCAACCAATAAACTAGAGGTGTGACATTTTGCTCAATACCTCAAGGGAAAGGGCCATCTGGTTCTGGAACTTTGCAGAGATAGGTGAAGCAGGAAAACACTGCAAAATCCTGACCTTACGGAGCTATAGATATATCAGATAACTCTTGGAAGTTCCTTGGGAGAGGTTTTACAGGTCCTTGCCTCGAGCCAGACAAAGTTTCATTCTGTCCCTCTGGACTTCTACCTGTCACAGTACTATGTGCTGGACTTACCTTTTTATATGATTCTCTCAGGCTCAGCATTTCTAGTTTGCCAGAAAACATTCCTGGCCTTCATCTTGGCCAGCCACGAGTGGTGAACTCAGTCTGAACAGACCTTCTGCATGACCAGGCCTCTAGCTCCATTGGATCTAGACAGCACCCTGCAACTAGGCCACACAATGTATAGGACCACACAAAACTGCCAGAGGAGGCTTTCTGCTCCAGTGGGTTCAGGGAGTACTGGGGGACTAGACCCTCACCTCTGGAGGGACATGAGAACACTGTGGACCAGCCTCCAGCCCTGATGAACTCAAAGGTCAGTGTAAGACCTGAGCTGTGACTCCAGTATCCCCAGAGTCCTCTCAGAGACAAAAATTTGGCTCCAGTGGTCTCTTAATGTCAGAGTGTGCAGGGTTGGAGCTTCTAGGGTTCTGGTGGTCATTGCAGGATTGGCAGTCTGTGCTTGTGGTCCTGGAGGTTGCTTCAAACCTGTGACATTGACCACAGCCCCAGGAGAATGCATAGACTTTCATGGGTCTGACATTAGCTATCCTGTCCCTAGCCAGTTCCCAGAGTTCAGGAAGTTCCTGAGTAATGGTCTTGTCTGTTTGCCTTGGGAGTTGGTGTGTGACCTCCATCCGGGTCCTGTTGACATGTATCCAGTACAGGATTGACTCACAATTTCATTAGAAAATCAATACCAAGTTCTATCAGGCCCTGAGGCTAAGCCTCATGCAGATATCCATATAGGAAGAATCACAGTATACAAAGCATCTAAATCATCACGGCAGGGGGGAAGTCAAAACTGAAAAACAAATACACTCCAACAAATGTACAAAGCAGGACTAAAAGAGAGAATATGGCACGACCACCACCTAGTAGCACCTACCTCCTACTGACCATTTCCCCCATAAGGGAACTCAAAACTATGCCGTTCAAGACTAACTGAAATGTCTGAGAAAGATTTCAGAGTTTTACTTTAAAAAATTATTAATTACCGAGGCTGGATGGCTCAGTGGTTAAGAGCACTGACTGCTCTTGCAGAGGACCCGGGTTTGATTCCCAGCACCCACATGGCAGCTAGAAACTGTTTTTAACTCTAGTTCCAGGGGAATCCGACGCCCTCTTCTGATCTCCGCAGCATTGCACGACACAGGTGCACTGCCTACATGCAGACAGTACACTCATACACATAAGAAGTTAAAAAAGTTTTAATTACCTTAAAAGATCCACCAAATCAGAAAATCTATTCAACTGCTTCACAAGACAGTCTCTAAAGTGAATAAAACAGGTAGCAAACTGGAGGTGAAAGTCTGAAATATGGAGGAAAACCAGCAAGGAGATTGAAATGCTGAAATGGCATTGAACCTGAAATGAGAGATGGCCAATCAAATAAAAACACAACAGGTAAGACCATGCAGAATAAATTTCAGGGAAAGAGGATAAATAATGCAAACAGATATGTATATAAGGAAAAAATAAGGAGCATGAATTAAACTTTCAAGAGGTGTGGGATACATTCAATACACCAAACTTCAGAATTCATGACATAGAGAAGGAGCAGAGATGAAATCAAATGGAATGGACTGTGAAACAAAATTATAGCAGAAAATTTCCTATACTTAGTAAAATAAATAAACATCCAAAACCAAAGGTATATAGAACTCCAAATAGACATGGCCAGAGAAGAAACTCATTACAACCCATCATAATCAAGATGCCAAAAATACAAAGTAAATAAACAACTCTAACAGCACATTAAGAAAAACATTAACTTATATACAAAGGCAGAAATATCAGAATTACATCAGAATTTTTATTATCAACCATAAAAGCCAGAAGAGCATGGAACAAAATATTCCAGGCTCTGAAAGTAAATAACTATGAACCAAGAATGCTCTACCCTGCAAAATATCTTTTATAATTTATGGAGAAATAAGGCTATTTCAAGACAAACACAAATCAAAACAATTTATGATAAGCCAGCATTATAGAAAATTCTTTTTGGAATATTTTATGAGGAAGGAGGAAAATAGCCTCTTCCATGTGCATATATGAAAAGGTACACTTCATGAAAAATATAGATAAACAAACTAATCCAGGAAAGAAATATTCATGTCAAACACAACTCAGAATTAGGAAAAGAAATACAAATAATTCAGCATCAGAATAGTACAAAAAATTCATAGGAACTAGAAAATCCCTTACAATAATAACCTTAAATGTAAATGGCCTAAAGCCACCACTAAAAAGACAAAGATTAATGGACTGGATTAACAAGAACCAACTAGGAGCTAGAGAGATGGCTCAGCAATTAAGAGCACAGCCTGCTCCTGGAGATGACCCAGGTTCAGTTCCCAGCACCCACTTAGTGGCTAACAACCATCTGTACGTAACTCCAGTTCCAGAGGCTCCAACTCCCTCTTTTGACCTTTGCAGGCATTGCATGTATGGGTGTACTTGTATACACAAAGGCAAAACACTCACACACATAAAATAAAAATTTTAGCAACAAGAAACAAATATATGTTGTCTCATAGAAATACACCTAGGCAGCAAGGACATCAAAAAACTCAACAATAAAAGATTCAACACAAACTACCAATCAAATGGAAAATGTAAGCAAGCAGACATAGCTATCCTTATATCAGATAAACTTCATGCCAGAACTACTGAGCAGAGATTACAAAAAAGGACACTACATATTAATAAAGGGAAAAATTCACCAAGAAGATGTAACAATAGGAAAAATTTATGCACTGAATAATTGGCACCTGAATTTTATGAAACAAACTCTAAAATGCATGAAAGGCCATCTAAGTCTTAGCATAACTGAGAGACTTCAACACCCCACTCTCCTTTTTAGATTAGTCTTCCAAATTAAAAACAAGTAAAGAAATCTTAGATCGAAAATACACTGTGGATCAACTTAATTTAACTGGCATATATATAGCATTGCACCCAACAGATAGGGGTCACACATTTTTGTCAGCAACACATGGAGCCTTTTCCAAAATCCATATCACAGAATACAAAACAATTCTCAATAAATACAAAAATTGAGATTAAAAAAATGAGATGAAAATGGTCATACTATCAAAATTAATCTACATATTTAATGCAATACTTATCAAAATTCCAATGTCATATTTTTACAGGTCTCAAAAATACACAATCTAAAAATTGATATGGAACCACAAATAACCAAAGCAAGCCTAATGAGTAAGAACACAGTTGAGCCATCACAGTACCCAGCCTCAAATTATACTACAGATCTGTGGTGATAAAGACAGCTTGGTACTGGCATTAAAACAGACAGGAAGATCTGTCTATAAACTGGCAAATCTATGCCCACCTAATTATTGATTTAAAAAGGCAAAAACATACATTGGAAAAAACACAGCCTATCCAACAAATAGTGTTTGTAAAACAGGATTTCCACCTGCAGAAGAATGAAATTAGATCTGCAACTTTCACCTTGTAGAAAAATCATTTCGAAATGGAGCAAAGACCTTACTTTAACCCTGGAAACTCAGACAGTTCTAGATGAAAATATAAGGAACACTTTTCAAGACATTAGGATAGGCAAGAACTTTATGACTAGAACATCAATAGCACAGGAATTAGTCCCATTGTCAATAGACGGGATTATATAAAATTAAAATGTTTCTGCACAGCCAAAGAAGCTGTCAGCAGGGCACACAGGACACATAATGGGAGAAAACTCTACCAACTATATATCAGACAAGGACTAATATCCAGACTATCCAAAGAACTGCAAAATTAAAGACCAAGGAAATAAAATTATGAACCAATAAATGGTCAAATGAATGGAATAGACAGTTCTTTAAGAAAAATAAATGTAAATTACTAACAACTATTTTTTTTAATTGTTCAAGGAATTGAAGTCATCAAGGAAATGCAAATTAAAACTACTTTGAGTTGCTAATTTGCCCCAGTCGGAATGGCTATTATCAAGAAATCTGACAACAAATATTATGGAGATATGGAGATATGGAGAAAGAGCCACCCTTATTTACTGTTAGTGGGAATGCAAATTTCCAGCCGTTATTGAAATCAGTTCCTCAAAACATTAAAAATAGAGCTACCTTCTGACACATCTTACTCTAGGCATATACTCAGAGAACTCTAAATCCTACTACAGCAATATTTGTACCCCATATTTATTGCTGCTCTATTTACCATAGTTAAGGAAATGTAACCAATCTAGTTGTCCATCAACAGATGAATGGATAATGAAAATTGATACATATATAAATGGAATATTATTCATCTCTAAAGAAAAATTAAATCACAAAATTCATAGCAAAATGGATGGACCTAGGATATATAGTATTAAGGGAGGCCACCAAATCTCGGATAGTAAAAATCTGCATGTTTTCCCCTGTGCAGATACTAGCCTATAATGTATACATGTTTATGTGTGAACAAATCTATGTGTAGGCATACTACGATATTTAGAATTGAGACCAAGAAAGGGTAATTTGAAAAGAAGGGGCTGGAGAGATGGCTCAGAGCACCCACATGGCGGCTAAGAACCACCTTTAAATCCAGTTCCAGGGGAATCCGACGCCCTCTTCTGACCTCCGCAACATTGCACAACACAGGTGCACCAACCTACATGCACACAGTACACTCATACACATAAAAATAATTAAAAAAAAAGAAAAGAACATAGTTTTTTGCTCCTGTTTCTCATGGTGCATGTATGAACTCAACTTTCTATGTATTGAACTAGTAAGGACCATATCTGACTCCCACAGGAGTACAATAATTGTCCTTTTCAGATGGCGATTGTGGGAGTTGGGCTTCTTTTTTTAACTCCATTGAGCATTAGTGAAGTGGGAACTGGACATGACTGAACACTGAATGCATGTTTTTCATTGACCCAATCAGAAAAGGGCATTTTGTTGTTAATGTTTGCTGTAGTTCTGTGCCCTGTGCATGGATGCTTTTTGTAAAAGTTGTTATATTTTGAAATCCTTAAAGAAAACTGATTTAAATTTAAAAAGAAGGGGGAAAAAATTACAGTTTTTTGAATCATTTCTCCTTTTGTAATAATTGAGATGATTTTTGGCTCAAAACTTTTTAAAATAAACTGCGGACCAAAAAGAAATATTTCAAAATAAAGGTAAATGGTTTTCACTTTTATTAAATCTTTAATTTTAACATAAATCTATTGAAAGTCCCATTCCAAAGACAGACAGACAGACAGACACACACACACACACACACATGCACGCATGCATGCACACACCCCACATACACACAGAGAGGCAGACATTAATAAACAAGTAGTATATTTTCATAGGCATCTGGTCTCCAAAGGAACCTGTATTAGTTACTGTTGGGCCTCACAGGCTCTCCAAAAGCGTGGCCTGTTGTAAATCTCTAAGCCTGGCTTGAGTCTCGCTGACTGTCCCCCGCCTACCGAATAACTTTAGCATAAGAGTTATGTAAACCACTGTAACCACAATGGTCGCCATGACCACGAACTGAAGAGGGGAGTTAGAAAGAGGGGAGTTCTGATAGGCTCAGAGGTACTTCCTACTCGTGGACAGCTTGCGATCAGTGCCTGTTTCCCATTAAGTTCTATGGAGTAATCGTTACATATAGCCTGCGTGCTGCCTGGGCCCTTTGAAATGATTGGCTACCCGTTTGGCACCATGGAAGCCCCCTTTGTGGTTTTTGCCTTTGCTGTGTTGCCCACAATAAACGAGACCTTGCTTGACTTGGCTCCCTGCTGCCTCTGATTGACTCCAGGGACAGGGAAGCTGGGGAACAGGCAGGCGGATGCACCTGACCCTCCTTGATCCAGCTGGTCCCGTGGGCCCAGGACTGGCTAAGACCCCCGGTGCGACCCGAAGCCCCCACAAGTTACTTTTCTGTTGTGATAAAACAACATGACAAACAGACCTTATAAGAGGAAGACTTTGAGTTTACGGCTCCAGGTTCCAGAGTGATCAAAGTCTGTTATGGCAGGGAGGCATGGTGAGATAGCCAGAACAGAAGCAGTAAACCAAGGCCTCACATTTTCAAGCAGACACAGAAAGAAGAATGTGACCGGAAATCTGCCAAGGCTTAAGAACTCTCAAAACCCACCCCCAGCAACACGCTTCCTCCAGCAAGGCCACATCTTCTAAGACTTCCCAAAACAGTGCCACCAGCTGGAGACAAATGTCCAAATACTTGCAGCCCATTCTTGTTCAAATCACCACAGTATCGGCTACCCAAAAGGTCTATGACACTTTCAGACTTCTCCCAAATCTCTCTTGTCAAATTGTCCATCTTGAGCCCAGTGGCTGTGTTGGCCACTAGAAGCCTAGTGTCAATCCGGCCCCATCTCTGGTGTGAACACACAGTGCTCCATGACCAGACTGATTCTTTCTCTGCTCTTCTGATCATTGGCTTCTGATAGTCTTGGCTTATGTCTCAGGATTGAAGAAACCTCTACCTCCTGTCTCATGCTTTAAATGACGAATAGCTTATAGTAGTGGGCTACTTTGAGGGATTTTTTTTTAGAAGAAAAGAAGAAAAGTTATTACTTTGCAACTAAAGACTATAAGCAGGAATTAGACAAAAATCTTTGGTTTTTTTAGAAGAAAAGTTATTACTTTGCAACTAAGACAATAAGCAGGAATTAGACAAAAATCTTTGTTTTCAGCTCAATTTCTAAAACATTGAGAGCCAAGAGCTCAAAATGTTCTCCCCCCCCCCCATTTTTGTCACTTAATTTGTTATTTTGGCTAAAGCAAGACCTTCATTGCTTTTAACAGTGGGTTACTTCTCAGGATTTGACTTGGCACTTACCTGAGACTATAAAGCATCCCAGAGAGAGGCTGGAATTCATAAATATTGTGCCAGTTTTCAGAACTGCCAGGCCAGTTGCCATATATAACCCCTATGTTGTACCCAGCAGGTCAACCCACAGACCTCAAAGGACAGCTATACACCTCTTTCCAGACACCCTGCAGGCCAAGGAAAAGTCTCAGTGTGCTGGATATACAGCCACTGATTCTCTTTTGTACTCAAGATTTCTTCACACTCATAAAGCAAACGAACAGCAAGTATTTCAAGTTTTTCTCATTATACCTTAATGTTTGAAAAGGAACTCATTCCAGCAGCATTCAAACTAGCCTAAAACAACAGAATTTTTGAGGGAAGTTTTGCTTTTTACTTAGGTTAAAAATGATCCCAAAAGAGACAGACTTTTAAGTTATGAAAATACCACATTTATCTTTGTGACATTTATAGAGAAATTTTATTAGATATAATTTTGTTTTTTAATGTTATTCTCAAATCTGACAAATGACCATCTTTACTATCAGAGATGTGCAAACCATTGTTGATAGTTTGATATTTTCAAGAGTCTAAAACAGAAATTATGATGGGTGACATTCATTCTCACAATGCTATGAACTGATGTATTCTTACCTCTAGTCCTTCCTAATTCACAATATTCCATCAAGATAAGACCAACCATGGTGTTAAATCTTGAAGGCAGTACATATCCAATTGTATCTAATGAAACACCACTGGGCTGGAGAGATGGCCTAGCAGTTAAGAGCACCGACCGCTCTTACAGAGGACCCGGGTTCGATCCCCAGCACCCACATGGCGGCCGAGAACCGTCTGAAACTCCAATCCAGGAGAACTCCCAGTTCCAGGGGAATCCGACACCCTCTTCTGACCTCCGCGGCATTGCACGACCCGGGTGCACAAACTTGCATGCAGACAGTACATTGATACACATACAGAAATAAAAATAAAAATTAAAAAAAAAAAAACACCACGCAGAGAAGGATTGGAGATTGCTATAGCTCAAGGTTGGTTTCGACCATAGGGGTTGTGTTTTTCCAATGTGCTTTTCCAAAACTACTGTGTGATAGAGAAAATACTTCTAAAGGATCTCACTTAAAGCTGGGGAACAGACTATGCTTTGTACACTCCTGTTTCATTTTATTTCCCTGAAAACAAGAGAATTTCACAGCTTTTCTTGTAGATGGGTCAGGGGAGGCATGAGATGATTCTGGCTAATGGTCTGAGAGTGGAATGAAAGAGGCCTGTGCCATCACAACATGACATCACAGAACCTGGGAGCTGCCTGAATCTTAAGTCATCACACAGCAGACAGAACTGGTCTTGGACTGGAATTACCATGAATTTGTTGTGTTGCATCATGAGTGTTAACAGCATTACTTTATCATTTCAGGATCTCCTACCCTGACCACACACAATCCAGGAGGAAGCTTTCCATATAAATAGTAGAAAACAATTTGATTTGGGGCTTTATCTTGAAAAATAAAACTGAAATTGTGAAAAAAATTATACACTCACACCACATGCATATATTATATATATTTATATATATATAGTATATATATATATATATATATTGGGGCAGGGTAGTGCATGCCTTTAATCCCAGCACTCAGAAAGCAGAGGCAGGTGATTCTCTGGGAGATGGAGGCCAGCCCGGAATGACTCATAGGATTGTGTGTTAAAACAAAACAAAAACCCCACAAAAAATAAAAATTATTTTGATATTCTTAAATTTATTTTGTGATTACCATTGAGACTCTAATCAAGTGCTGGACTTTGGACTTGCATTTTTACTTAAGTATCCTGTTCTCATAGCCTAATGAGCTTCACAGGGCTATTCTAAAGATGGCATATATCTCTTCCTCCATCGTTGAAATTGTTCAGTTGAAGGTTAATACATGTCCATTTCTTGCTTTCTTTTAGGTGAAAGTATGAAACTTATCCATTGGCTATGCAAAGAACATCTCAGAAAAGATAAAACTGTCTATGTTCTTAGAAAATCACTTTAAGAGTTTTAAGAAAGCTTAATTATAAGAAAATGGTATTTTGGACTAGAGAGATGGCTCAATGGTTAAGAGCACTGTGTTGCTCTTGCAGATAGATGCCTGGTTTGAATCTCATGCACCTCCATGGCAGCTGTAATCCATCTGATAACTCCAATTCCAGGGATCTAAAGCGCCTTCTTTCTTTCCAAGAGGCACCGCATGACATGGTGCCACTTATCATACATGCAAGCATCAATGTTCAGTTCACATAAAAATAAAAATAAGAGAAATTTTTAAAGAAATTTGAAAGAAAATATCCATTTACTGATCAATAGAAAAGCTATAAATTTTATGTGTTTCAGGAAAATTTCTTTTTTTATTTCATTTTATGTGTATAGTGAATTGCCTGCATGTGTGTAAGTACACTCATGTTGTGCGAAAGAGGGTCATTAGATCCCTCAGAACTGGAGTTAGGTTAGCTGGAGTTAGCCGTCACGTGGTTTCTGGAAATTGAAACCAAGTCCCGCTGAAGAGCAGTCAGTGCCTTAACCACTGAGCCATTTTCCAGCCCCACAAATTCACTTAAAATACTCTAGCTCTGTATTTTTATTTTAAAATGAACTGGAGATTTGTCACTGTTCAAATAAAATCTGTGAAAAACTATCTCTTCTCCAGCTACATAGAACTTGGAACTGACAGGTTGGTTACCCCTCAAAGACTATGAGGGACAAAATTATGTTCAACAAATGTATTTTAATAACAGAAAGAGAGAAACAAAGAGGAAGAAAAACCTCAAAAGTTTAAAACACAGCCAACATGGTGGCTCATACGTGTAATTCCAGATTTGAATGACTGAGGCAGGAAGATTACCATGAATTTGAGGCCAGCTTGCTATATGGTAAGATCCTTTCTCAACAGAACAAGGTTTCAATCACAAAAGTTATCAAATATAATGGATAAATTTCAAACAGAGTTTCCATAGACAATGCAAGGCATCCATATTGATCAACTGTATCACATGCAAACTAAGAAGACTGATCAGCTTTATCAGGGATTTTGATGGGACACTTTAGAAGGTAAAACTCTACTAAACATTCCTTATAAACCAAAGTAGTCTCTCATTTAATACTTTACTCCCCAAATGGAAGTTTGTCTTTCTAACATTCTTATATTTTATTTTTTATGTTTTATGTATAATGGGTTTTGCCTACATGTACATAAGTGCACCAATGTCGCAGTTACACCAGAGCCAGAGGGCATCAGATCCCCTGAGCTAGAGGCAGGCAGATCTTTGTGAGTTCAAGGCTAGCCTGGTCTACAGACGTTCCAGCCAGCTGCAGCTACATGGAGACCCTATCTCAAAAAGACCAAAAAAAAAAAATTGATTCCTTTACATTTCTTTAATTTTGTATTTTTCATGCATTCATGTAAAAAAAGAAAAATGGAAAAAGAAAAGGAAAAATCTAAAGATTCTAGAAACTGCAACACNCAGCTTAACTTGGCAGTGACCCACTGTATTAGTCAGGGTTCTCTAAAGAAATAGAAGCAACAGGACGAATATATAGCTATATACAATTTACTGATTTGCTCATGTGACAGAGTTTGAGGAGTCCAACAGTAGCTGCGCCACAGTGGAGAGGCTGAGAATCCAGGGAACTGCTCAGTCTGCAAGGCTGGATGTCTCAGTAGTCCCAATCTGGTGCTGAAGGCCCGATGGATTCCAGGAGATCTGCCAGTCTCAGTACATGCTGGGATCCTAAGGGTTGATCACAGCAGCAAGACAAACTCACCAGTGAGAGAGAGGCAAGCCGCAGGAAAAAAGGGACCAGATCCCTCTGCCATGGCCTTTTATACTGCCTGCCGGTAATGCCCATATTTGGGGTGGGCCATCCGAGTTGAGGTGGTCCAATCCGAAGATCCTTTATCTTTTATTTGTTCCTTAGTCCAGTCAAGTTGACACCCAGGATTAACCATCACAAGTCCACCCCTTGTCAACTTGATACCAAATAAATAGCCTCTCCTTATGTTATGCTTAAATGTCAATTGCAAACAATGGCAAGGTCATAATTCCACCTAACATGTTATAAGTGTCTCATGTGCAATAGCAAAGCGTTATATCTTAGAGTAGGTGGTAATGTCCTTGAGGAATATTTAGCCCTTCAGTATCTAATAACCTAAATATGACAACACTTAACAATTATCTCAGTTGCACATTCAAAATGAACAAGTATCCACTTCATACACACACACATGTATATATATATATATATATATATATATATATATATATATATATATATAAATGCTGGGCAGGGTAGTGCATGCCTTTAATCCCAGCACTCAGGAAGCAGAGGCAGGTGGATCTCTGGGAGATGGAGGCCAGCCCGGACTACATAGTGAGTTGTGCTAGAACAAAACAAAACCCCACAAAAAATAAAAATATATTTTGATATTCTTAAATTTATTTTTGTGATTACAATTGAGATCTAATCAAGTGCTGGACTTTGGACTTGCATTTTTACTTAAGTATCCTGTTCTCATAGCCTAATGAGCTTCACAGGGCTATTCTAAAGATGGCATATATCTCTTCCTCCATCGTTGAAATTGTTCAGTTGAAGGTTAATACATGTCCATTTCTGCTTTCTTTTAGGTGAAAGTATGAAACTTATCCATTGGCTATGCAAAGAACATCTCAAAAAAGATAAAACTGTCTATGTTCTTAGAAAATCACTTTAAGAGTTTTAGAAAGCTTAATTTATAAGAAAATGGTATTTTGGACTAGAGAGATGGCTCAATGGTTAAGAGCACTGGTTGTTCTTGCAGAAGATCCTGGTTTGAATCTCAGCACCTCCATGGCAGCTGTAACTCCATCTGTAACTCCAATTCCAGGGAATCTAAAGCCGCCTTCTTTCTTCCAAGGGCACTGCATGACATGGGTGCACTTACATACATGCAGGCATAATGTTCATTCACATAAAATAAAAATAAGAGAAATTTTTAAAGAAATTTAAAAGAAAATAACATTTTATATACTTCATAGAAAAGTGTAGGTACTATTATTTTTGTCAAATTTCAGAGTTCTTTTTTTATTTCATTTTTTGTGTATGAGTGAATTGCCTGCATGTGTGTAAGTACACTCATGTTGTGCAGAAGAGGGCATTAGATCCCTCAGAACTGGAGTTAGAGTTAGCTGGAGTTAGCCGTCAGGTGGTTTCTGGAAATTGAACCCAAGTCCCCTGAAAGAGCAGTCAGTGCTCTTAACCACTGAGCCACCTTTCCAGCCTCCACAGAGTTCACTTAAAAATATCCTAGCTCTGTATTTTTATTTTAAAATGAACTGGAGTTTGTCACTGTTCAAATAAAATCTGTGAAAAACTATCTCTTCTCCAGCTACATAGAACTTGGAACTGACAGGTTGGTTACCCCTCAAAGACTATGAGGGACAAAATTATGTTCAACAAATGTATTTTAATACAGAAAGAGAGAAACAAAGAGGATAGAAAAACCTCAAAAGTTTAAAAACAGCCAACCATGGTAGCTCATACGTGTAATTCCAGCATTTGAATGACTGAGGCAGGAAGATTACCATGAATTTGAGGCCAGCTTGCTATATGGTAAGATCCTTTCTCAACAGAACAAGGTTTCAATCACAAAAGTTATCAAATATAATGGATAAATTTCAAACAGAGTTTCCATAGACAATGCAAGGCATCCATATTGATCAACTGTATCACATGCAAACTAAGAAGACTGATCAGCTTTATCAGGGATTTTGATGGGACACTTTAGAAGGTAAAACTCTACTAAACATTCCTTATAAACCAAAGTAGTCTCTCATTTAATACTTTACTCCCCAAATGGAAGTTTGTCTTTCTAACATTCTTATATTCTTATTTTTTAATTTGTTTTATGTATATGAGTGTTTTGCCTACATGTACATAAGTGCACCATATGTCTGCAGTGTACACCAAGGCCAGAGGGCATCAGATCCCCTGGAGCTAGAGGCAGGCAGATCTTTGTGAGTTCAAGGCTAGCCTGGTCTACAGAGCGAGTTCCAGGCCAGCTGCAGCTACATGGAGACCCTATCTCAAAAAGACCAAAATAAAAAAATTGATTCCTCTTTACATTTATGTTAATTTTGTATTTTTCATGCATTTCATGTAAAAAAAGAAAAATGGAAAAAAGAAAAGGAAAAGATTCTAAAGATTCTAGAAACTGCAACACCAAGAAAGTTTTCACAGAATTCTAAGACATTTTTATTTATTGCTGAGAACTAGAAATGGTTAATTTTTTTAGTTCAAGGACAGCCTGGTCTACATAGCAAGCTCTAGGTCAGCTGGGGCAACCAGAAGACCCTGTCTCAAAAAGATAAATACACACACACACACACACACACACACATACACACACACACACACACACACACACACAGGTGTGTATTATATTTTAAATACAAATAAAATATTTCCCAGTCCAAATGAGTTGGAAAAGAGATCTTGTTGAGTTTCATTAATAAATACAGTAATGATTTTCATTTGACTTTTTTTTTTTTGTCTTTTTTGAGACAGGGTCTTCCTGTAGCCCCAGTTGTCCTGTAACTATGTACACCAAGCTGGCTTTGAACTCACAGAGAACGCCTGCCTCTGCCTCTGGAGTGCTGCGATTAAAGGCTTGTGCTCCCACGTTCAGATCATTTCACTTATTAAAGTCAATTTAAATATCACAGGAAGATGTGAGAAGTTTGTATATCTTGTTTACTTGATATTGACATTTATGATTACTAGCCTAATTAATTTAGTTGAAATCACTGAATGTGTATGAGATTTATATACCTAACTCAGAGACTTTAGAATGCATACAAAAATATGACATCCACTGGGCCTGGTGGCACTCGCCTTTAATCCTAGCACTTGGGAGGCAGAGGCAGGAGGATCTTTGTGAGTTCAAGGCCAGCCTGGTCTACAGAGTGAGTTCCAGGACAGCTGGGGCTACAGGGAGACCCTGTCTTGAAAAGACCAAAACAAACAAAAAAAAATGACATCCACCTTCTGCACAGCTGTGATGTGGAAGGTGACCACTGTTCTTAGATTCTTGTGAATCCCATAGTATTTCTTAGAGTGTAGATATACCCACGCAAATACAGACCAAGGACAGTTTTTATTTCTTTGCCTTTGCACAGCAGTGATGTGGAAAGTTCCGAGGCTCCTGTTTATTCCTATTTTCCCAAATTCCTTTTCCTTCTCCCTTGTGGGCATTCTTTCTCTGTGTATACCTATCACAGTTGGTTGTCAACTTAATTGGATCTAAACTCAACTAAGAGACACACTTCTGGGCACATCTATAAAGGTATTTTCTGGAAAAATTAACTGAGAGGAGACCCATCCCCAGAGTTGGAGACACCTCCTGGCAGAGGCCTAGACTTAAGGAGTTCCTCTGGGAAAGCTGTTGATTTATGCATGCCTGTCTTGGCCCCTTGCTGGTGAGAACACCCGTCCCTATGGCTGCCACTGTACCAGGTGCTACCATCCTTCCCTGGCTTCTGCAATCTTCCAGTGTAGACTGAAGACAAGTGGCTCTCCAGGATTCCTGCAGGCCTTCAGTGCCAGACTGGGAGTGTGAGGCATTCAGCCTCAAAGACTGAGTACCTATGAGGCCTGCACCCTCTCCACTGTGCAGACCCCCTTTGGTGTGTATCTTGTAAACTAGTCTAATAAATCCCATTTGTAGAAATATATATATATTCATTCTACCAATTCTGTTCCTCTAGAAAACCCAAATACAGTCCCTAGACTAATTATTCTGTTTTTATATGTTATTATCTTCCCAAGGTATTATATGTTCTCATCAAGTGTAAATAAGGTATTGGCACTGAAGTAATCTGTAGGCCAAGTCTTTTCAGAAGAGAGAAGTTTGCAGGACAAAGAATAAGAAAAGAGGGACAGGAAGATTTCTACACGGAGGAACAGCATAGACAAATGAACAAATAGAAGAGGAGCAAAACTTTACAAACCAAGTCATCTGCTCAATGTCTAACTAAAAAAAAAATGTTGGCAGTATTAAACTATGAATTAATAGCAAGGAAATTTGTTACCAGAAAGTAGGCATTGATTTGCTAAATCAGGCGTGCAAGTTATAGATATTAATGAAATGAAATGAGAGCTAATAGGACAAAGTCTGGGGGCAATGCAAAATAAAAACAAGAGTGAAAGCTACTACACGCTCTCAGAAATCGTTCCTCAATCTGATGGTAATTGCCAAAGTTATATTGCACTAAGGTGGCCTCTGGGTTGGGTAGGTTGTCCTGGCAGCTCTGCATATTGGAAATGTGTGAGCCTCTTTCCAAACAATGCATAATACTCTGCAGCAGAACTTGAATATATGCTTGCTACATGGATGGAAAACCTTCATTTCCTTCTTTACTGCCTTTTAAATCTACCAACCATAATAAAGACATGTCAAAGATGAGTTGCTTTCTGATATAATACCTAACGACTCATTAAATCATATGGAAATCATTAGCTTCTGTTAGGCAGAGCCTGGGCTTGGAGATCTAAAGATGGCACCTACAACCTTTCTCTTCCAGTCAAAAGCCTGCCTCATCTCAGGCAGCTGATGCAACTTCCCTTCCTGATGTCACCAGCCACAATGAGAGCACAGCCTAAGATCATATATGGTTACATTCCAGCTTCATGACCAACACTGAAGACCCACCTTGTCCCCTCCTACTACACCAGTTTTGCCCTTACACAGACTTGCTTTGTCTCATCACCATTACCTCATCTTCCTCTCCCCAGAACTTATAAAACCCTCAGCAGCAGCCTGAGTGTGCTACTCCCCTGTCTCTCTGAGACAGGTGGACCTGCCCGGGACCCTGTCCTAATAAACCTGCTTCTATACTTTGTTAATCTGGTTTGTCTGGTCTGTTTTGCATAGGGAAAAAGTCTTTCAGCTTCCTTTTAAGATACAGGTTTAAGAATAAACATTTTCATTTTATTGGGCGTCTCCCTCTATCAGCTGAGAATTATAAATTCATGTCCAAAATCCAGAATGAATAGAAGCCTTAGCATATTTTTTTTTTTAACCAGAGAACACACCCAACCCTGGTCCACAGATTTTTGTCCTTAACAGAACAGTTTTTGTCAACTTTTGCATTTCATACTTCTAAACTGATTGTTCCCCTGCGTACAAGATTACTGTAGCTATTTCTACCTGACAATGTGAGTTGTTGATTCCCCTTGCAAAATCATACCTATTGTCCTGGCTATCTCACTCTGTTTCTCTGGACTCCACTGTCTTCAGTTTTGCTACCAACAGAACTTGTAAGATAATCATATGAAATAAAACTGTCTAGAAATTGGCTAGGCAGTTTAGGCAAACAGACACCAAAGAAAAGTAGCCAGTTTCTTGGCTAGAAGCCAAAGTGTCCTTGTCTCTTAGCAACCAGGTCTGGGTCAAAGGCTGGGATTGGTAAAATCATTTGAGACTCTTATCTAATCCCTAAAATATTTTAGGGTTACTGCTCAGGAGGGGGGATGTTAGAGTAGCAAATAGTTGCCATAACATTGTCTGGTAAACACTATAAAATATGTAGTCTATTTGTTAACAAAAAAAGTCTACCTTTGAGTCAGGAGAGGTGGTGCACCCCTTCAATCCCAACACTCAGTAGGCAGAGGCAGGCAGATCTCTGTGAGTTCAAGGCCAGCCTGGTCTACATAGTGAGCTCCAGGCCAGCTGGGACTAAAGGGAGACCCCATATAAAAAAAAAAAATCTACCTTTCAAGTTTTGCTGGTCAGTCTTCTAGTCAGCACTCCTGGAAAGGTAAATTCACCTTAATTCCTACTAAATAGATGGGCAGAAGACCTAGTGTGTTAATGAGGTAGTGAACTTTTCCTCCCTGGAGTCCCGTCTCCCAGTGCAGTGCTTCTGGATCCGGCCACAGACCCACAGGTCTCTGTAACTCTGCCTGTTTTTCTGAATTCTTCAGAAAAGTGTACTCTCTCCTTTTCTTCCTGCCCCTTTCTAAACTTGCCTTCTCTAACTGCTGCCCTAACATCTTTTTTCTAACGTTCCCTTCTCCCCAGCATGTGGTTGCCAGTCGGCCATGTGTCTGACCACCATGCTGGCTTTAGCCTGCATAGCCCCGTGGCTTTTTTCCTTCTCCTCTCCATTCATCCCCTCAAGGCAGCTGCTGAGACTCCCAACTTGCCTGCCCTGAGGATTTTTCTCTAAAACTCGAATAAAATTGTCCTGAAACAAAAAACAAAACAACAACAAAAACCCTTCCTTTTATTTTCAGCCCTTGTTTGGTGACATACCATACTTTTTTTTTCATTTTTTATTGATGCTTTGTGTATTTCATACATCATTTTCCAATTCAGTTCAGGCATATTTCCCTTTCCCTTCCCCCCACCCCACCCTACCCCATCCCAGATCATACATTCTGCCATAAATGTCCTGCATCTTTCTCTCGGTTTTTCTTTTCATTTTTTAACATTAAGTAATAATTTATGAGTCAGCAGGTTGCTAACAGAATGCTGCACATTCTCTTTAGCTGCTATGTGGCTCGGTGATGAACAAATACCTAAGGCCTCTAGTTGGCTGCCTAAAAGTAATAATGGTCATCTATCTGTCCTGAGCCCCAGAACTGAGGTCTCTTAGCTGGCAATTGGGGAGTAAATGGCAAAAGTTCCACCTATAGTTTTAAATCCAAGCCTGTGGGAAACCCCTATATAAAGAAGACATATCTCATCCTTTTTTATTTTTGCCCCAAGGCAAACTGTGCCCTCAGTGTGAAATACAATTATGGCTTCATTGCTGGAGATTTATAGATATTACATATCTTTACCAGGGACATTCCCTCTCTCAGAAAAGGGCATAGTAACCCTGGCATGCTTTACTGAAGAACAATGATCATGATCCAATGAACCATGTTCCTATGAAAAGAAAAACCATTACCTGGAAATACCAGAGGTCTCAGCCTATTGGAAGTTTTTAGGATGGTCTTCTCAAAAGCATAAGTATAGTGGGCTGGAGAGATAACTACAGTTAAGAGCACTGGCTGCTCTTGCAGAGGACTTGGGTTGGGTTCCTAGTGCCCATATGGCAGCTAACAATGACCATAACTGTTGTTCCAAAGGATATAACACCCTCTTCTGGCCTCTGTGGGCATTGTACAACACAGGTGAATGTTTATATATGAAAACAAAACACTCATATACATAAAATTTAAAAATAGTTTTTAAAAAGGGGGAAGGGGTGGAGAGATGGCTCAGCAGTTAAGAGCACTGGCTACTCTTGCAGAGGACCTGGGTTCAAATCCCAGCACCCACATGGCAGCTAACAACCATCCAGTAACTACAGTTCCAGGTGATCCGATGCCCTCTTCTGACCCCCTCAGGCATTACACATCACAGGTGCACTGACACACATGTAGGCAATACACTCAAATACGTAAAATAAAATAATAAAAAATAAAAGGGGGAGGGGCTGGAGAGATTGCTCAGTGGTTAAGACTGGCTGCTCTTGCAGAGGACCTGGGTTTAGTTCTCAGCACCCACGTGGTAGCTAACAATTGTCCTTAACTCCAGTTCAAGGGATCTGACCCATTCTTCTGGCCTCCACAGAGGTAAAAACACTCATACACATATTTTTTAAATGTAAGTGTAGAACAGTATGACTAGAAAAGAGCCATGTCCCCTCATCCCAAATAAAACGAGCTGAGTCCTCATTTGATTATTTTTTTAAAGTGTGTAACTTCAAGAATTTCCAGTCTTTGCTGTCACTCTTCTCTCATCAGCAATGCATGTCCATATGTACAGTCTCCAAGACCCCTCACAAGTCCAACAAACTGTTATTTTTCTAATTATAACACTCTATAAACATATGTGTCTGTATTAGTCACTTTTCTGTTGCTGTGATAAAACCACCATGACCAAGGGAACTTATAAAAGGAAGAGTTTATGGGGCGGGAGGGATGGCCTAGTGGTTAAGAGTGCCGACCACTCTTGCAGAGGACCCGGGTTTGATCCCCAGCACCCACATGGCGGCTGAGAGCCGTCTATAACTCCAATTCCAGGAGAACTCCAGTTCCAGGGGAATCCGACACCCTCTTCTGACCTCCGCGGCAGCAGACAGTACATTCATACACATAAAAAATAAATAAATAAATTTTTTTTAAAAAAGGAAGAGTTTATTTGAGCTTATAATTGACGGTTCCAGGGAATTCGGGGAATTAAGAGTTCATTGTGGCAGGGAGGCATGTTGGCCAGGGCCGGAGCAGAAAGCCAAGATTCACAACTTCCAATGTGCACAGGAAGCCAAGAGAGAGAGACCAACTGGAGCCTGCAAAGCTTGTTGAACTCACTAAGCCCACCCCCCGGTGACATACTTCCTCCAGTATGGCCACACCTTCTAAGATTTCCCAAAACAGCGCCACCAACTGGGAATGAAATGTCTGAATACTTGAAGCCTATGGGGGACATTTGCTTTCAAACCGCCACAGTAACCTATGTAGTTTATTAGAAAGAATAAAATAAATTTTGAGTCCTCTCACTGTTTCAGTGACTTCAAAAGAAAAAATAAATTGTTTAATGACAGAAGGAAAAATCTTTAATAATACTAATAAAGTCCACAATGGCTTTCCATTTTTCCATGTACTGGAGGGGGGCTATCTACATCCAGGCTAATTTGGTCCATTACTGAACCAGAACTGATGCAATTAACTCTGCCTGAATGTCCACCTCAGTGCAAGGAGTATAATGAAAATCAAGATGGGAAGAACTGGGGACTCTATATCAAATAAATGATCTGTTTCCATCTATTACTGCTATGTCCATTCAAATTCTGTGATTTTCAAAGGTTGGTTTAAAAGCAATGGTGCGGGCTGGAGAGATGGCCTAGCGGTTAAGAGCGCCGACCGCTCTTGCAGAGGACCCGGGTTCGATCCCCAGCAACCACATGGCGGCTGAGAACCGTCTGAAGCTCCAAATCCAGGAGAACTCCAGTTCCAAGGGAATCCGAGACCCTCTTCTGAACTCCGCGGCGTTGCACGACACGGGTGCACAGACTTGCATGCAGACAGTACATTCATACACATACAGAAATAAATAAAAAATTAATAAAAAAAATTTTTTTAAAGCAATGGTGCAATCTGGGGATTTCTAGTCACAAGAACAAAAAAAGAACCAAGAGTTGTAAGTTTAAATTCAGGAATGAAAGATTTGCATACTACACATTAATAAACACAGATTAATACATAACTTCCTAACCATCATTGAGCTTCTCAGTAAGCTGTTCAGAGTTCATGTTTCCTTATATGTTTTTATTTGTGCACAATTGTAGAGGTTCTCTTTTTTACAACAAAATAGAAGCACAGAACATATACTATTTTAACCTGTTTTCTCACCAATACTGTATATTAAATATCATCACATATAATGTTCATGTGACTTTCCATGTCTAAGGAGTCAGTTTCACAATCTACTACTCTTAGGAGACAGAGCTGCTCTCGAGATGCCTGAGGGGTCTCCAGGACTTGGAGTGTGGCTAAGTGGACAGGGTTCTAACCCTCTACCTCCAAACACACCTTCCTTACTAGGATTTTTTTTTTTAATGTACCTCACACATATTTTAAGCTGATGCTTAAATGAAAAAAAAAAAAAAAGACAGTCACTACTCTATAACATGTTTTACTCTTATCATTTTGACACAAGTATGTGTTTTATATGCTGCATAATAAATCCCTTCTGGTATAGTAAGACAGACTTCCTTGGTTTAAATTCCAGTTGTTACTGACTGTTGTGGTTTTAAAGTATACCAGCAGATTCTCTGTCTCTCTTCCCAGCAGGAGTGGAATTTAATTCCTTTTCTCTGGAACTTCAGCCAGCTTTTGTGATTCACTTCTAATGAAGACACTGCATGCAAGTAACAAGAAGTAACTTGGCATGACTTCCAAGACTTGGTCAGAGCAGAATTGTAATGAAACAAGGATCTCGACAAGATACTTATCTTTGCCCCAATATCCTTACTATAAAATGAAGAAATTAATACTATCAAGTTCATTGGATTTTTTATGATTTTAGAGTTGATATATATAAACGTTATCAGAGTCCACTTGTAAGCACTACATAACTATGATTTACTGTGATTACTAAGCTGCAGTTCAGTTCACTATTTTTGGAAATTCTGCCTATGTATGGTAAACATTCATGTATAATTAAATATCTGCACGCGATTATAATTATTTCCTTAAAATTTTATGGACATAGAATTATTGAATTGAGTACATGAATTCATTTAAGGAGAAAAGTTAATATTGAATTCAAATCTCACTCAGTGAGAAATCCTGTTCTATCTAATTACAAAAGGTACCTGGCATCCACTGAGTCCTAATTATTTGGGTGCACATTCATACCACTTTTAAATCACCTTTCATATATCATTTTAAATTAAAATAAAGAAAAATAAATGAAAAGTATACTTGAATTAGCAAGCAATTTTACAAAACTCCATGTCCTTTGCTACAAGACTGATGAAGGAGATTGATTACTCGGTCGTCTGGATAAAATGTCTAATTATGGGCATAATAATGGATGGAGTATAATGTGGAAGGAAGTTATAATAATAGAATGTATATACATATATATATATACACATATATTTATATGTGTGTGTGTTTAGAGCTTATATTAATCTTATATTAATGGGTACTTCCCATTGCAATGACAAGTATCTCAATCAAAACTAACTTTGGAAGAGAGACTTACCAAACTGAAACCCCAAGTTAAATACTATCTGTTTCAATTATTTTAAATCATAAGCAAGATTTCAAATAAATTTGTAATAACCTTAAAAATAACTTGACGGGGCATGCCAGCTGGGGCTACAGGGAGACCCTATCTCAAAAAAGACCTAAGTAATTAAATAAATAAGTAAATAAATAAATAGGAAAAAATCATTATTCACATTTGGTTTAAGCATTAAATGTCAGTGTCTTTCTAACTTGTGAGTTTTAAAACATAATTTTCTTCTAGGCTAACTTCTTTGTAAGCTAAGTATTTTAAAACCAGGGCCTCTAGAATTTTCAGGTGTATCCTTTTCTAACTATGGTCAGGGTTCTGGGCACTATAACCTTTGACTGAAGATTATTAAAACAAGAGTTACAATAGACTATTTTGTGAGCTGTGGCGTTGTTATGAAGGCTGGAGAATCTTGCCTGCAGCCAAGCTTCCAACAAGAAAATTCTACAAAAACTATAAACAATGCTGCCACCAACACTGAAGGCTTTGTTTGTACTGCTGCAGAGAACAGTAAAGTGGCTGGTACCAAAATTCCAGGGACAGGAACTTAACCATGCAAAACACTGCTGCCACCAAAAGCCATCTCAGTCACTGTCCCCACGGGCTTAGTTTGTCCAGATTTTCCTTTACCGATTTGCAAACTTCCCAAATGTGGAGTTACTGGACTGGTGAAGTCATCTGGCTCACGCAAGCCTCTCTTCCTCTTAGCGATTAGGGGCAATCTCTGCTCTCAACCTTATTAAGGCTGGCCACTTGAGAAATTCTTCAGAGTTGCCAGGCCAGAACACATGGTGACTATCTATTACAGTGGCTACAGGTTAAGAGAGTTTTACCTCGTGTCCTGCCAAAATTACCAAATTTAATTGTCATGGTTCAGACTAAGGTCATGTATTGCCACTGTCCCGATTCGGAACTGCTGATCTGGCACATACTTCCTAGAGCTTAAAGCTGTATGAAGCCCCATTTGGACCTTGTGAACTATTAAGAAAGAATGGACACTGAGGAGCAAAACAACCCACTGTCCATAGAACCTCACATTGGCTCAGAGGCCCCCTTATCAAGGTAGCTGTCTCCTCACCCTTCCCAAGGGCTCACTGAACTCGGCCAAGGCTTGTACTCAGGTCCACCCAAGACCTCACAGAGTCTTCTTGGTTTCTGGAACAGACAGTGGAAAGGTAGGGAAGGTGAATTCCTTCAGACCAGTTACTTTGAGGGAAAAGAACAGGGAAAAGAAAAAGAAGAAAAGTTCCTTTTTCCTAGGCAGAGTAAACTGCTTCCTTCTATAAGCAGCAAAATGTCCTTATTTTTCATTCTGCTCTATATTTACTAATGTGCTTAAAGTACTTAACAGAAGAGTAAGAAACAAAAGTAGAATGGAACTTTGGTGTTTGTCTGGCTGTCTTTTTATTTATTTATTTATTTATTTATTTTATTTATTTATTTATTTTTTTTTTTTTTGAGAGGGTCTTCTGTATCCCAGGCAGGCCTAGAACTCACTGCTGTGCAGGGCTGGCTTGAACTCCACAGAGAGCACTGTCCTCTTGCCCCTATGTGCTGAGATTCAGGCATACACTACCACATGCGGTTATAAAGGTTGCTTCACCACATGTGGGTTTGGCGGATTTCGAACCCAGGTCCCTCTACAAGAGCAGTTGGTTGCCTTAATGGCTGAGGCCTCTTAACTGGGCTGAGCATCTCCTACAGCCTGTTCGTTGTTTTTATAGAGCAACAGGATTCTTAGTCCAAGTGGCCTAAAACTGACTAATGTAGACCAGGCTGGCCTTCAATTCACAGAGACCCTCCTGTTATGCATCAATCAACTCAGGTATCAATATGAGAAAGGGAATATATCTACTATCCTGCATAGCCAACTCTGGTTTCTGTAGTATATCCTGATAGTTTTTTTGAATTAATTTTGTCAGATTATAAATCCTTGTGTCCCCCTATCTCCCCCCACAAGAGCTCATGTATTCTGCAAGACATCTTTCATATCTTTCTCGATCATTCTGGATATTCTCCATTAGAAGGTTTACTGTTTTGAGCAGAGTTTCACCGTTTCAGTCAGTTTTTGATGCATCCTTTCTGTTTTTGTTGTTGTGGTCATATGATCACTCCCAACTGCTTTGACCAAAAGCTCAAGGGGCGTGCACAAGAAATACAACTAGTATGAGACATCGATCCCAGATGAGGGATACTAACTTCTTGTTTGTTTTTCTGGACTGTGTTATCTCCTCAGCTGTCTTCTAGTCCCGCCATTTTTCCCCTGCAAAGCTTCATGGATGGTATCTTTCTTTATCTGCTGATTAGAACTCCTTGTTGTAGATGTAGCCTAATTTTCTCTAATCCTTGGTCCAGTTGAGGGGTATTTGGGTTGGTTCAGCTCCTTGTTATGGAGAGAGCTGAAGTAATCATGGCTGTGCATGTATTGCTGTGGCAAGATGAGTCTGCGGGTTACTGCTAGGATAGTGGCTGGGTAGGTGGAAAGCTATCAAGTTTCCGAAGGGCTCTCCCATCGCTTTCCTAGTGGCTGTATGAGTTTACAAACCCACCAGCAGTAGATGAGTTTTCCCGCTTTCCCACAACTTCTCCAGCATGGTATCATTTGTTTTCTTGATCTTAGCAC
>VZQC01000868.1:1256481-1280813 GCA_009823505.1 Rhizomys pruinosus | reverse complement strand
TCTGCTGCCAACTTTTTCTTCTATCACCTTCAGAGTTTGGGGTTTCACGTTGAGGTCTTTAATCCATCTGGAGTTGACTTTTGTACAGGGTGAGAGGTAGGGGTTTAATTTCATTCTTCTACAAGTGGTGATCCAGTTTTGCCAACACCACTTGCTGAAGATGCTGTCTTTTCTCCATTGTGTCTTCTCGGTGCCCTTGTCAAATATAAGGTGGCTGAAATTGTATGTGCTCAAGTTTGGATCTTCGGTTTTGTTCCATTGGCCAACAGGTCTGTTTTTGTGCCAGTACCAGGCTGTTTTTATGACTATAGCCCTGTAGTATAGTTTGAAGTCTGGTATAGAGATCCCCTCCTGTGTTGCTCTTTTCGCTCAGGGTTGTTTTGGCTATTGGGTCTTTTGTTACCATAGACATCTTAAATTTACCTCTAAGCCTATCAAATGCTTCAGAACTTTTGGGTGGTAATTAGTTAAACCCCTCCCTCTCCTCCTGTACAAAAATTAACTCCAAATGGATCAAAGACCTCAACATGAAACCCAAAACTCTGAAGGTGATAGAAGAAAATGTTGGCAGCAACCTCCAAGATATAAGTGTAGGAAAAGACTTTCTAAATCAGTCAGCAGCTGCACAGGAAATAAGGTCAACAATTGACAAGTAGGATCTCATTAAACTCAAAAGCTTCTGTACAGCAACAGAAACAATCAATGAAGTGAAGAGAAAACCTGCAGATTGGGAGGAAACCTTCACCAGTGATACATCTGACAGAGCATTAACATCCAGAATATATAAACTACTCAAAAAACAAAGACATTAAGAAAACAAATGACCCACTCAAGAGACAGAGTAAAGAGCTGAACTGAGAGTTCACAAGTGAGTGTCTAAAAAAGTGTACCATATCATTAATAATTAAGGAAATGCAAATTAAAGCCACTTTAAGATATCATCTCACTCCAATAAGACTGGCTAAGATCACGAAAACAAAAGACACCAAATGCTGGAGAGGATGTGGGGAAAGGGGAATGCTCATCCACTGCTGCTGGGAATGTAAACTTGTGCAACCACTATGGAAAGCAGTGTGGAGAACTCTTAAAAGACTCAAAGCCAGGTGTGGTGGTGCACGCCTTTAATCCTAGCACTCAGGAGGCAGAGGCAGGCAGATCTTTGTGAGTTCAAGGCCAGCCTGGTCTAGAGAGTGAGTTCCAGGACATCTGGGGCCACAGGGAGACCCTGTCTCAAAAAGACCAAAAAAAAAGACTCAAAATGAGTCTACCACCTGCCCAGTCATACCACTCCTCTGTATATACCCACAAGACTCATCCTACCACAAAAATACATGCACATCTATGTTTATTGCAGCTCTCCTCACAATAGCAAAGAGCTGGAACCAACCCAAATGCCCCTCAACCAACAAGTGGATAGGGAAAATATGGTACATCTGCACAATGAGTTCTATACACCAATAAAGAAAGATGACATCATGAAATTTGCAGTTAAATGTATGGAACTCGAAGCCATTATACTAAGTGAAGTAACACAGTCCCAGAAAAAAAAATGCCAAATGGTATTACCTCATGTGCAGATGCTAACACCAAATACCTAGCAGTAAGGCAAACTGAGCAATATTTTCTTTTGCCTGAAAGCAACTGTATCATTATAATGTGAATACCTTAATGGGATCTAGAATTAACCTACCACTTATCTTCAGACTTTGCAATTGTGGTGTATGGGGGGAGGGTATGTATGCATACTTTAGAGTAATATAAAATTAAAGGGGAAAAATGTGAATTTCAAAAGTAGTTACCCTCATTTGTGGGTATATACCAGCTGGGAGGATAACTCCACCCCCACAGCCACAAAAGCCAATTAAGCCAAAAACAACTAGATTAACTAGATTAAATCAAACAACATTCTGCCTTGCTGAAGCACCCAGCTCCTACCTACCTACCTGTGCTTCAGGTGGTCTTGGGAGATCTCCAATCTTAAGACTCACACAACCCCACCTTTTATACCAGCTGGGAGGATAACTCTGCCCCCACAGCCACAAAAGCCAATTGAGCCAAAGACAACTAGATTAACTAGATTAAGTCAAACAATAATCCACCTCACATATCCTGATAGTTTAAAACTGAGAGTTGTTTTTTTTCCTGCTTAAAGAACATGTTTATGAATACTATGATTGTACATTCTAGTTTGTTCTTCCTTTGAAAAACAAATCTGTATTTTAATTATTCTTTGGATCTAAATTGTTTAATGAAATACAGCTATTAAACATTGACTGCCTGGGGATGTGGTTCAGTGGCAGGGTGTGCCCATGCAGGCACAGGGCCCTAGATTCAATACTTTGCACTGGAGGGGAAAAAAGTGCATGTGGAATGGACCTTTAAAAGTTTATTGTTAATTTCTAACTTTACTGCCTTGTGTTTAGAAAGTGCTGCTTGTTATTTCTATCCTTTGGGCAGGTTGAGATGCATATGGGGGCAGCTAATGTATGGTCAGTTTTCATTAATGTCCCCTGTGTCTATCTGATAAGATATATTTCCTACTGAATGTAAACTCAAACAACCACTATGGAAAACAATGTGAAGAACCCTTAAAAGACTCAAAATGAGCCTACCACCTGGCCCAATCATACCACTCTTAGGCATATACCCACAAGATTCATCCTACCACAAATATACATGCGCATCTATGTTTATTGCAGCTCTCTTCATAATAGGGAAGAGCTGGAACCAACCCAAATGCTCCCCAACTGATGAGTGGATAACAAAAATGTGGTACATCTACACAATGGAGCTCTATGCAGCGGTAAAGAAAGATGACTTCATGAACTTTGCAGGTAAATAGATGGAACTTGAAGCCATTATGCTAAGTGTAGTAACACAGTCCCAGAAAAACAAATGATGAATGGTATCCCTAATTTGTGGATGCTAACACCAAATTCCTAGTTGAAAAGCAAACTGAGCAATGTTAATGTTATATTTCTTTTTATCTGAAAGCAACTGTGCTGTTATAATGTGAATACCTCAACAGGCTCTAGAATTAAATTACTACTTATTTTTAGACTTTGTAATTGCAGTATATGGGTGGAAGATATGTATTCATATTAGAGTAATATAAAATTAAAGGTGATTCCTAAACATAAAAAAGATATATTCCCTACTATACAGAGATTTAATAGATCTGTAAATCATGCTTTGTTGGTTGCAAGTCTACGTTTTCAAATTTCTTTTTTATTTTACATGTGTTTGTTTGTTTGTTTGTTTGTTGTTTGTTTGTTTGTTTTATGAAAAGGTTTCCTTGCAGTCCCAGGTGGCCTGAAACTCTCTAAATAAACCAGGCTGGCCTCCATCTCACAGAGACCCACCTGCTTAAGCCTCCTGGGATTAAAACATGTGCATCACCATGTTGAGCATTGTTTATTATTTAATTTGTGTGTATATGTGTGGGTGTGTACACCATAGTGTCCATCTGAGGTCAGAGGATGACCTACCAGACTGTTAGGAGCATAGTTAGCATAGTTAGAATTTGAAACATGTGTGAATTAGAGGTACAGTAGGATTAATTAACATTAGTAAGTGTGTGGATTTAAAGTGCTGTAACCTGGGGCTGGAGAGATAGCCTAGCGGTTAAGAGCACCAACTGCTCTTGCAGAGGACCCAGGTTCGATCCCCAGCACCCACATGGCAGTTAAGAACCGTCTGTAACTCCAATTCCAGGAGAACTCCAGTTCCAAGGGAATCCGAGACCCTCTTCTGACCTCCGTGGCATTGCACGACATGGGTGCACAGACCTACATGCAGACAGTATATTCATACACATACAAAAATAAATAAAATTAAAAAAAATTTTTTAAAGTGCTGTAACCTTAGAGAATAGAAATGTTAATTTTAGCTTAGTCAAGGCTGCTCAGGTAAACACCCCCCACTCGCCCACCCACAGAGGGGCCTGGAGAGTGCTGGAGGCCGAATTTGCACAGCTGATTGATTAGGCATGAGAGGGGACACAGACACAGAGTCAAGATAGCCAGACGAGGACCTAGCCTGGGCATGAACCTAAAATAGACAGATAAACACCCGTCCATGGGTAAGAGTCCCAGATTAACACCTGGAACCAAATTCACTCCCTCCACCAGCTAGGGGCTACTTAAACTGGGAAGTGCAAATGGTCGGTGCTCCCATCCCTTACTGGGGAACCTTCCCTGTGTGAGACAAAAATTGCAGCTGAGACACCCAACAGGCTGCCCTTTAGGTTGGCAGACATTGCCTGGAACTGCATGCTGGATCTGCTGGTCCACAGAGCTGCCCTGCCTGGAGATGCCACAGCACCGGGTTGGAGATCTGCTCCAAGTCATTCATCGACCTCCTGGAGCTTCCTAGCATAGACCTGATCCACTTCTTCCAGGAGACTAAGAGACACTGTAAGTGGGCAGCCTTGGCATTTCAGATAGTTGGTTTATTTAGTATAATGCTAAGATAAGCATTGATGGGACAAAAATCATAAAAGTATTTGTGAGCTATGAGTAAGGACATGGGAAGACTCAGTGTTTCCTATAAACGTGGAGGGTCAGGGAAGTCTTGATCAGGGGCGAATTTCTATAAAAAGGTTTATAGGCCTTTAAAAAATAATAGAGGACACATGAAGTCAGGGAGGGGGAAGTAGTAAGGTAGAGGTGGAGATGGTGAAATTCTCAAAGAGTCACACACACAAACACAAACAAACAAAGTTTTAATCTTTCCTTGCATCAACAAAAAATTACTCCTTTACCCAGGGCACTGCAGGTGGCTGTCCAGCTGTTACTGGCCTAAACACACATCCGGTCACTAAGCATAGGTAAAGTCTGAGCAACAATAAGAAAGTATGAGGAAGTTGTTCTTTCCAGAGTCCTTGCAGACAAACTGTTTCCTTTAGCTAGCAGACTGTGAGCTTTTAAAGCCTAGAGTAAAACAAGAACCATGTGAGAAATGAAACGAATTTGGCAAATGATCAAAATGTAAATTCACAATGAGTTAATGACATTTCATAATTTTAAACTTCAACGAATTGAAAAGTAATTGAGATTTATCAGTACCTCTTACATGAATAGTTCGAAAAAGAAAAAAGAGGAAATTGTTCACCATCTGAACAATTCTTAGCTGATAATAATATAAATTCTTTGACGTTATTGACATTATGTTTAGAATTTTTCTCTGAAATATGGGCTGTGATCTTCACAAGAGTGTTTACAGTGTTAGCCACTTATTCTAAAGACAATTTTATCCTCATCTGATGCTCATCAGTACTACACAGTTATTAATAAAAAACTGCATCAAATACTAAAAATCAATTAAATCACAGAAAATATGAATTATCCAAAAGCACTGTGTGTATATATGCTAAGAATAAATTTCTACTTTGATTACTTTATGCATGCATCTCTTATAGTTAGTTTAACTTGGCAAGCTAACATTTTTTACACACCTGTCTATTGCCTTTCATAATAGAGAAATAGAATTCTAAGGCTGTCATATGTCAACTTCTTATAAGGTTTTCTCCACATGGCAACAACTTGAAATTTCTGTGTTATCAGGAGCTAGATGTAGTATATTTTGAGAACTATATATCCAGGTGGGCTTCAAGAACTTAAAAACAAAGGAAATTAGTTGCTTTATTAGATTTCAATTGTAAAGTGAACACAATTATCAAATACAAGATGGGAAAATTCTCCTGCATATGAAACAATGTTCCAGGACTTCAGAGTCACAATGTAAATAAAGATGCTGTTTACATATCCCTGTCAGATCATCAAGGAAAGCCAGCAGAGAAGAAAGTTTGGAATCTGTCCCAAGTACACACACAGGGGAGGTATAGGACAGAGTTGGCCACATCTGTCTCACAAGTTCTTGACAAGAGAAATCACAGGTATCATATTTCAAACTCTCTGCTCCCTACAGCAAGACTACACACATGATCACACCATCCTTGATGGTAAAGGGTATTCAGTTTGCCTAGTGCTTGCTAAGATTTCTGTGTTCACTATACAACCTGTAGTCAGAGGCACTTTGATAGTGAGAATATAATAAGCTCATCACACTGACTGTGTGAGTTTCAACTTCCCACAATAGTTATTTTTCACCTTTAAGTTAATAAATTCATATTGTGGAGGCTGGAGAGATGGATCAGCAGTTAAGAGAACTGGCTGTTTTTGCAGAAGATCTGGGTTTGAATCCCAGCACCCACATGGCAGCTGACAATTGTCTGTATCTCTAGTTCCAGCGGATCTGACACCCTCTTCTGTTCTCTGCAGACATTGCATGACACAGGTGTACTTACATATATGCAGGCAATACACTCATACACATAAAATAACAAAAATAAATATATAAATAAAATATTTTTTAAATTCATATTATGATGTCTCCTGGGCAGTTGAAGTTTGACCAGTTTCATTGGACTCCTAGAAACTGACGATTATTAATGCCACCCAAACCTACCTGTAAATTCTAACGTGACTTGTACATTGGAATCATATAATTATATGTAATATAGCCAATATTAGGAATAAAAATGTCTGTAAGCAAAATGAGAATCTAGTCCGCTATAAATAAAAGAATCAAGAATGGGTGAAACAGCTAGGTTTCAATATTTACTGTAGTATAGATATCCCAACCATTGGAAGCCTACAAATAAGAATCTTCTCAAAGCCTGAGTGGATTAATGTGGTCCAGATGGCTTTTGATGGCACATATTCTTCCCTAAGTATTATTATTAAATTCATTATTGAGAGTGGAGGGTCTTAATGTTTTAATACCTTACGTAGAAACTAAATATACTGATAACTGATATAATTGACATTAAGTAATGAAAGGAAATGTGGAACAGAGTCATGGACATCTCTATCCAGCTATGTAGACTATATCCTGTACCAACCCAATAAAGCAGCATATATCCGTGTGTGTGTGTGTGTGTGTGTGTGTGTGTGTGTGTGTGTAAGGGCACACATGCATGTGCCTGTCATACTCTCCTGCTAGCATGGCCAGTTCCACTCTGCCCTCTGCAGTGACTATATACCCTATCCTAATCTCTCAATCAAACAAGAAGGCCAGTTTTCAGCCTCAGGTCATCCGTGGATAGAAATCTTCCCAAGTATAGGGTTTACCACAGGCCAAGTAACAAACTGAGCATACAGTATATACCAAGGTTTATGGTCAAACTTTCTATTAGAAGGAGTGGAAGTATAGTCTCTCAACAGAAAAGCTTCTGGAACCAAAACAAGAAAGACAGTTTGGAAAGGCAAAAATAAATTTCTCTAAGCATGAGTCAAATCAAATGCTTTTTCATAAATTTAAACCCATATTAATACCTATTCTTTGATTCCTGTTTCATTCTTTTCCTCATTTTTAATTATTATTTCTTCTTCTTCTTCTTCTTCTTCTTCTTCTTCTTCTTCTTCTTCTTCTTCTATACTCAACTTTTAAAAGTAGATTTTAAGTAGTGTGTGGTGGTGCATGCCTTTAATCCTAGCACTCGGGAGGCATAGGCAGGTGAATCTTTGTGAGTTCAAGGCAAGCCTGGTCTACAGAGTGAGTTCCAGGATAGCTAGACAGGGAGACCCTGTCTTGAAAAAGACAAAAAAAGAGTAGATTTTATACTTTAGAATAATTTTAGTTTTACAGAAAACTTGAGAAGATAACCCTAAGAGTTCTTATTATTTTTTCTAGTATATTCTTGCCACTATGAGCCAGTATTGATACATTAATTTTTTTAATTTTATGTGTGTGAGTGTTTTGCCTGCTGTGTGTCCATGCATGCAATGCCCATGGAGGCCAGAGGAGGGTCCTGGATCTCTCGGAAATGGAGTTATGCACGGTAGTTAGCCATCATGTAGGATGCTGGGAACCCCAGTCCTCTGCAAGAGCACCCAGTGCTCTTAACCACTGAGCCATCTCTCTAGCCCCAATACTGATTTCCTTCTTTTTTACATAATGACTTATTTTCTGTCCTAAGATGGAAAACAAAACTTTTAGTTATGTATCTCCTAAGCTCCTCCTGCCTGCAGTTTCTGAGTCTGGTCTGCTTTTGAAGACTATGACAGTTTTAAGAAGTACTTATCTGCCATTGGAATTTATCTGCTACTTTTTCCATTGCAAGATTGTGATTATGTGTTTAGGAGAGGAAGGCTATATAGCTAAAGTGCCATTTTTACTAAATCATATCAAGTGAGCATTCTACCAACAAATGACTGATGAATATTGATGGTGACCTTGAACCCTACTAAGGTAGTGGTGGTCACATTTTTCTATATAAAATTGCTCTCTTCAACCCCCTTTACTTACTGCCTGAAAGGAAGTAGCTATGCAAAACCCACAATGATGAATGGAAGTTATGTTCTACATCCCTAGAGATGGAGTAGCTACATAAATTATTCTATATTCTTTCATAACAATGCATCTCTTCTCCCCTAATTTTGCATTTGGTCATTTCTTTTTATCAGTGTGGACTTACAGATTTTTATTTTATAGTCTGGACAACAAACCAATAATACTTATTTTTTTGCTGGAATTCTTACAGCTTCAGTCATTAGGAACTATTTTGGTTGGCTCCTGTGATGGTTAATCCTGGGCGTCAACTTGACTGGATTTGGAATTAACAAAAACGAGAAAGAGAATTTCAGATTGGATTATCTTGAGCCAGATGACCTACCCTAAATGTGGGCATTACCTTCTGATGGCAGCTGAGTCACGGCAGAAGGGAGGTGGTCCCTTTTATTGCTGCTTGCCTTCTGTGCTGGATAGCTTTATTGTCAACTTGACACACCTGGGTTGAGGTAGCCTCAATTGGGGAGTTGGCTCCATTGCATTGGCCTGTGGCCACATCTGTGGAGTATTGTCTTGATGGTAGAGCAATGTGGGAGGACCCAGCCCACAATGAGTAGTGCCACCCTGGGCAGGTTGTTGTGTACTGTATAAGAGGGCGGGCTGGGCATGAGCCAGGAGAGCAAGCCTGTGAACAGCACTCCTCCATGGCCTGTGCTTCAGCTCCTGCCTCCAGGTTCCTGCCCTGAGTTCCTGCCTTGGGCTCCCTAAGTGATGAACTGTGACCCAGGAGATGTAAGCTGAATAAACCCTTTCCTCCCCAAGTTGGTGTCGGTCAGAGTGTTTTGTCACAGCAATGGAAGACAAACTAGAACACCTTCTCTCTCACTGGTGAGTTTGTCTTGCTGCTGTGATCAACTCATCAGATCCCAGTGTAGACTGAAGATTGGCAGATGACCCGGAATCCATCAGCCCTTCAGTACCAGATTGGGACTACTGAGACATCCAGCCTGGTGGAGACTGAGCAACTACCTGGATTCTCAACCTCTCTAGTGTAGTGCAGCTCTTTTTTTTTAAAGCCAATTTTTTATTGAAGCTTTGTGCATGTTATATAAAATTTCCAAATCATATCTAGACCCATTCCCCCCTTCTTGCCCCCCCACTCCACCAGAGCTCATGCATTCTGCCAAACATGTTTTTCTTCTTTTTCTCAGTCTCTTTTAAAATTTTCAATGCAGAAGTGATGGGGCCCACCCAGCCAGCCAGGTCAAGATGGCGCTGAGGGGAGGTAGAGGAGGAGGGACCCAGGTTGTTTGCCAAAACCTCTGGTTGGGGAAAGATAAGAACAAGCGACATGAGTTACAATTGTCAGCCATATACGACAATCCGTCCGAGAGGATCAGAGGTGCTGCAAGAACATTGGTCATTTGCTTTCACACGTAAATGCCTTTTGTGGCTGTTTTGTATATAAGTCACTGCCCTGCTTGCAATAAATGAGAACCTGCTTGACTGGACTCCCCACTGCATCTGAGTGTCTCCAGGAACTGAGAAGGCTGGGGAACCAGCAAGCAGCGCACTTACCCTTCCTCAGCCCAGTCGATTCTGGGACCAGACCCGACTAAGACCTAGCACCTGGTGCCCAACATGGGGCAACATGGGGCTCAAATGATTGAGTGGACCTTCGCCTGTCGGCTGAGGCCGAGTGGTCTCCCAGGGTAAGTGAAACCCTAAGTATGGGTAATGCAACCTCAGCTAAGAAGGATCCTGCCTTGAGAGCTTCACGCCTCATGTTACAATCTAGGGGGCTTGAGTTAACTGAGACCAATGCCCTGAACACTTGGGAGACTATCGTCTCCCTCGCCCCTTGGATTATGGGGGCCAATCTCTTCTGGCAAATCTGGGCTAGGGTGGAGAAACTGGCAAGGGAAAGGGAGAGGCATTTTGGCATTGATCCACCCCTCGGCTTCTACCCTACCCTTACGGACTTAAAGGCCTCTTTCTACCTGAATGAACTCCCTCCCCCAGAGGAGGGAGCCTCGGGGAGAGCTTTGGGAGGGATAGAGAAGGACACCAAAGAGAAATGGGCAGCCTTTACAAAAGAGCGTGCCAAGGGCACGGACACACGGGCGGGAGAGGAAAAGACAAAACCAACACCTGAGTCCAGCAGCCCCACCCCAACTAAACCTCCCCCTTACGCCCATGGGGAGGGCTCAGGAGAGACGATCTCCCCCTACACTGCCCTCGAGCAGATCTCAGGGACATGGACTCCTATACACAACCGGGGAGGAGAAGGGGGATAGAAGAGGCCACATATGCGGAAGCCCGTCCTCCTAAAGAAGAACTACAAGCATTCCCTGTGAATTTGGCCCCAGGGTGAAATCACCTCTTGGACTGGTATCTGTGGGAGGCCAAAGACCTTAAAGAGCTCCACAAGGCTGTGGCTGAGGATGGCCCCAATTCCCGGTGTCTTGGCCCCCATGCTGTCTTGGAAGGATTTCCTTCTGTACCTCTATATGGATGATCTCATCATTGGCCACCGGGACCCCCATGAGTTGTGGAGAGTCCTTGAAACAATATCGCAAACTTTAATGCACGGGGAGTTCACGGTGGCACCTGAAAAGATCCAACAAATCCCCCCTCTTAAGGTACTGGGAACCCGTCTTTCCCTTACAAGGGTCAGTCCTGTGAAGCCTGATATAAGAATGCCATAGCGTACTCTGACACAGCTCCAGAATCTGCTCGGAGAGATTAACTGGCTTAGGCCTTGGGTAACTATCCCTACAGAAAAACTAACACTACTGTTTGACTTGCTGAGAGATAAGTGTCCCCAGGAGGAGATCCCTATCACACAGGAGCATCAGGAGATTTTCAGGGCTTTTCAAGAGGCTTTGCACGGCTGCTCATTGGCTAGATTTTCTAAAGAATATCCTCTGTCCCTATGGGTGCTTTCGGGATCTGACTTAACTACAGCATGCAGCAATTACCACTGCAACCCCATTCAGGTAACATTCACTGAAGAGGGCAAGAAGGGAATTGAGGACAGGCAGAGAGAGTATGGATCCTCCTGGTACCAACAATGGTTTGATTGGTCCCCCTGATTGACTACTCTTATTTCCACGCTGATGGGCCCCCTCCTCATAATTCATTCCTGTGCATATTTGGACCCTGCCTCTTTAACAGGCTAACCAGGCTGATCAGAGAAAAGGCTCAGGAGGTACAACTCATGGCCCTTAGGTTGCACTATGACCAGCTGGAACCCAAAGAGTTCCACATACTATAAGGTGAACCTTACCTAAGGTGCCTCAATGGTGAACCTCTGAGGAGGTGCCACACCCATACCTCAGAAAGAAGTGGGTTATAAAAGAAAAAAGGGAGAGTCTGAAGGGGCCCACCTGGCCAGCCAGGTCAAGATGGCGCTGAGGGGAGGTAGAGGAGGAGGGACCTGTGTTGTTTGCCAAAACCTCTGGTTGGGGAAAGATAAGAACAAGCGACATGAGTTACAATTGTCAGCCATATACGCCAATCTGCCTGAGAGAGGCTGCAAGAACATTGGTCATTTGTTTTTGAGCCTAAATGCCTTTTGTAGCTGTTTTGTTTATAAGTCACTGCCCTGCTTGCAATAAATGAGAACCTGCTTGACTGGACTCCCCACTGCATCTGAGTGTCTCCAGGAACTGAGGAGGCTGGGGGAGGGCAAGTGGCACACTTACCCTTCCTCAGCCCAGTCGGTTCTGGAACCAGACCCGACTAAGACCCAGCCCAGAGGTTTACTGTTTTGGGCAGAAGTTCACCGATTCAATCAGTTCCTTGTCCAAGTCTTTCGTTGTTGTTGTTGTTGTTGTTATTACTTCCAATTTGCATCACTCCAATGCATATATGCATGCCACATATATAGAGAATGGCAGCCCATGAAAGAAAACAGCCAGAACTGACTAGAGACCAAGACATCAGCTCCAGAGAAAGTAGAGTGTTTTGCTTCTCATCCACCTGTGCCCCTTTTCTAAGCCTAGGGAACAATCTGAGGAAGAGGGGGCGTGGTAGAATGTAAGGGCTTTGATTGGGGTTAATGGTGAAACTACAACAATATAGACTGGACACTCATTTGATCAACTTGATTGAACATACAAGCCCCCCCCGCTGGATGGTGGGACCCATGAGCTGTGTGGGTTTGGGCACAACTGCTTGCAAATTGATTTTACATGAAGGATGCTTGTACTCACAAATTATCACTTATTGTTAAAAAAATGAAAACAAAACAAAACAAAAACGCAGAGAAAGATGCAGAAAACTTACGGCAGAATGCACGATCTGGGATGGGTAGGAGTGGGTTGGGGGGAAGGGAAGGGGATATATGCCTGAACTGAATTGGAAAATGATGTATTAAACACACAAAGCATCAATAAAATAAAATAAAATAAAATAAAATAAAATAAAATAAAATAAAAAAAAGAGAATGTGACCAGCACTACCTTAGTAGGGTTCAAGGTCAGCATCAATATATCAAGATTATGATGTCATAGGTTTTAGCATCTTCAGCTTATGATTTCTTTTTATTATTTTTTTTCTTTATTAGGCTGAAATATGTCATGTTTTCCTTAAGGAGTTGTTTGAAGGCTCCTTGTTTGCAAGCCCAAACAACTATCAGTCCTGCCCTTGTGCCCCACTTCAGGTCTTCCCTTCCTGTGGTCACCAAATGAGGTCCAGTAAGCACCTTGTCCTATCTTGATCTTCCTGTACTGGTCTCCATGATACAGCCTGGGTAGTCCAACAATGGCAGTCTATACTCTGAAGAAGCTGAAACCCCAGTAGTTGCTCAGTCCACAAGCTGGATGTCTCAGCAGTTGTGATGTTTCCCTTTTCATCTCTGATTTTGTTGATTTGGAGTTTCTCTTTCTTTTGGTTAACTGGGCTAGAGGTCTAGCTATCTTCTTTATCCTTTCAAATAACCAGCTCTTGAACTCATTGATTCCTTGCATTGATTTCTTTGTTTCTATTTCATTAACTTCTGCTCTGACTTTTGTTATTTCTTATTGTCTGTTGGGTTTGGAATTCATTTGTCATCTCTCAAATGTTTTTAGTTGTAGTGTTAGGATGTTTATTGTGCTCTTTCTGGGTTTTTTTTGTTTTGTTTGTTTGCTTGTTTGTTTGTTTGTTTTGGTATTTTTGAGATGGGGTCTCCCTTTAGTCCCAGCTCACTCTGTAGATGAGGCTGGCTTTGAACTCACAGAGATCTGCCTGCCTCCCAAGTGCTAGGATTAAAGGCATGCACCACCATGCTTGGCTTGTTTTGTTTAGTTTCAATTTTAATGTAGGCACTTGGGGCTATAAATTTCCCTCTTAAGGACTGCTTTTAAAGTGTCCCATAGGTTTTGTGGTGTCATAGTGTCCTTTTCATTTAATTTCAGGAATACGTTTATTTCTTTATTTATCCCTTGACCCATTCATTATTCAGGAGTGTGTTGTTTAGTCTCCATGACAGCCAACATATTTCTAAATGCAGGAAAAATTAGAAGTACTCCCTTTAAGCCAGGCATGGTGATGCATGCCTTTAATCCTAGCACTTGGGAGGTGTAGGCAGGCAGATCTTTGTGAGTTCAAGGCCAGCCTGGTCTACATAGAGAGTTCCAGGACAGCCAGAGCTACAGGGAGACCCTGTCTCAAAAAGAATAAATAAATAAATAAATAAATAAATAAATAAATAAATAAATAAAAGAAGTATTCCCTTTAAAGTCAGGAACCCAGCAAGGCTGCCCCCCATCTCCATTCCTTTTTGATACAGACCTTGAAATTCTTGCTAGAGCAATAAGACAAGAGAAGGAAATTAAAGGAGTACTAATTGGAAAAGAGGAGGTCAAACTATCCCTTTTTTGCAGATGACATGATAGTATACATAAATGATGCTGAAAATTCCACCAGAAAACTCCTAGAACCAATGAACAGTTTCAGTAAAGTGTAAGGTTACAAAATTAATCTAGAAAAATCAGTTGCCTTTCTTTATGCCAACAACAAACAATTGGAGAAGGTATACAGGAGACCTCAAAAATAAAATAAAATAACTCAGAACGAACTTTACCAAAGACACTAAAGACTTCTACAATGAAAATTTCAAATCTTTGAAGAATAAGATTGAAGAAGACACTGGAAGATGGAAGGACCTCCCATGCTCATGGGTTTGAAGAATCAATACAGTAAAAATGACCATCTTACCCAAAGCAATATATAGGTTCAATGCAATACCAATTAAAATCCCCATGACTTTCTTCATGGACTTGGAAAAAAAGTCCTAAAATTCATATGGAAAAGTAAAAGACTCTGGATAGCCAAAGCAATCCTGAGCAAAAACAGCAATGCAGGGGATATTACTATATCAGACTTCAAACTATAGTATAGGGCTATAGTCATAAAAACAGCCTGATATTGGCACAAAAACAGACCAGTAGACCAATGGAACAAAATTGAAGATCCAAACTTGAGCACATGCAATTTCAGCCACCTCATATTTGACAAAGGGGACAAGAAGACTCAACAAAGGAAAGACAGTATCTTCAGCAAATGGTACTGGCAAAACTGGATCACCACTTGTAGAAGAATAAAACTAAACCCCTATAGAAATTCCTGTAGAAAATTTAACTCCAAATGGATCAAAGACCTCAGTGTGAAACCTGAAACTCTGAAAATGATAGAAGAAAATGCTGGCAGTAACCTACAAGACATAGATGTAGGAAAAGACTTTCTAAATCAGACAGCAGCTACACAGGAAATAAGATCAACAATCAATAAGTGAGACCTCGTTAAACTCAAAAGCTTCTGTACAATGAAAGAAACAATCAAAGAAGTGAAGAGAAAACCCACAGAGCGGTGTGGGGCAGCTAGACACAGCTTCCTCACTAAGGGCGGTCAGGCTGGTGACCAGAGGGGGCAGGAACCTCTCACAGGAGGAAGCCCACAGAGTGAGAGGAAACCTTCACTAGTGACACATCTGACAGAGGTTTAACACCCAGGTTATATAAATTACTCAAAAAACAAACTTGCAGAGGACCCGGGTTTGATCCCCAGCACCCACATGGCATCCGAGAACCGTCTGAAACTCCAATTCCAGGAGAACTCCAGTTCCAGGGGAATCCGACACCCTCTTCTGACCTCCGCGGCATTGCACGACACGGGTGCACAAACTTGCATGCAGACAGTACATTCATACACATACAGAAATAAATAAAATTAATTAAAAAATGAGCAAGTAAACAAATAACCCAATCAAAAGATGGAGTAAAGAGTTTGAACAGAGACTTCATGAATGAAGAAATAAAGATAGCTGGGAAACATCTTTAAAAGTGTTCAACATCACTAGTAATTGAGGAAAGGCAAATTAAAACCACTTTAAGATTTCATCTCCCCCCCCCCCCACCGAGTAAGACTGACTAGGATCAAGAAAACAAATGATACCAAATGCTGGAGAGGTCATCGTAGGGAAAAGGGAACATTCACTCACTGCTGGTGTTGGGAATGCAAACTTGTGCAATCCCCTATGGAAAGCAGTGTAGAGACTCAAAATGAACCTACTACTTAACCCAGTGATACCACTCCTGGGTATGTACCCAAAAGAGTCAATCTCTTCTTTAAAAGTACATTAAAACATACATCAACTTGCTATGTAACTTGGCAATATAAAGTTATATTTCTTTAAAAAAAAGTCTATGTACTTTCTAAAATCAGCTTGTCACTTTTCCTTTAAAAATAAAAGACTAAGTAGAATTAAGATTGTTATATCCTGAAAATATGGATCAATTCAGAGACTAGCTACTTATACTTTATAGAGTCTTCCAATCCTTGGACATAGTTCAAGCTTGCACCTTATTTGGGCTTTAGAAATTATTATAATTTTTTAATGTTTTTCAATATGTGATTTTTATACATACTTCATTGTTTATCCAGTGATATTTAATGTTTTTTATGTGAGAGAGCATTGCCTGCATATGTGTAAGTGCACCCATGTGGTGCAATGTCCAAGGAGGTTGGAAGAAGCTAAAAGATTCTCCTGGAACTAAAGCCACAGATAGTAGTTAGCCTCCATGTATGTGCTGAGAATGAACACAGGTCCTCTACAAGAACAGCCAATGTTCTTAACCACAGAGCAATCTCTCAGCCTTCCTATACTATTTTTAATTTTATTGTAAATAGGGTTCTAAATTTTTTATTTTCAAATTATTTATGGTTGGTCTATAGAAATTCAATTACTAGCATATATAAACTTGAAATTTCTATAATAGTTCTAGTACCTTGTTTTTAGATTCCTTAGGGTGTCATATAGAAATAAATATATATATATTCATATCAGTTACAAATTTCAATTTTTTCATTATCTACTTTTTAGTCTGCCTTTATTTACATATTACATCCACTAACTCCTACAACACAATGTTAAATCAAAGCTGTAATCATGACCATAAGTTAGTTCCTAATCAGAGATACAAAGAATGGAGTGTTCTTCATTAATACTGATGTGAGCTACAGAGTTTCTATAGGTTAGTTAGCTTGAGGAAATTCCCTTTAATTCATGTCTTTTTACATATCTATTTCTTTATTATTATTTTTAGTTATGTGTATCTGTGTGTGCCTGTGTTTAAGGTATGTGCTCATTAGTACAGCTACCCAAGGAAGCTAGAGGCCTCCAGCTCCCCCTGGAGCTAGAGTTACAGGCAATTACAAGCTGCCTTATGCAGTTAAGGAAACCAAACTCAGGTCTTCTAGATGAGCAGTACATACTCTTAACCCCTCAGCCCCTATTCACATGTTTTTTATTAGATGAACTGAAAATTTAAAATATTTATTATTTTTATTTTATGGATATGAGTGTATTACATGCATGTATGTAAGTGCACCCATGTCATGCAGTGCCCTCAGAGATCAGAAGTTGGTGTCAGATCCCCTGTAACTGGAGTTACAGATAGCTGTTAACCGTCAGGTGAGTGCTGGGAATCAAACCCTGGTCCTCTGGAAGAGCAGAAAGTGTTCTTAACCACTGAGCCATGCTCCAGGCCCAAATTTAAATTTAAAAACAATATTTTGTTGTCTGTTGAGAAAATCATGTGGATTTTGTCTTTTATAAACACCATGAATTACATTGATTGATTTACAGCTATTTAATCAACCTTAAGATAAACACATTTTGGTTTTTTACCTATATTGTTGAATTTGATTCACTAAATTCTGTTGAGAATGCTTGTTTCTGTATTCACAAAGGATTTTCCTCTGTAGCTCTATTCTTTGGTTAAAACATCAAGTAATTCTGGCTTCATAAAATGTGATAGCAAACTGTTTTCTTTTTAGTCTACTTTCTCAAAATGAATTTGTGTAGGGTTAGCATGAATTTCTTTATTAAAAATTTAATAGAATTTACTAGTGAAGAATCTGAACAGGGAAACTTCCCTCTGGTAAAATTTTAATTTACGAATTAAATTTCTTTTATTGACACAAAGCTATTTAATTTTTCTATTCTTGCAGTGATTGTGAACTTTGATTTGACTCAAGGAATACTTTTTATATTTTCATTGTTTTATGTATATGAGTGTATTGTCTGCATGTGTGTAACTGCACCTGAGTTGTGCAATGCCCATAAAGGTCAGAAGGCAATGGATTCTCTGAAACTAGAGTGATGGACTATTGTTAGCTGCCATGTGTGTGCTGGAAATCGAACCCAGGTCCTCTGCAAGAGCAGTCAGTGGTCTTAACCACTAAGCCATCTCCCAGCTCCAAAGTTCTACTTGATTTTTTTTTTTTTGGTCTATTTGAGATAGGGCCTCCCTATTGCCCCAGCTGACCTGGAACTTGCTATGTAGACCAGGCTGGCCTCGACCTCACAGAGTTCATTCTGTGAGGTCGAGGCCAGCCTGGTCTACATAGCAAGTTCTTTTAGACTGCCAAATGTACTACTGAAATAGAATTCTTCATAATATTCCTTTCAGATCTATAAATTTCTATGAAATCTGTGACCTATAGTGATATTTCCCTTATTGCTGATAACAATAATTTCTGTCATTATCTCTACTCTTGACAGAGCCTTAGCAATTTAAAGAGCCTTAGCAATTTTATTGATCTTTCAGAGTATCAGGTTTTAGGCTCACTGGTTTGCTAATTTTCTGTTTGCTATTTATTGATATGTTTTTTGTTGTTGTTGCTTGTTTGTTTTTCTGTTTTGGGTTTTTTTTTTCTGTATTTCTGAGACAGGGTGTCCCTGTAGCCCCAGGTGTCCTGGAACTCACTCTGTAGACCAGGCTGGCCTTGAACTCACAAAGATCCACCTGCCTCTGCCTCCCAAGTGTGAGGATTAAAGGCGTGAGCCACCACACCTGGCTTGATTTGTATTTCTTTGTTAGTTCGTTTATTATATTTGTTTTTTAAATTTTCATCTTTCACTTTCTGAAAGGGAAATTTATTTTCCTGGTAAATGATTTTGTGACATTCCTTCTTTTTTACTGTGAGCATTTAATGTTATCCATTTTCCTCTATCTGTAGCTTTGGCTGAACTCACACTTATGTTTACTTGCTAACAAGTTTAGAATAGATCTCTAATTTTTTTTCTGGTCTTTTTGAGACAGGGTCTCCCTGTAGCCCCAGCTGTCCTGGAACTCGCTCTGTAGACCAGGATGGCCTTGAACTCACAATGATCCGCCTGCCTCTGCCTCCAGAGTGCTAGGATTAAAGGCGAGCACAACCACACCCAGCACATAGATCTCTAATTTTCTTGTGCTTCAGGAATATAATGTCTATTTCCAAATTTCATGGGTCTCTTTGATGAATTTCTACTTTAGTCAGAAAACATACTCTGTGTGTGCATTTTTGTAACATCATTGAGATATGCTCTTGAAAAGAATGTTCCACATTTAAGGGGTATAATGTCAAACATTGTATTAGTCACTTTTCTGTTGCTGTGATAAAACACCATGACCAAGGAACTTATAAAAGGAAGAGTTTATTTGAGCTTACAATTGAAGGTTCCAGGGAATTAAAGTCCATTGTGGCGGGAGGCATGGCGGCTGGAGACTGCAACAGCAAGCCGAGGGTCACATCTCGCAATGAGCACAGGAAGCAGAGAGAGAGCAACTGGAGATCATGAGGCTTGTTAAGCACACTAAGCCTGCCCCCAGTGACATACTTCCTCTAGCACAGCCACACCTTCTAAGACCGCCAAAATCAGTGCCACCAACTGGAGACAAATGTCTGAATACTTACAGCCTATGGGGGACACTCATTCAAACCACCACATTCCACTCCCTGGGGGACACTCATTCAAACCACCACATTACACTCCCTGGCCCCCATAAGCTCCTGACCATATAAAATGCAAAATGCATTTTAAAAGTCCCCATAGTCTTTGCCAGTTTCAATGCCATTCAAAAGTCTACAGTCCAAAGTCTCTTCTGAGACTCAGGCCAATCTCCTAACTGTAAGCTCCTGTAAAATCAAAAGGCAAATTACAAACTCCCAACGTACAGTGGAACTGAATACACATTCCCATTCCAAAAGGGAGGAATAGAGGCATAGTGAGGAAACACTGGACCAAAACAAGACTGAAAACCAGCAGGGCAAAAACCAAGTCCAGTAGCTCCATGTGCAACTTCTGGGACTTGACTTCCAAAGGGCTTAGATGGCTCAGCTCTTCCAGCTTTGCTTGCAACATACATCTCTTTCTTAGGCTAGTACCACTCCCTGTATGCAGCTCTCCTTGGCAAATATCTCACAGGTCTAGCATCTCGAATGTCTTCTTGGGGTTTCCACTGCCAACCAGGCTTCACATTCACAGCTTCACGCAATGGCCTATCAGGTCCTTCTTTATGCAGGGACACCCCTGCTGTGCTCTGCCTGACCTTGGCAGCTGTCTGAAACCGTGGAGGAAGAACTGATGACCCCATCACTGTTGCAAACTTCATGCCTCTAAAGCCAGCACCACGTGAATGAAATTGCCGAATCTGGCTGCAAGTTCAGGATGGACTCTGGTCTATTTCAACCACATTTGCAACTTTTCTCTGCCCTGGACTTGTTGGAGGATTATCTGGGTGTGGTCTTCCCCTGAAGGTACTGATACTTTTGTTTACTTGTAAATCTCCAGGCCTCTCCTTAATCACTTTAGTCTCCTTATGAAAGGGAACTCTCCTTCACAAGCCTTGGCCACACCTTTAATCTTCCTAGTGTACTTTTCAGATCCAAACTGTACATTCTGCATTTCCTTCTGCCCAATTTGCTCTTTTTCACTGTAGATCTGTATAATATTCACCATTAAAAGCCACGTCACCATTTCTACATTAGGCTGTCTTGAAATATCCTCCACAAAAGACATCAGTCCATCGCTTTCCAACTTAGCATCAGGAAAGCATCTGGGCTGTGGGCAAAGTGCTGCCAGACTCTTTATCAAAATATCCCAGTTGCTGCCTAAGTCTTTATTTTCCTCTGGAACTATATTTTTTGCAGCCATGCTTTCTTCCAGGCTTCTACTAAAATGGCCCCTTAAGCTCTGCTTACAGTAGTCAACAGCTTTTCTAGCCCAAAGTTCCAAAGTCTTCCACATTTCTCCAAATATCCACATGATCAGGTTCTTTACAGCCAATGCCCCACTTCTGGTACCAAATAACTGTATTAGTCACTTTTCTGTTGCTGTGATAAAGCACCATGACCAAGGAACTTATAAAAGGAACAGTTTATTTGAGCTTATTATTGAAGGTTCCAGGGAATTAGAGTCCATTGTGGTGGGAGGCATGGAGGCTGGAGACTGCAGCAGCAAGCCGAGGGTCACATCTCGCAATGAGCACAGGAAGCAGAGAGGGAGCAACTGGAGACCATGAGGCTTGTTAAATTCACTAAGCCTGCCTCCAGTGACATACTTCCTCTAGCACAGCCACACATTCTAAGACCTCCAAAAACAGTGCCACCAACTGGAGACAAATGTCTACTTACAGCCTATGGGGGACACTCATTCAAACCACCACAAACATCGAGTAAGGTAGTTGATAATGTTTGGGTCTTGTATATATTTGTTGGTTATTGTCTTATAAATTTGAGAGAAGAGTGGGTTTTTTTTCTATTTTTCTCTTTTTATTTGGGTGCTTTTATTTTATTGAGTTAATATTTGACCTTTTATTAAGTTTACCACTTTAATTTTATTTAGAAATCTATTCTAGTTTTCCAGTTAGTTTTTTTTTTTTTTTTTTTTTTTTTGTACTTTGAGACAGGGTCTCCCTGTAGCCCCAGCTGTCCTGGAACTCACTCTGTAGACCAGGCTGGCCTTGAACTCACAAAGATCCGCCTGCCTCTGCCTCCCAAATCTAGGATTAAAGGTGTGCGCCACCATGCCCAGCATTTTCCAGTTAGTTTTTAAGATATACTACTTTGGATGATCTTATTATTGATATTTTATATATTATTATATATCCGCAATTTTCGATATACTCACAGCTAATAGCATCCAATTTCATATCAAGTCCAGAAATCATGCAACTGTATAGGCATGTATTATCCATTCTCCATCAAGTTACAGTTACCATGTGGATTAAATCTACATACATTATAAACCTTGAGATTCTTCTCTCTTTAAACAGATTTCTAAAGAATTAAAGAAAAAGATGCTAATGTAGTCAGATATGTTTAGACATTTATAATTTATGATTCTTTTCATTTTTAAGAATTTATATTTTCAGCATATATTGATATGGTTTGATTTTGTTCTTTTTATTTTATTTCACTTGTATGAGTGTATTTCCTGCATGTATGTAAGTGCACTAATGTCATACAATCCCCATGGAGTCAGAAGAGGGTGTCAGATTCTCCTGGAACTGGAGTTACAGATGGCTGTCAACCATGATGTCAGTGCTGGGAATCAAACCCAGGTCCTCTGCAAGTGAAACTAGCGCTATTAACTGCTGAGGCATCTCTCCAGCCCTGATTTTTGAGTTTTTATTTTATTGACATAGTATGTTCTATTAACAGATTTGTGGATATTAAGCAAACTGTGCATGCCTAGAATAAAACTGATTTGATAATGATATATAATATTTTTATGTGTACTTAGGAGTGGTTTGCTAGTATTTTGTAGAAATCTATGTCTCTATTCACAAATGATGTTGGCATGAATTTTTAAAATCATTTCTTTGGTTTTGGTACTTAACACTACTTTCTTTATGTTGGGACATATTTTCTCTTTTATGTTGTAGAAAACACTAAAATTGATGTTATCAGTTTTCTTTGATAAACTTTTGTCAGTAAAACATGAAGACAGGGCTGGAGAGATGGTTCAGCAGTTAAGAAAACCCACTGCTCTTGCAGAGGACCAGGATTCAATTCCCAGCACCCACATGGCGGCTAAAAACCATCTTTGACTCCTGTTCCAGGGGAATCTAACAAAAATAAATAAATAAATAAATAAATAAATAAATAAATAAGTCACAAACTGACTCAGTATAAAAAAAATGAAGATAGAGAGTGGGGGGGTTAGTTAATAATTCAATTTATTTAGTAGTTTTAAGACTTATACAGTCATATGTTACTTAATGACAGAGGTATAACTCTGAGGAATACAACTGTTATGTGATTCTGTCAAGTGGACATTAGCATGTACTTATACAAGCCTAGATGGTAGTCAGCTATATACCTAGGCTGTATGCTGTGTAGATTGAGTTTAGCCTGTGGCTTCAAGGCCATTACAACCTGAAGCATGAGATTAAATCAAGCACAAGGAAATATTATTCAATCAAGAAACATGATTTGATTACAGCTACTGGTGAGGTCACCAGTGGGTACATAGTTGAAGGCAATGATTCCTCCTTTCCTGAATCTATTAAGAGTAAATAGTTCAGCAATAAGGGGTGAGGGCTTGAGTCCTCCCTCTATCCACTGCTGACTAGTTAATTCTTTTAAAAAATATTTTTCATTTATTATTTTTTCATCATTTAATTGTGATTTATTTTCATTAACATGAGTTATTTCAACATGCTGTAAGATGCAGCATTAAATATACACATTTTGAAGAAATTAAACACACAACTTTGCCATTTTACCCAGTTCTATGCACCAAACATGAGCAAATGAAACAGGATAGGATGAAGTAATATATATATATACATATATATATATTCTTTTGTAAAAATTTTTTGCAAAAGTTTCTTAGTTCAAAAAGTGATGAAGTAATATCTACTCAAAACTTTCACAACTCGTTTTCATATGAAAATTTAAGTATCAGATTTAGTTGTGTATCAGCATCATACTAATGTATACAGGCAGTGTAAGAATTAGTTCAGCCAGGTATGGTGGCACGTGCCTTTAATCCTAGCACTTGGGAGACAGAGGCAGGTGGATCTTTGTGAGTTCAAGGCCAGCCTGGTCTACAGAGTGAGTTACAGGCCAGCTGGAGCTACAGGGAGCCCCTGTCTCAAAAAGACCAAAAAAAAAAAAAAAAAGAATTAGTTCAGTACATAACAGAGATTAACAATACATTTGTGTACAAAAAGTGCTCCTCAAACATTGAGGTCCTCTTACAGTACTTGGGTGTGAACTCCCAATCTAATACTAGCCACAAGACCCATCACTCATTCATTTCTTTTATTTTTTTAATTTTTTTTTTATATATATGAGTGTACTGTCTGCATGTAGGTTGGTGCACCCGTGTCGTGCAATGCTGCGGAGGTCAGAAGAGGGCATCAGATTACACTGGAACTGTAGTTAAAGACGATGGTTCTTAGCTGCTATGTGGGTGCTGGGGATCGAACCCGGGTCCTCTGCAAGAGCAGTCAGCACATTTAACCACTGAGACATCTCTCCAGCCCTTCATTACTTTTATTTTATGTGGATGAGTGTATTGCCTGCATGCATGTAAGTGTACATTTTACCTGTTATTGAATTTATGGATGCAGAATCTTTGTGTGTGTGTGTGTGTTGTTGAGTGTGTGTGTGTGTTGTGTGTGTGTGGTGGCACACGACTTTATTTTTTTATATTTTTTATTCCATAAATTTTTTTTATTTTTACAAATCTAGACCCGTGTTCCCCCCCATTCCCCCCC
>VZQC01000868.1:1147183-1250118 GCA_009823505.1 Rhizomys pruinosus | reverse complement strand
AAATAAATAAATAAATAAATAAATAAATAAATAAATAAATAAATAAAAATTGATTTTATTTGTCAATTTTATGGTTTCACTTTCTCTAATTTGGGACCTTAGATTTATTATTTATTCTTGCCTTAGATTTTTTGTTTGTTTGTTTCTTGGCATGGAAGCTTGGGGGCTTGGGATCGTGTTTTATTTTGTTGTTTTGTTTTGTTGCATTTTAAGACAGGGTCCCTGGCTGGCCTTGAACTCACAGAGACCTGCTGGCTTCTACACCCAGTGCCAGGATCAAGAGCATGTGCCTCACTCCTGGCCAGTTTTTTTTTTAATTAATACTTTTCTTTCTTTTTTCAAATTTGTTTTCTTTATGTGTGTGTGTGTGCATGAGTGTGTGTGAATGCATGCACATACGTGCACTTGCATGTGAGTGCCCACAAAGGGCAGAAGAGGGTGTTAGAGGTCTTGGAACTGGAAGTGTAGACCATTGTAAACAACTTGATGTAGGTTCTGGGAACCAAACATGGATTTTCTGAAAGAAAAAAAAAAAAGAAAGTTATCCTAACTGCCATCTCTCCAGACCACTTGACACTTTTTTTCTTATTTAATTTTTAAATATATTTTTCATTCAGTACTGCTTTAGCAGCATGCACTAGATTTTTGATAATTTAAATACTCAATATTTTTATTCCTCTTGAAAATTATTTATTGACTAGTGGTTTTCTTAGAAGCCTATTTTAAATTCCAAGTATCTGAACATTTTGTGATATTTTTATCTTACACACTTGTTAGAGGTATTTCATGATGCGGGATTTGGTCTATCATAGTAAAGGTCTGTATACTTCAACAGAGACCCTAGCAGAGAACCTACTACTACTATTCTGCTAAATAGACATAGCATTAAACTGACTTCTAATGACTTGCTGTTATACCCACAGACTAGTACATCTGCCAACCCTCATCAGAGAGGCTTCTTGAAGCAGATAGCAATTAACATGGAGACCCCCAAGTGATAATTGTGCAAAGAATATGAGACTAGGGGCTGGAGAGATGGCCTAGCAGTTAAGAGCACTGACTGCTCTTGCAGAGGACCCGGGTTCAATCCCCAGCACCCACATGGCGGCTGAAAACCGTCTTTAACTCTAGCTCCAGGGGAATCTGGTGCCCTCTTCTGACCTCTGCAGCATTGCACCACTCAGGTGCACAAACCTGCATGCAAACACTACATTCATACAAATACGAAAATAAATAAAATTAAAAATTAAAAAAAAAAAGAATATGAGACTGAAAAGTGTTCTGTCCCAAACTGGACATCCGTTATCACTCACCTCCCCAAAGGCTCTAGGTTCGTTGTGGAAGAGAAAGATCATAAGAGCCAGAGGTGTTGGGTGAGCACCTGGAAACTGTTTTCCAAACACAACAGGGCAACATGCTACACATTTGTACTCACAGCTGTTGTGATAACATGCACAATGCCTGCTCGAACTCAAGCCAGAGAAAATCCCAGCACAGAGGATTGAGGTGGGCATGAAGTCTCAGTCCTACCTGAAGAACTCTTGACAATTGATAGCTGCTAGGAGAGGGAAAGTCAGTTTTCAAGGGTGTAACCACTGGTAGGATAGCAATGGGGATGGACCCACACTAATGAGTATTTGGGCAATGCAAATCTGACTCAATGGGCTTTAAAAAAAGTGACATCAAGTTGGGTGGATAGGAAGATAAAAGTGGTTCTGGGAGGCGATAGGGAAGGAGAGGTAAGTATGATCAAAAGACATTGTATGAAATTCTCAAAGAGTTAATAAAAATATTATTTCAGAACAATGAAATAATTAAGTTATGAAGTGGAAGGCTTTATAAATGTCAACCATACTCAGAAGTTTATAATATTCAGGTTTTCTCTGTCCTTAAGTGTCTGACCATGGTGCTTTATTTTACTGAGACAGAAGTATTAAAGTTTGCTTTCTTTGGTAGCATAATTTTCAAATCATAGCTGTTTTTTTACTGCCTTCCTAGAGAAGATATTCTCTAGCTTCGTTGCAGCTGGGTGTGATTTTATGTGTGTTTGGCTGTGAAATGTGAACTGAAGTCATGGATGTCCTATGTTGATCATGCTAGTAAACAATGAGATTATGATACTCATACACTTTCCCTGCTGGGATAGGGAATAAACAGAAAAGGATAGCAGCGGGGTTGGAGAGATGGCTCATCAGTTAAGACCACTGGCTACTCTTCCTGAGGGCCCTGGTTCAATTCCAAGCACCCACATGGCAGCTAACAACTGTCCGTAACTCAAGTTCCAGGGGATCCAAGGCCCCCTTCTGACCTCCTTGGGCACTGTCCAGCATGGGTGCAGTCACAAACAACCAGTCAATACACTCATACAAAAAAAGTTATAAATAAAATACTTTAAAAAAAAAAAAAAGAAAGAGCTACCAGAAAGATCTTTATTTGCCCAATGAAAAGCACAGGAAAGTGAGATAAAGGATTAGAAGAACTCAGGGACAGTGCTCTCAGATGCCATTTTTATATGTTTCATTAAGTTTCATTTCCCCTGAGTTATACTAGGAAGTACCTAAGTGTTCCTGAAAGCTTGTTCTAACTGCTGACTCTCATTTCTATGACTGGCTTGCTTGCTTCAAGTGTTACCCCTTGATTGATGACTTTAACTATTGTGTTAAAGACTCTGACTGGCTGTTTTACTTATAAAAAGCTGTGTAACCCACTCCTGAGGGCTGCACTCCTCCTAAGCTGAGTGTCAGGTCCAGAATTTTAATTGTAATAAAATTTATTTAAACTCCATGTGGCCCAATGGTCTCTACATTGCAACCCTGTAACATTTGGAGGTCTCACCAAGATTTTGAGGTGACCCTGATGGGGTAATCGATAGGGGAAATACTCTGGGAGATGTGCCCCAGCCCTAGCCATTCTGAGTGTACACTTGTCTATATGGGCCCATTTTTGGAATAAAACTCTAATCAGGTTAAGTTCAGGGGGCTGGACAGGGGCTGGAACCTTTTGGATGCTGAGTGAAGATATTCATGGTTTTTTAGTTAACTGCTGTGTGCAAATGTGAGTGAGAATTGATCCCTACAAGTATCTGGTGTTTGAGTCTATGTGGTCTAACCTGTCTGGTTTTGTGTGTGTGTGTGTGTGTGTGTGTGTGTTTTGTTTGTTTATTCTTATCACCTTCATTTTCTACACTACATTTTTCCTTAAGTGTTCATGTTGCTGGAAGTATAGAGCAAGGAGTGTCACTAACTACCACCACTCTGTGGGTCTAATGCTCTTTCATTTGCCAGATTTGAAGGCAAAAGTTCAAAGATTTGGCTTTGCAAAGTGAAGCCTTGCAGCCTCAGGACTTTATGTGAACTGGAATGGCTGGTCTTCCTGAGGGGATTGCTTGAGCTCCAGCAGGTGGGGGCAGTCTTGTTGATCTGTGAAAGGCACCACACTGACCAGCTTCCATATATTGTAACTTGGCTGGGACTCTTGATCCAACCTCCACTTTGGCTGAAGGGTCCTCAGTCACCAAACATGACCCTGTCCTGCAGACAGTTCAGAGACTACCCTTGGCTCATACCCCACCCAAGCCATGTGAGCTGCTATATCCAGTACTGCAGGCTACAGAAGAAGAAAGGGAACCCTCCCCTGCTTTTCCAGGTTCAATGGAGGTAACTATGTCTTGTGTTTATGGCAACTGTTTTTCCATGTGTCTAAGATGCATGTGGCCATATCTGTCATGTGTCTGTTTTCTTGGTGTTTGTAATTCAGTCATATAATTGTCTCATGTTGGTTCTGTCAAACAAATTGTCCACTTCAAGTTTCTTTCCACCTTTTTGTGCACAGAATTATTACATTTATTTTGGCATCCCATATTAAATACACACATGCAAATATTAAATGTAAACTTTTAAAAATTATATTTAGCAGTAAAAAAAGACAACATCATGAACTTTGCAGGTAAATGGATAGAACTAGAAGATATTATGTTAAGTGAAGTAGCACAGTCCCAGAAAAACAAATGTTGAATGGTATCCCTCATCTGTGGATGTTAGCACCAATAACATAGTTGTAAATATTTCTTATTGGGAGTGATGCATATTGGAAAGAACAACAATAACACCAACAACAGAAAAGACTGCATCAAAGAACTGACTGAAATGGTTAATCTGGGGAGTGGGGGGTTGGGAGGGGGACACGGGTCTATATTCAACATGTAACATAATCTTGTACAAATGTGTATATATATATATAATTTTTTAAAACCAAACAAACAAATAAACAGAAAAAAATTACATTCAGAGGCCTCAAATCTCGATACCATAGACATCTTTAAATTTACCTCTAAGCCTATCAAATGCTTCAGAACTTTTGGGTGGTAATTAGTTAAACCCCTCCCTCTCCTCCTGTACAAAAATTAACTCCAAATGGATCAAAGACCTCAACATGAAACCCAGAACTCTGAAGGTGATAGAAGAAAATGTTGGCAGCAACCTCCAGGATATGAAAAGACTTTCTAAATCAGTCAGCAGCTGCACAAGAAATAAGGTCAACAATTGACAAGTGGGATCTCATTAAACTCAAAAGCTTCTGTACAGCAACAGAAACAATCAATGAAGTGAAGAGAAAACCTGCAGATTGGGAGAAAACCTTCACCAGTGATACATCTGACAGAGCATTAACATCCAAAATATATAAACTACTCAAAAAACAAAGACATTAAGAAAACAAATGACCCACTCAAGAGACAGAGTAAAGAGCTGAACAGAGAGTTCACAAGTGAGGAAATAAAGATGGCTGAGAAACATCTAAAAAAGTGTTCCATATCATTAATAATTAAGGAAATGCAAATTAAAGCCACTTTAAAATATCATCTCACTCTAATAAGACTGGCTAAGGTCATAAAAACAAAAGACACCAAATGCTGGAGAGGATGTGGGGAAAGGGGAACACTCATCCACTGCTCCTGGGAATGTAAACTTGTGCAGCCACTATGGAAAGCAGTGTGGAGAAATTTTATGTTCCCACAGGTAAAAATCACCAATCTAAATGCCTGAAAATGTACAACTTATGGCTGTGCAGGATGGACTGGGAAATGCCAGCAGAGAGGCTGACCCATGTGAACATTAAAGAAAGCAGTACCTCAGACTGCCTGAGTCACAGACACTGAGCATCTCTCTGAATACTATTGGGGTTAACTGTTTATAATGGGCCCTAACCTTCCAGATATTGAGAAACTTTCTTACCTCTCCCCTTTATAGGAAAAAGAAAAACATGATGGTAATGAAACCATTCCCTAACTGTAAATTAGAGCCAACTGTTAGAGTGGTAATTTCTTTTTTTTTATTTATTTTTTATGTATATGCATGTACTGTCTGCATGAAGGTCTGTGTACCTGTGTCGTACAATGCAGCAGAGGTCAGAAGCGGATGTCGGGTTCCCCTGGAACTGGAGTTAAATATGGTTCTCAGCTGCCATGTGGGTGCTGGGTATCAAACCCGGGTCCTCTGCAAGAGTAGTCTGCGCTTCTCTCCAGTAGTAGGCCATCTCTCCAGCCCAATAGTGGTAATTTCTTATAAAACAGGTATAACTACCCTTTTTTAATTGACTGATAGGCATAGGAACTGTGAAAGGATAATTCTCTATCTAGAGCCAAATTCAATAGTAAAGTCTTTATAAGCTGTGTAATTAAGCAAAATATATTAGTACAGGAAAGCTCTGACATCAGCAATGAATTATTCTGCCTAGGAGATGTTGGCTAGGGGATTCAACCCCCCCCCAAATTATAAAGGCCTTTTGCCTGTAAGTGGGATATATGCAAGGAGAAAGGTAGTAAATCCCTGTTGTCGAAGACCTGGTGTGAGCATGAAAAAATGTTATGAGACGTCACTTGCTAACGTACAACTGGCCTCTGAAATGCCAGAGAGTGTTACCAAAGGCCACTAAAGCAATACAGCAAAATATTGGTCTCCTTGAGACAAGCAAGACTCCTCTGTCAATATCAGCTACACCTCAACAGCCTGGAGATACTGTGCAACAGTGGCAGCCAAGTGTCTATATATATCCCAAATCTAATTGGCTATTAGCTCTCTTCTTGGAGAAATAACTCACAGCAGATGCCACAAGCTTATGTCCTCTAGTGGTTAGGAGATGTTATAAGCCACAATAAGAACTTGTCACCCTTTATAGAGAATCCACAGTTTGTGGATTAGCATACCATCCAAACATCTGTGTCTATGCTCACAGCTTAGCTTGACATAATAATTAGTACTGCTTAAATGCCTGTACATCCAATTGCTTGTGCTTTGTTAGTATGACTAAAAAGGTATCACTGGATAAGCTGTCAACCCATGAAGGGAAACAAGCTGAACAGACTAGAGTCCAAAATGACAACTCCAAAGAAAGTAGACTGTTTTCTTCTCACCCACTTGTGCCCCTTTCCCAAAGCCCAGAGAACAAATTGCAGAAGAAGAGGCATGGTAGAATGTAAGGGCTGTAGAGAGATAGGGGTGAATCATGAGACTACAGCAATATAGTCTGGAATTGATCAACATGCCTGTGCATACAAGCTTTTCCAACTGGATTATGGGAAACTTGGGTTGTTCAAAATTTAGACATAGATACTTGCAAAATGCACCAATTACCTAATTGTATAGCAAACTGAGTAACATCAATGTTATCTGAAAACAACTGTGTTACTATATTGTAGAATCCCTTAAAAATAAATAATAATAATAATAATAATAATAATAATAAAGACTAAAAGCCAGGCATGGTGGTGCACGCCTTTAATCCTAGCACTTGGGAGGCAGAGGCAGGTGGATCTTTGTGAGTTCAAGGCTAGCCTGGTCTAAAGAGTGAGTTCCAGGACAGCTGGAGGGGCCACAGGGAGACCCTGTCTCAAAAAGACCAAAAAAAAAAAAAAAGACTCAAAATGAGTCTACCACCTGACCCAGTCATACCACTCCTGGGTATATACTCACAAGACTCATCCTACCACAAAAATACATGCACATCTATGTTTATTGCAGCTCTCTTCATAATAATGAAGAGCTGGAACTAACCCAAATGCCCCTCAACCAACAAGTGGATAGGGAAAATGTGGTACATCTACACAATGGAGTTCTATGCACCAGTAAAGAAAGATGACATCATGAACTTTGCAGTTAAATGTATGGAACTCAAAGCCATTATGCTAAGTGAGGTAACACAGTCCCAGAAATGTCGAATGGTATCCCTCATTTGTAGATGCTAGCACCAAATACCTAGCAGTAAGGCAAACTGAGCAATATTTTCTTTTGCTTGAAAGCAACTGTATCATTATAATGTGAATACCTTAATGGGATCTAGAATTAACCTACCACTTATCTTCAGACTTTGCAATTGTGGTATATGGGGGAAGGGTATATATGCATAGTTTAGAGTAATATAAAATTAAAGGGGAAAATGTGAATTTCAAAAATGGTTACCCTCATTTGTGGATGCTAAAACCAAATATCCAGTTGAAAGGCAAGCTGAACAACATTATTGTTATATTTATTTTTATCTGAAAGCAAATGTGCTGTCATAATATGAATCTCTTAACAGGCTCTAGAATTGACCTACCTCTTACTTTCAGACTCTGTAATCACTGTATATGGGTGGAAGGTATGTATTCATATCTTAGAATAATATAAAATTAAAGGGGAAATGTGAATGCTTAAACATATTTTGGAATTAGCATACAGTTTATTCTCAGAGGTCATAATTTTGATACATATGTGATGGTTATATAGGCATATTTTAGAGAAATGCAAAAAGGGAGGGAAAACAACAACATAAAGACTGGGTCAAAGAACTGACTGATACTGTTAAATTTTGCTCCAAACAACAAGCCTCTGCAGTAAAAAACTTTGGAAAGACTGAGAGAAAGATGCAAGACATGTATGGCAGAAGGCATGAATAGGGGTGGAGTGGGGGGACAGGGAGAAGGGAATTGGATGATGTATGAAATGCACAAATCATCAATAAAAAATAAATTATTAAAAAAAATAATCAGCATTTAAGTTGGTTGTTTGAGGAATTTATTTATTTATTTATTTATTTATTTATTTATTTATTTATTTTGGCCTTTTTGAGACAGGGTCTCCATGTAGACCCAGCTGGCCTGGAACTCACTATTGTAGACCAGGCTGGCCTTGAACTCACAGAGAACAACCTGCCTCTGCCTCCCAAGTGCTGGGACTAAAGTTGTGTGCCACCATGCCCAGTGGATCTTATTTTTAAAATGATTTTTGGTTTGTGTTTGCTTTCAAAATGGTTGTTTAAGATGTCTCTTTTAATTGCTTACTTTAGAAGTATTTCATTTTGGGCTGGGCATGGTGGCACACACCTTTAATCCTAGCACTTGGGAGGCAGAGCTAGGCAGCTCTTTGTGAGTACAAGTCCAGCCTGGTCTACATAATGAGTTCCAGGACAGCAGGAGCTATAGGAATACCCTGTCTCAAAAAGACCAAAAGAGGTATTTCACTTTGGGTGTTAAGTCTGATTTATGTTACTTTGAGGCCCCTGTGTCCTGAGAATAGGTTTGAGAGATCGAACCCTGGCTGGAAGTTAGCTTTGATTTGGTTTGTTAACTCACTTTCTGGACTGGGTAGAAATTGTGGAACTGGTTCTTTGGTATCTTATCTTTCTGGCTTTGTTCTAAGTACCTTTCCTGCAGCCTTATCTGTTTGGTTGGGGGTTGGGCACTTTCTGCTTGCCCTAGAGCAACCCTCAGGCTTAAGTCTGATTTGAATTGCCTCTTGAGCTGGATGTGGTGGCCCATGCCTGTGGTCCTAGCTACTCAGGATGCAGAGGTACACAGACCTCTGTGAGAGCTCAAAGCCAGCCTGGTCTGTGTTTGAGTCAAGGCCAACTGCTACCAGGGAGACTTTTTCTCAAACTGCTTTTTACTAAAAATTAGTAATAATTCTCATCAAAAATTAAACCCAGGAATCTTGGTTTGGCTTGAGCAGAGGTCTTTGGAACTCAGGGAATTCCTGAGGTCCTGGAGTACCCATGTGGCAGCTGTGCTTCCATTTCTCTGACTGAAGGGTCATTCACGTTCTGGCACTTGGGTCAGTTGTGGTGCTACATGGCATCTCCTGGGGTCCATTACAGGAGCTGATTCCCAGGATGGCCTGGGCCTGTCCTGGTCTCTTGCCTCGAAGGGGTGGGGGAGAGCCTGGGACAACTATTGGGATTTATTGTTTTTGCAGTGATTTCCTATCTGTTTTCCCCTTCCCTTCCTCATAGGAAGCAAAGCCTGGGCCTATGTTCCACTGGCCAGGCAGTCTGTCCCCTCTGACCCTGTGTGCTGTGAGCTGTGTGTGCTTGTGTTTATAGGAGAGAGTTGACTACAGACAACTATGGGTAAATCAAACTCATGAAAACTGTTTATCCTTCAGTACATGCTTTTGGTATTGTCAATCTTTAAATGGTCTTTAATAATGGACTGATCTTTATACTGCCTTATTAAGACTAAATACTTCTTCTCATCTATTCTTTACTCCATCCTTTAAAGAAATTGTAAGTAAAACTTTAATCATTAGCTTGTTTTGATCATATTGTAACTTTGGTTATCATTAGCTTTAATTATGAATGGGATGTATAATTCTGTTTTCCATCACTTGTTGAATTTAAAACCCAGTTAGAGATATTACTATATTAAAATATAAATGTCATTTCTGAAAATGCTTTATTTAAATGAAAGCCTTTATGTTTGAGAGCTATGTATGTGGCTCTGTTCAGTACAAACACTAAGATAAAAAAAAAATCTCCCGTGTGAATGTGTGGGCACTGGTGTGTATGTATGTGTATGAAGTACTCTTGGCTTTTAAGACTTCTGTAATGTAGTTACAAAATATTAAGGCTCTATTAGACCATTGATAGATATTTAGTATAACTTTTATAGAGTATCATAATTATAGTATTTGGTTGGGCACTCTCTTTTGTAAAATACTAGGGTTTTAGATAAAAAGGGATCAAAGAGGACACTAAGATTACTGGAAAATGAGTATTTAAAAAGTTATTAATAGCCAGGAGTGGTGGTGCATGCCTTTAATCCTAGCACTCGGGAGGCAGAGGAAGGTGGATCTTTGTGAGTTCAAGGACAGCCTGGTCTACAGAATGAGTTCCAGGACAGCTGGGGCTACAGAGAGACCCTGTCTCGAAAAAGTCCAAAAAAGTTCCAGGACAGCTGGGGCTACAGGGAGACCCTGTCTCAAAAAGACCAAAAAACAAAAAAAAAAAAAAAAAAAAGTTTGAATATCATGGACAGACAGCAGCATGTGTATGGGGGAGGATCGTGATAATGCAGACACCAGCATAAGACAGACATGGTCAACCTGTGGATTCCCCCTCCCCAGTTTCCCCCGCCATGCTGTGGCAGAGAGAAGCCTCTTATCCTTTTTTTTTTTTTTTTTTAATTTTTTTTTTATTAATTTTTATTTATTTCTGTATGTGTATGAATGTACTGTCTACATGCAAGTCTGTGCACCCGTGTCGTGCAATGCCGCGGAGGTCAGAAGAGGGTCTCGGATTCCCCTGGAACTGGAGTTCTCCTGGAATTGGAGTTTCAGACGATTCTCAGCCGCCATGTGGGTGCTGGGGATCGAACCTGGGTCCTCTGTAAGAGCGGTCGGCGCTCTTAACCGCTAGGCTATCTCTTCAGCCCGCCTCTTATTCTTTTGAGAGTAGGGGAGGTTCAACTCAAGAGACTGAAGCTCTCTGATTCCCAGACAGGAGAGGCAAGTGGGGAGCAGGGTGCGTGTGGTAGTGCCTCTTTGGTGTACCCTCACTTCCTAGGTGAGAAATTGGGATGTCTGTTAGCTAGGGACTCACAGATAATGACCCACGAGGGTGCCTGTCAGTAACTGTGAGAGGTTAAGTTGCTTCATGAGCAGCAGCTGGATTCTAATATGTTCTTACAAAAATTTACCCAGATGGGTTTTTAATTGTAAAGATTACTACTGTAAAATTTCTGAATCAGAAACAAATAACTGATCCAAGAATCCAATTGATCTTAAAATAAAAACAGAGACAGGGATGGTGACACACACCTTTAATCCCAGCATTCAGGAGGCAGAGGCGGGTGGATCTCGGTGAGTTCAAGGCCAGCCTGGTCTACAGAGTGAGTTCCAGGACAGCTGAGACTAAAGGGAGACCCTGTCTCAAAAATACAAAAAATAAATAATAAATAAATAAATAAATAAATAAATAAATAAATATAAAAACAGAAAGATATGCCCCACAGCTAGAGGCCCTCAGTACTGTGTAAACTGTAAAGTTTAAATGTTATTATTCTGACTGCTATAAACTTAGAGTCATATTTTACTCTGATTAGAGTTTTCAACAAACTGATAAGGTTCTGATTTTAAAAACTCATTTGCTAATCATGGTATTTATTTTAGGAGACAGTTTAAATGTATAGACTCAGACTTAATACAAGAAAGCAATTATTAAGATTAGTAATAATTTACTTGTTATCAAATGGATTTTAATAAGTTGTCATATAAACTAACAGTTAAAGTATAATATGGTTCCTGGTCTTTAAGGATATTAGTTAATTTTAAGGGATGATTACTTCTGCTTCAGGGTACAATTTATTTAGAAACATTTGACCACTAGGTTGGGCCTCTTTGGAGTGAAAAGTTTGCCAGGTTTGTCAAGGTCCACATCTTTGCCAAGCCTAGGTAAAACACCTCTGAACATCTGGAGAGAATTGATCATTTAGAACCTGCTCCAAGGTTTACAAAGACATCTCAAAGCTTGCACCTTATAATAATATATTTGAGATAACTGTTCAATCTATATACATGGAAATAAATAGTAAATGCCTAGTAAATCATCACAACTAAGGGTAAATCTGTTTACAAATGTTAATGGAAATAAAGGGTTAAAAATTAGTAAAAGGACAAGACACCTGTATTAAATTAAAGTGGGTAAATATTCCCAGAATAAAATAGTATAAAACACTTAAGCTATTTGGCCTAATCAGGATTATAAATACAGAGTTGTTAGTTTCCAGTCCACTCCTGGCTTATACTGGATTCCCACTTACAGATTTGGATTAAATGGACATAGACAAGTAATGCTTTACCTCCGTTCTTTATGTTTCTGTGCATTATGAATGTGTTACATTTGATGTTTCTTTTGCCCATTACAAGATAATTTGGCTCAAGAGAAGCTAGGTTTAAGTCCCTGAACCAGCAGTATGCAGTTCAGAAGGAGCCAGTTTGGATGGACTTGGTAAACTTTATCAGCTTATTTCCTGTCAATAGGTATGTTTCCTGCTACTGGAAAACTATGGATCAGGATATGGGGGTCTGGGAAAGACAAAAAGACAGCTCTTGTTTGTAGTAAATGGTTTATATTTAAGATAGGCCTAAAAAATTGTTTAAATTTCTCTCATGGGCTTTGCTTGCTTAACCTATAGTTTTAAATCTCTCTTCCAGTCAATGTTTATGTAAGGCTGATTAGACTTTTGTTCAAGCTGTATCTAAATATGATACAGTAATTAAAACTATCAGGCTGGTGGAACTTAGCCTTTCTGGATGGTTAATGACCATACTTAATGTCTGTACCAATTTGGCCAGGGATCTAAGACACAATTTTGTTCCTTGCCCTTTGAGGTCAACTAAGGCCCAGGGGATTAGAGATGGGGGACCTCTCTAAATGTCCTATGAATGTGAGTCATCAGTCTCCCTATGTAAGGAGGTCTTGGAGATTCACTTAAGGGATTCCAACCAGTGTCCAGTCTGTAAAGAAGAAGGACAACACAGAGGAAAGTCTCTTCATCCTTCAAAGGATAGCCTGGTCCAGGAAGACCTGATTTTGTCCTCAGTAGATGGAACTGGTAAAGGAAAGCCAAAAGGTGCCAGGGCCCCCCCCCCCAAAAAAAAAACTCTGAGCAACCCCTGGGCACCAGATCTTCAACTGACCTAGAGGAAACAAAACTTGGTTAATCTGGGCTAACTGTGTAGACTTAAACACCCAAAAGAAAAGTATAACCAAAAGATAAGTAATCAGTATATTTCCTTTGAAGTCTGAGAGATTGTGCTTCCCAGATATTAGGATTAAATTCATATGAGATATTGTTTAGCAGATAAGAACTCCAGATCTTGTTCAACAATGTAATCCCACCTGCAGCCACAAAGGATAAGTCCACTATTGTTGTCAAATTATGTTAAATAATGAAACCTCATCTTTCTGTCTAAAAGCTACTTAAGAGGAAACTCGCACTGTGACTATCAAAAGTACCTGAAGAGCAGATCCTGAGTCTAGCCATCATGGTCAAATATAAAGAAGGAGAAACCAAATAAATGGCTGCATTTTAACCCCTTGTCAAGAAATTCTAAAGGACTTTTGAGTTGGACATTTAAATTCACTGTGTTCTTAACCTTTCCTGGTTGCCTGCCTACACTTCTTCACAGGCACCAAAGACTTTGTTTACTCTATAGCTATACTTTTGAGGGGTCCTTTAGATAGTCCCACTGAGTGGGGGCACCCCAATTGCCACACCCTGTACCCTTTTTCAGCATGGAAGTAGAGTTGTTGGCACCCCAATTCCCTCTTGGCAACTGGAGTGACTTCTTCAAAGGGTAATGTGATAAGAATAGAAACTATAAATTGACTAGGCAATTTAGGGTTGAGAACCCCCAAAGAGCCAGTTTCTTCCTCAGCTGAAGAGCTGGAGACTTCCTGCATCTGCCAGGAAAATTATCTTTCTGGTTGCTCTAACTTGTGGCCCAGGAATCTTTGACTCACTTGTCAGATTTATTAATCAGCAGGTAAATTCTACTAAACTCATGGTACTAAGGACCCAATACATTCCCCTCCCTAGTGGAGAGTACTCCCCATTGAAGAGACCAACCAGGGTCAACTCTTATAAACTTCCTTCAAGGATTTGAAGATCTCACAACAATAGGGGGAATGAGATAAAGGATTATAAGAACTCAGGGACATTGCTCCTAGATGCCATTTTTATATGTTTCATTAAGTTTCATTTTCTCTGAGTCATACTAGGAAGTACCTATGTGTTCTAAAAAGCTCACTCTAACTGCTGACTCCCACTTCTGTGACTGGCTTGCTTGCTTCATGTGCTACCCAGTGATTGGTGACTTTAACTATCATTTTAAACCCTGATTGGCTGTTTAACTTATAAAAAGCTGTGTAACCCACAACTCAGGACGATACTCCTCCAAAGCTGAGTGTCAGGCCTGGCGTTGTAATTGTAATAAACTTTATTTAAACTCCATGTGGTCCACTACGTGTTCTCTCCATTGCAACCCCATAACAGTGATAATGGCAGAACAGGCTCTCATTATCCTCCTTTGGGCTACTATATAAGAAAGAGCACTTTTAATTAAAATTTTAGGCTACTCCAGTTTGAGGGGTTTTGTTTTTGCATCTTAGCTTATTCCCCATTAGATTTACATATTTCATAAAAGATAAAATTTTAAATGCAGCTTTCCACGCATTAAAGGAAGTTGCTATATAATTTGTATGGAATTATATAATTTCAGTTTGAAAATGTGGGAAAGAAAAGTATATATTATTCATATGTAAATAATAGATTTATAGAAGTTCTGGTTAAGAGATACATCTAGGGATTTAGGAAGAGATTAAGATCAAGTATATTCTAGTAGTTAATATCTGATATTAAAATAATTAAATATGGAGGGCTGGAGAGATGGCTCACTGGTTAAGAGCTCTTACTACTCTTCCAGTGGACCCAAGTTTGATTTCTAGCACCCATGCTTGGAAGCTCTGTAATATCTGAAATTCTAGCTCTAGCTTGGGGATCATCTGATGGCCCTCTTCTGGCCTGGGCATGCATATACACAACATATGTTCACACAGATACATCCACATAAGCATAAGTAAAAATAAATCATTACAAAAGTAAATAATTAGCCAGGTGTGGTGGCACATGCCTTTTATCCCACACTCTGGAGGTAGAGTGAGGCTGATCTCAGTGAAACTGAGGCCAGCCTTGTAGAAAGATCCAGTTTGAATTAGGGCCTAGTTCTCAGTTAGCACCCCTCAGGGCACCACATGGATCAGAGTCAGGGGATTTCTCTGACCCTGCCCCAAGGAGGGGCAGACAACATGGCCTAGATGCATGGTGCTGAGTAGGGCAACAGTGCACAATGGTGCAGAATTGGGGGGCCTGTGATTGGCTCTGGAAATTGATGTCATTTGGCTTATAAAAGCAGGCTGTAGCAGGTAATAAATAAAATTCTCCATTAACATCATTACAGAGTTCCCAGCCATCATTTTTAATTTTTGCACACATACAGGCCAAAGCAGGCCTGCATTTTGTTCAGATGCCCAGTGGGTTGGAAAGAGATCCCAGTGAGACCACCAACCTGGATAGCTGGTGTTGTGAGTGGACATAGTCTGAAGATAGGCCATCAGCCATCAGCCTGAAATTCCTGTCAGGGGTCAACAGTCTCTGGGCAGCTGGGAAATCACGGCCAAGAGTGGGAAAATGGGTCTCATTGTCCCAGGCTATGGGCCTGAGTTGGAGGTGCCTCTCAGGCCAGGCTATGGAAGGAGCCAGCTGGTCTCTGCACCAAGAGGCCAGTTCCCTATAGTGGCTGCAGGCAAGTACTGTTTTCCCTTTCCCTTAGCAGGGCCACATGGTACCTGTTCATTACCAAGAAAGCTTCCCATACAGCTTCATCTACATAGATAGTTCCAGGCCAGCTGAGGCTACAGGGAGACCCTGTCTCAAAAAGACAAAAAATAAAAAAATAATAATTAAAGGTGAAAGTAACACAGTCCCAGAAAAACAACCAATGTACGGTATCCCTCATTTGTGGATCCTAGTACCAAATCTCTATTTGTAAGGCTAACTGAATAATTCTTTTTCTTTCTTTTTTAGTAAATAGATGTTACTCATCAGCGTGCTATGTAATGTAGGAATGCAAAATAATAATTTTTCTTTACCTGTACACAAATCTACTGTCAACATGTGAATCCCTAAACATGTTTTGGAATTAACCTATAGTTTATTTTCAGACATCATAATTTTGATAAATGTGTGACATGTATATATGCATATTTTGGAGCAACACAAATTGGTAGGAACAACAACAACAAAAAAGACTGGGTCAAAGTACTGACTGAAACAGTAAACTTATGCATCAAAAAATTTAAAATAGACAGGAAAAAATGAAAGACATGTATGGCCAAATGCATGAGCTCTGGCAGGGTGGAGGGTAAGGAAGAGGGAATGGATCTAAATTTGATTAAGAAATGTGTATAAAATGCACAAGACTTCAATTTTTAAAAAGCCATAGGCAAATCTATTATTTTGTAATCTCACTTAATAATACAAATAATATATATACATATATGCATGCACATGTGCAGGCAAGTGATGTGTATGTGTGTACCCACATGTGTATTGTTTTTGTTTTAGACAGGGACTCACTATGTAGCCCTAGCTGTGCTATAATTTTCTGTGTAGACCAGGGTGTCTGCCAGCTCACAGAGATCTGCCTGCCTCTGCCATCTGAGAGCTACGACTAAAGGTGTGTGCCAACACACCAGACTCTATGTGTTGTTTAAATAGAGTTACCGAACATTGGTAATAATGTTCCCCCCAGGATCTTTAGACTATCTAACAAAAGTCCCACTGACAGTCAAGGGACATCTCCCTTTGAGTTGTTGTTTAGAGGGGTCTAAGAGACTCCCAAAACTATATATACTATTACTATCGTCCTTGGTTATCTCTTAGAACTTGAAGATAAGATTGTATTGCTGAAGACACCACACACTTTGCTCACAGGACTTAGAGGAATCAAGGGGTTATTTTCCTGGAAGCCTCCTGCCTAAGGGCCATTGCTCATAGTGTCAGAAGTTACTCGCCTTTAATCCTAGCACTTGGGAGGCAGAGGCAGGCGGATCTTTGTGAGTTCAAGGCCAGCCTGGTCTACAGAGTGAGTTCCAGGACAGCTGGGGCTACAGGAAGACACTGTTCTCAAAAAGACAAAAAAAAAAAAAAAAAAAAAAAAAGAAGTTACTATATAAGCTCAAGGAGAACAATCAATGGTCCTACCCAGCTGTAAGCCTACAAACCACACAATGACCAACAGGGCAATATGTCAGGAATGGTGTAATAATGGCACTTATATTTGGGAAGTAACCAATTGAATTTAAGAGTAACTCTATAGGGGGACCCTCATGCCTGGTACTGTAACCTAGCCAAGAACCCATTGTGCCACACCAACTCCAGTGTCGTCTGTGTGAACAGTGACGAAAGTCATAATAGCAGACAGGAGATACGTGCCTTCTGAGGCTAAGCTCCCTGGAGTCCCTGGCAGAGTGCTCAGCTTTAGCTTCCAAAATCAGCGCTACAAAGATGTTATGCTTCTGGGTATTGGCTTTGCATATTGTCTTTTGATTCTTTTCCTGAAGTACAGCCACACTAAGCTTCGTTAATTACATTAACCCAGACAGGGGCAGTTAAATGTGTCTGGAAATAAATCAGGTGAACAGAGCTTCCACCCACTAACATCTGACATACACAACGTGCATGGATATCTGCGAACCAAGCAAAAATCATACAGGGAAACATTACACTGAGTGATATCATAGGTCAGTTATAAATAACAAAAGTGTTTTTCCAGACTTAATAAAAATAAAAGCTCAGTCCCTTAAGCAAGGAGCTACACCTGATAGAATTAGTAAAATAGAAATCTTAGTTACAGTTATGCATGATAAAATACAATACTTGGTCAGAGGCACGTGGCGGGCTTCTCCTTTAAGGAAAGTAATATAGAAAAACAGAACTAATTAAAAGGCTCTCCCAGGCCATGGCTTGAATTACAGCCTAAAGATAACAAGCGGCCTTGGGAGGATGGGAAGATTGGGCATCAGAGAGGACGGGAAGAAACCAAATTGAAACTTCAAAGAAAAACAGAGTCTCACATCTCACAAAATAAACTATTCATGGTTTATGGTTTTTTGACCACTGTTTGTTGCTTATCCCCCCTGCCAAGAGCAATATACTATGTGTAAGTCCTTCTGATTGATGTGTAAATTTAATTGGCTTGCTGTCCTTGGAAACCCAGGTGTGAATTCCTTAGCAATGGGTCTATTGTTCCTGGAGACATGCTAATCCTGATCCATTTTCCCTGCTCTGTGGTATATAACCAATGATTTGCTCTTAGTACAATGCACCAGATTCAAGACCACTCTGGTGTCATGTCTGTCTAATTTTCACCGAACCTGTGCTCTTCTTCCAAGACCCTGATTCCCACAGTCTGAGGGACCCCCCGGCTGGGTCAGTCTGTGGCAGCATTGCTTAAGAAGTCATAGAGCCTAGGGCTGGAGAGATGGCTCAGTGGTTAAGAGCACAGACTGCTCTTGCAGAGGACCTGAGTTCGATTCCCAACACCCACATGGGGGCTAAGAACTGTCTTTAAGCCAAGTGTGGTGATGCATGCCTTTAATCCTAGCACTTGGGAGGCAGAAGCAGGCGGAACTTGTGAGTTCAAGGCCAGCCTGGTCTACAGAGTGAGTTCCAGGCCAGCAGGGGTTATAGGGAGACCCTGTCTGAAAAAGACAAAATAAATAAATAAATAAATCATAGATTCTAAAGGACCTACCTACTGCCATTTTCCTAAATCAATACACATTCCAACTGTATTCTAAATCCTTATCTTCCCTCATACCCATAGATAAGCAGAGCTCTTATCTCTCATTAAAGAAGCTTCTTTTTGCAGCAGATGGAGGTTACTACAGAGATCTTCAACTGGTCAGAATGCAGTGACCATGAGGTGCCCAGCCCCAATTGAAATATCTAAAGCATGATCCCTACATCAAAGCTTAGAGAACATTGAGGGAGAAGCAGCAGAAAGATTGTAAGAGCCAGAAGACTGCTGTGAGGACCTGTCTTCTAGACATGGGTTTACCCATGAACTCTCAACAATATGGTTGCCTACACAAAACCTGCACAAGGCCATACCAGTCAACATGCCAATCTGGATGGGGTCAAATTTCACAAAGCCTCACTCCTAGATAAAAAAGGCTACAGGCAGTCAAGGGCTGCTGAGGGAGGAATAATCCAGTTTCTCAGAGACAAGAACCCCCATAGGCTTTCTGATCTTAAGTGGTCAGCCCTAAATATATGTAATATATTTAACAGAAAATGGACTCTGTAGGTTATATATGTGTGTGTATGTATAAAACAATATTTATAGTAGAAGTCATGGATCTGAGGGGGATAGAGAGGGAGGAGTTGGAATGGGAGAGGAAAGAGTGGGAATTATGTAAATATAGTGTATTCGTGTAGTCTCAAAAAGTTAAAATTTACAAACTTCCATTTCAAGTCACACAATTTTTCAATAAAAGATTACCTCAAGGCTGGGCGTGCTGGTGTTCGCCTTTACTCCCAGCACTTGGGAGGCAGAGGTAGGTGGATCTCTGTGAGTTCAAGTCCAGGCTGGTCTGAATATTGAGTTCCAGGCCAGCTGGGACTAAAGGGAAACACTGTCTCCAAGAAAAAAGAGAGAGAGAGAGAGAGAGAGAGAGAGAGAGAGAGATTACCTCAACAATGGAAAAAAAAGGTAAAGGTAGCATTTGCTTTGAAGGATACATAGGATTTATATCATGTTTTTTGGAACTGTATTAGCTATCTATTACTTTTTTTAACAAGTTACAACAGTGGGTTAAATTAATACACATTTATTATCTGACAGTGTTTATTTGTGATATTAAAGAGTGAACACAGGATCTCATGCAAGTAGGCAAACTCTATTACTGAACTATATCTCCAGCCATGACTTAAAGTTTTGGAGGTTAGAAATCCAAACTAGATGTTATTGTGCTAATATTAAGTGGTCAACAAAGTTGCATTCCTTTCTGGAAATTGTAGAGGAGACTCTACTTCTTAGAAGCTTTCTGTTTTGCTTTGAATGAGAAATGTTCTTCATAGGCTCATCTATTTGTACACTTGGCCCTCATTTGGGATATTTTGGGGAAGGTTATAGAACTTTCAGGACCTGGAGCTTTCCTGGAGGAAATAAATCAGTGAGGATGGGCTTTGAGAATGTATAGCCTGGTCCACTTCCAGTTCACTCTCTTTCTCTCTGCCTCCTGTGTGTAATTGAGATGTGACTGCTCAGCTTCCTGCTCCTGCTGACATGCCTTCCCCACCATTATCAACATCTAGTTCCTCGGAAACATAAGCTAAATGGAAGCCTTCCCTAAATTGCTTTTTTTTTTTTTTTCTTTTTGGTCTTTTTTTTTTTGAGACAGGGTATCCCTTTATTTACAGCTGGCCAGAAGCTCACTCTGTAGACCAGGCTGGCCTTGAACTCACAGAGATTAGGTTGCTTTTAATAGTGGTATTTTTGTTACAGCAACAGAAAACTCATTCAGTCATCCATGTTCCATGGTTCATGACCCACATTTCCATCATTAAAGTTAGCCATGACTGGCTATATCTTTAACTTAATATTATAGCTCTAGTTTTGAGCAATTTGCTTCTTTATTCCTCGTTTGAATGTTCTGTAATTACACTGAGACCACCTGGATAATGATCCAGAATAGAATCTTTATTTTACAGTCAAATAACTACTGATTTTAACTGCACCTTTGTCTCCTTTGACACATAGAATAACATATTCAGGTTTGGAAATGAAGGTGTGTTACCTGTTTAGAGAGCAATTATTCTGCCTAGCACATGATACATCCAATATGTTTATAAGCAGTGGGCATTGTCTAAGTTAAGCATTTTTGGAATTTAATACTTGGGGTACAGCTCAGCTTATAGAATTATTCTTTTAAAATCTGTTTTATGTTTTTAAAAAGTGAAATCAAGATACTTAGAAAGAAATAGTTGGCAATCTCTTTAAACAAACATTACTATCTTGATGAGTCAGCTCCAAAAATGTTTTATTCTTATCCTATTTGATACTCAAATCCCCAGGAGAGAGAGAATTTCACTGGTTTACGGTGAGTAATATATGAATTTTTTAGCCAAGGATAGGATGAGTAATTTAAGTGGAGATTCCACCAAGCTTATTTGCAATAGTTAGTTCTTCTCAATGGAAAATCAAGGTATTATCATAAGAGGAGGAAATGGGAGAGAGAAAGATGGCAGCTTCCAGAGCATCAAATGCATTCTGAGTAGCTAAGGCTAAGTTGGTGGAGGGGGATTTAGGGGCCCCCAAGAATGTTCTGAGGGCATTTGGATCCTTCAAGACTGTCACCATCTGAGGGTGTCAGGAGACAGCAGGGGATAACACCCTTGTCAGCTGAGTTCCCCTCCCTCCCACTGGATCTAGGTATAAACCCTGATGGCTGGACCTAGGGAACCAGTGGGCAGACTGTGGGTGGCATGCTGTGGTTCTATGAGTACATCAGACTGGATAGGTGACTGGGGTTCACTCCACTCTTTCATGGGGGACTCTGTCTGCACATTGGCAGAAGTGTTGTAACCTTGCAGCCCACAGGACCAGGAGCACCTGGGGCCCTCAGGGTGTGGGTTCTACAGGCCTTGGGGGTTCAGACCAGCTTGGGTGTTGAGCACCTTTGGCCATTGGGTGAGTTGTTTGCAGGTTGAGTGAGGGGTGTTAGGAGAGAGGTGAGACTTTATATGCTAAACTATCCACACATGTACACCTATTAAGAAGTCAACAAAAACACCTGAAGAATATAACCAAAATTAGTTTTAAGCTCTGTAAGGTTGTAGCCCACCTAAGTCAGGGACTTTAGGAGGCCAACTAAAGAGAAAGTTTTGAGAGGCAATTTCCCTGGGACTGCATCCCTGCAACCCAAGGAATATTGGCGCAATCATGCCTCACCCAAGACCAGAATCAGGCTTCAATCTCATTCAAGATGCTTCTACTGACATCAGCCCCAAATCCCAGTTCCTCTCAAGATGCTCCTTCTGATACCGGACACAGACCCACCTATGCCCATTCCCCTATCTTCCCACACCCATTTCATTATGAGCCTCCTTCCTTGTGAGCTTGGGTATAAAAACTGCCACTTTGGGACATTTGCTTGCTGGTCATTGTAATCCCGACACAGGCAGGCCAGCTGCCATGCCTGAAATAACCTTGACTTCTTTCTCATCAGAGTCCTGATATTTTCTCCTCTCTGTGCTGAGTCACCCCTCAAAATGAACCTAACAAGCTCAACAGAGAAACACCTAAGCTTCACATTAGAAGCACAACCGGCAAAAGCAACCCAAATGCCTAAAGCTAAACAGAAAAACAATAACATAAAAAACTCAAATGGATCTTTGCCAAATACTAATAGCCCTATTGAAGAATCCTATAGAGAAGACTCCTTAGATATGACTCAGGATACAGATCTTAAAGGCATATGCCTTTAATCCCAGCACTCAGGAGGAAGAGGCAGGCAGTTCTCTGTGAATTCAATGCCAGCCTGGCCTACATAGTGAGCTCCAGTCCAGCTGGGACTAAAGGGAGACTCTGTCTGAAAACAGACAAACAAACAAACAAATTAAAAAAAATGAAATAAAACCAAACAAAACAGAATGATTATAAACATGATTAGAGGAATTAAGGAATTGAAGGAACTTAAAGAGCAGATAAACAAAGAAGTCAGTGACCTAAAAGATGACAGGGATAAATTAAGAGGACAATAAACTATGGAATGAAATTACGAAAGATGTAAAAACATCGAAGAAAATTCAAGTTGAAATGAAAAAAGAAATGCAACAATTCATGAACCACTAGGAAAGGATTGGAGAAAGTCTCAATAACAGAATGGATAAAGGAGAAAATAGAATATCAAGACTAGAAAATATGGAATATCTGGATTAATCAAGTAAAGATTGTGAAAAAATTTTAAAAAAACACAAGAATGGTTGCTGGGTGTGGGGGCATGCGCCTTTAATCCTAGCACTCAGAAGGCAGAGGCAGAGGCAGGCAGATCTTTGTGAGTTCAAGGCCAGCCTGGTCTACAGAGTGAGTTCCAGGACAGCTGGGGCTACAGAGAGACCCTGTCTTGAAAAGACAAAAAACAAACAAACAAAAAAAACAAAACAAAACAAAACAAAAAAAACACAAGAATGGAATAACCGGGAACTGTGTGACAGTGTGAAAAAACAAAACTTATGGATCATAGGGACTGTTGTGCCCAGATCACAGAGACCCCCAAAAGACGGCCAGGACACGCAGCTCCTACGCAAACACAAAGAGTCTTTATTCAAGCTCGGGCTTGTGCTGCAATCCTGTCCGACACAATGGAGAGGAAAGAGCAGCCCTTGGTCTAGGGGAGTTGGGATATTTTTTTTTAATGGGAAAACTGCAAACGGGGAATTTTTCAGTTTTGGCATTTTGTTATTGATTCATAGGGACTGAGGAAGCATGATTTTTAAACTGATAGGTTGGGGCGCCTTTGGTCTTTCGCTGTTAGCTATTTTCAACGAACAACTTTTGGTTGTCCCCTGTTAGCTATTGAGATATTCTGTGGTTTTTTCTGGAATCTGAGGGTGAGGGACTGTTTCTCAGATGGTGTATTTCCACAAAATAGAAACATGGAGTCTATCTTATTCCCTTATAACTGGTCCCTCTTTACAGGATAGAAGAGGAAGAAGATTCACAGGGTAACAGTATTGCTCAAATTTTCAACAGAATTATAGGGGAATTTTTTCTCAAATTAAAAAAAAAGAGATACCTACACAAATACAAGAAGCATATAGACACCAAAGGTAAAGGCTCCTTGCCTCTAAACTGGGACACCTGCAAGAAGAGAGGCGATAAGGCCCTGCTGTCGGAAGACTTGACATGGGAAAGATGTATTGAGACCACACATGCAAGTGTACAAATGGCCTCTGGAATACTAGAGAGTGTTACCAAAGACCACTAAACCAATAAAGCAAATATGGGTCTCCCTGAGTCAAGCAAGACTCCTCCGTCAGCACCAGCTACACCTTACCTGCCTGGAAATACTGTGCAGCAGAGGCAGCCACATGCCTGTATATCCCAAATCTAATTGGCTATTAGCTCTCTCCTTGGAGGAATAACCCATGGCTGATGCCACAAGCTTACATCCTCTAATGGTTAGGAGATGTTATAAGCCACAGTAAGACCCTGTCATACTTAACAGAAAAAAATGTAATTCATGGATTAACATACCATCCAAACATCTGTGTCTATACCAAAGTAACCTACCATAACAATTAGTACTGTTTAAATACCTATATATCTAATTGCTTGTGCTTCATTAGTAGGATTGAAAGGTCATTCCTGGACAAACTGTCAGCCCATGAAAGGAAACAGCCAGAATTGACCAGAGTCCAAGACAACAGCTCCAGAGAAAGTAGACTGTTTTGCTTCTCATCCACCTGTGCCCCTTTTCTAAGCCTAGGGAACAATCTGTGGAAGAGGGGGGGTGGTAGAATGTAAGGGCTGCGATTGGGGTGAATGGTCAAACTACAGCAATATAGTCTGGACACTCATTTGATCAACTTGATTGAACATACAAGCCCCCCACCCCCCCCCAACCCCCGCTGGATGGTGAGATCCATGGGCTGTGTGGGTTTGGGCATAACTGCCTGCAAATTGGTTTTACATGAAGGATGCTTGTACTCATAAATTATCACTTATTGCTAAAAAATGAAAAAAAAACTGAGAGAAAGATGCAGGACAGTTATGGCAGAATGCATGATCTGGGATGGAGTGGGGTGGGGTAGGGGGAAGGGAAAGGGAAATATGCCTGAACTGAATTGGAAAATGATGTATGAAATACACAAAGCATCAATAAAAAAATACCCTAAAAAAGCATATAGAACATCAAGTAGACAGAACCAGAAAAGAAATCTGCCATGTCATGTCATAGTAAAACACTAGATGTTCAAAGCAAAGGGAAGATACTGAGGGCAGAAAAAGAAAAACAAGTCATTTATAAGGGAAAATCCATCAGAATTACAGCTGAGTTTTCATTGCAAACAATGAAAGCCAGAAGAGCTTGTTCTAAAGTATTCCCAGTTCTAAATGACTACAGATGTCAACCCAGAATACTTTATCCAACAAGAATGTCTATTATAATTGAAAGAGAAAGGAAAATGTTCCATGACATAAACATGTTGAAAGAATTCTTGTCCAGAAAGCCATCCCTTTAGAGAATATTTGAAACAATACAAAGAGCAGAAGTTAGGGATGACTATAACTAACTAGGCACCAGAAAATAAATGATACTACTACTAGGGAAATAAAAACCCAGGGCAAGAATGCACCAGAAACCAAAATGATCGGAAGTAATATAAGTCTCTTAGTAATAAATAATTTAAATAAATAATAAATTTAAATACCAATGGACTGAATTCTCCAATTATGAGACATAGACTGGCAGACTGAATTATGAAACAAAACCCATCTTTTTGTGGTCTACAAGAAACTCATCTCTCCTTTAAAGATAGGCATCATCTCAATGTGAAAGGATAGAAAAAAATAATAGAAGCAGGAGTTGCTATTCCAATATCACATAAAATAGACTTCAAACTAAAACTAATCAGATGAGATAAAGATGGTCATTTCATTCTTATCAAAGAAACAATTAACCAAGACAATATCACAATCATTAATTTATACGCTCCAAACTCAGGCGCACCAATCTTCATAAACACAATTTTACAGGAATTTAAGGCACAGATTGACTCTAGCACAGTAGTAGTAGGGGACTTCACTACCCCACTGTGTACATTAGATAGGTCAATTGGTCAAAGAATAAATAGAGAGACATCTGAACTGAACAATACAATACACCAAATGGACCTAACAGACATCTACAGAGTATTCCACCCAAACAACAAAGAATATACTTTCTATTTAGCACCCCATGGAACTTTCTCCTAAATCAACCACATACTGGAACATAGAACAAATCTCAACAAATAAAAAAAAATTGATATAATTCCATGTATTCTATCAATAAATGCAATAAAGCTTAATATCAACACCAAAGGAAGCCCTACTAAATACAGGAAATCATGGAGATTAAACAACACACTCATCAACAATGAACGAGTCAAGGAAGAAATGAAGAAAGATATGAAAGTATTCCTGGAATTAGACAAAATGAGACTACAACACAACAAAATCTCTGGGACACTTTAAAAACAGTCTTAAGAGGGAAATTTATAGCTCTAAATGCCTACATTAAAAAAACGGAAAGAGCTGGGTGTGATGGTGCAGGCCTTTAATCCTAGCACTTGGGAGGCAGACGCAGGCAGATCTCTATGATTTCAAGGCCAGCCTGGTCTACAGAGCGAGTTCCAGGCCAGCTGGGGCTACAGGGAGACCCTGTCTCAAAAAGACAAAAAAAAAAAGGCACAAATAAATGACTTAATGTTGCAAAACAAATATCAGAGCAAAGATTAATGAAATAGAAACAAAAAGAAAACAATGCAAAGAATCATGAATCTAAGAGCTGGTTCTTTGAAAGGATAAACAAGTAGACATGTCTCTATCTCAGCTAACTAAAAGAAAGAACAATTCCAAATTAATAAAATTAGAGATGAAAGGGGAAACATTATAATAGATAATAAAAAGATCCAAAACATTATGTGGGAATATTTTAAAAATTTATACTCTGCTAAATTTGTTAACCTAAATGAAATGAATGAATGCCTGAAATCATGGGACTCACCAAAGTTCAACCAAGCAGAGGTTAACTGTTTAAACAAACCCATAACATATGAAGAAATTGAATCAGTAATACAAAACCTCCCAACTAAAAAAAGCCCAGGCCCAGATGGATTTACAGCAGAATTTTATGAGACATTTAAAGAGGACCTATAACCAATATTACTTAAGTTATTTAAAAGGATAGAAACAGAGGGTAACTTCCCAAATTCCTTCTATGAAGCCAGCATCAGTTTTATACCCAAACCAGGAAATGATACAAGTAAAAAACAAAACTATAGACCCATATCCTTAATAAATGTAGTAAAAATTTTCAACAAAATCCTTCCAAATCACATACAGGTACACATCAAAAAGGTTATTCACCATGATCAAGTATGTTTTATTCCAGAGATGCAGGGATGGTTCAACAGATGTAAATCAATTAATGTCATAAATTATATAAATGGACTCAAAGACAAAAAGTACATGATCATCTCTATTTATGGACTCAAAGATAAAAAGCACATGATCATCTCAATTGAGGCAGAAAAGGCTTTTGACAAAGTACAACATGGCTTTATGTTTAAAGTCCTGTGGGTAATTGGACTAGAGGGAACATTCCTCAACATAACTAAAGCTATATATAACAAACCCACAGCCAACATCATCTTAAATGGAGAAAAACTAGAAGTATTCCCCTTAAAGTCAGGAACCAGACAAGATTGCCCACTCTCTCCCCTCTTTTTAATATATTACTTGAAACTCTTGCTAGAACAATAAGTTAAGGGAAGGACATTAAAGGAGTACTAATAGGAAAATAAGAGATCAAAATATCCCTTTTGGCAGGTGACATGATATTATACCTAAGATATCCCAAAAATTCCACTAGAAAACTCCTAGAAAAGATTAATAGTTTCAGTAAAGTTGCAGGTTACAAAATTAATCTATAAAAACCTGTAGCCTTCCTGTATGCCAAAAACAAGCAATTGGAGAAGGAATGCATGGAAACCCTTCCATTTACAATAGCCTCAAAAATATAAAATATCATGGAATAAACTCGATCAATTATATTAAAGATCTTTACAATGAAAACTTTAAATCTTTGAAGAAGGAGATTGAGGAAGACATCAGAAGATGGACGGATCTCCCATATTCATGGATTGGAAGAATTAGTATAGTAAAAAATGACCATCCTTCCCAAATTAAGATACATATTCAATGCAATTCCAATCAAAAATACCCATGAATTTTTTCACATTATAAGAAAAAATTCTAAATTCATAAGGAAATACAAAAGACCTCAGATAGCCAAAGCAACCCTGAGCAAAAAGAGTAATGCAGGGGGAATTACTATACCAGAGTTTCATCTCTACTACGGAGCTATAGTTATAAAAACAGCATGGTACTAGAATAAAAATAGACCCATAATCCAATGGAATAAAATCAAAGACATATAATTTCAGCCACCTTATATTTGACAAAGGAGCCAAAGAAAACACTCAGTGAAGGAAGGGTAGCATCTTCAACAAGTGGTCCTGGCAAAATTGGATCACTACTTGGAGAAGAATGAAACTAAGCCCCTACCTTTTACCTTGCACAAATGTTAATTCTAAATGGATTAAAGACTTCAATGTGAAAACTGAAACTTTGAATATGTTAAAAGATAATATAGGCACTAACCTATAACATATGGGTGCAGGAAATAACTTTCTAAATCAGACAGCATTTGTGCAGGGACTAAGCTACACAATCAACAAATAGGATCTTATTAAACTAAAAAGCTTTTTTATAACAAAAGAAACAAAGAACTGAAGAGAAAACCAACAGATTGGGAGAAAATCATCACCAGTGATACATCTCACAAAGGTTTAACATCCAGAATATATAAATGACTCAAAAAACAAAGGTCCAAGAAAACAAATGATCCAATTTAAATATGGGCTAACGATCTGAATAGACACTTCTCAACAGAAGAACTTAGGATGGTTCAGAATAACCTTAAAAATTGTTCAGCTTCATTAGTAATTAAGGAAATGCAAATCAAAACCACATTAAGATTTCATCTTACACAGGTAAGATTAGCTATGATCAAGAAAACAAATGGCACCAATTGTTGGAGAGGGTGTGGAGAAAGGGGTACACTTATTCATTGCTGTTGGGATTTCAAACTCATGCAGCCCCTATGGAAAGCAGTGTGGAGAACTCTTAAAATACTAAAAATGAGCCCACGATTTGACCCAATTATACCACTCCTAGGATTATGCCTAAAGAATGCATCTCATAGCAGAGACATGTGTACAGCCATGTTTATTGTTGCTTTTTTCACAATAGCAAAGAGCTGGAAGCAACCCATGTGTCCCTCAAATAATGGATAATGAAGATGTGATATATTTATACAATGGAGTTCTATGCAGCAGTGAAAAAGGATGACTTCATGAATTTTGTAGGCAAATGGATGGAATTGGAGGCGGTTATGATGAGGTGACACAGTCTAATAAAAAAATGATAAAAAAAAAACCCAAAAACAAATGATGTATGTTGTCCCTTATTTGTGATTTCTAACACCAAATCTCTATATGTAATTCAAATTGAGTAACTAACTGGTCAGTAGAGATAACATCAAAATAATTGTTACAGCAATAGATAAGCCATGTATGATAAGACTGTTAAAGCACAATAGGGTTCTTGATCCTCAAGGATAGTAGTTAATTCAAATGAATGATTATTTCTGCTTCATGGAGCTATTAATTTCACCATTAATTATGTTTTATATGTAAGACTTTTGACCACTAAGTAAAATATTTTTGGAATGAACATAAAGGCTTTTTGCCAAACCCATGTAAAACATTTCTGAACATCTGAAAAAATTTGGTCATCTAGGACCTACCCCCAAGACTTTCAAGGACATTTCAAAGTTTATGCTTCATAATGGTATATTCAAATGAACAGTTCTTTCTATATATGGGTATAAATATTGAATATTTCATAAATTATAATATCTAGGGCCAAATCTCTCAGGATGTGTTATTAAGTCCCATGGCATTAACTAAAAGCCTCCTGTATAAGATTAAAATGGATGGCTATCCCTAGAACAGAAAATAGTAACATGCTTAAGCTAATTAAAGATACAGAATTGTTAATTTTCAATCCAATCCCAATTTGTATTAAAGTCCTGGTTACAACTATTAGATTATAGGAACACAAATGTTCTCCATGTTTCCCTGTATTATGCAAGTGATAATTCCAACATTTTTTTCCCACATAACAAGATAATTTGGCTCAGGAAAAGCTGAGTTCCACCCCTCTTGAACCAGTGGTATGCAGTCCAGAAGGAGACAGTCTGAAAGGGGGTGGTAAACCCTTTCAGCCACGTTCCTGTTTATAGGTATGTGCTACAGCTCCTGCCTTCTGGAAAACTATAATTCAGGATTTAGGGATCTAGGAAACGAGAGGCTTCTTGGATTGTAGTGACAACTACCAAAACAGAGGGGAAAGTAATACACCTCCTCCCTCTTATTTTGCCTTACAGTTAAATAAAAAGCTCTTCTGGCTTTCATCATTTGCGTTGTAATTCTGATGGGTTTTCCTTTATATGTAACTTGTTGTTTTTCTCTTGTGGCTTTCAGTATTCTGTCTTTGAGCATTTAGAATTTTGATTATGATATGGCAAGGGGAGTTTCTTTTCTGATCTTGGGTATTTGGTGTTCTATGTGCTTCTTGTATTTGTATGCATGTGTCTTTTGGGAAAATTTTCTTCTATAATTCTGTTGAAGATCTGGTCCATACAATTGTCCTGGGATTCTTCTCCTTCCTCTATTCCTATGATGCAGAGGTTTGTTCTCTTCACGGTATCCCACATTTCCTGATTTTTCCTCTCCTGTGTTTTTTTTTTAATTGTTCATAGTCTTTGCTTGAGATCTTCAGTTCTTCCACATTATCTTCTATGGTTGATATTCTATTTTCTGCTTCATCTGTTCTGTTACTGAGGCTTTCTCTTGCCCTTTCCTGTTGACTAGATGAGTGCTCAATTTCCTTTTTCATTTCAGCTTGAGATTCCTTTAGTATTTCCATTTCGTTTCAGAGTTGACCATTCTCCTCTTTTAGTTTTTCAGTTTTCTTTTTCATTTCAGTCTGAGATTTTTTTCAGCGTTTTCATTTCCTTCCAGAGTTGGTCATTCTCTCCCTTTAGGTCATTGATTTCTTCAGTATATCTATGATTGTTCTTTTAAAATCTATGTTCTGCATTACCACCAGGGAGATCACATTGTTGGAGTCCTCTATAAGACTGATAGAGTTTGGTGGAGATTTCTTATTTGCTTTCCCCATGTTGCATCATCTTTGTGATTTTGGCATATGGGTTTGATTTGTTTTGCTTATAATCTGATGTGAAATTCAGGCATTTCTTCCTTATCATGTAGGCCTGTTCCTTTAGTCTGACTGGGGGAGGGGATGATTTGGCCCCTGCACCAGCAACCTGGCTGCTGCCTCAGTGTCCCTGAAAACTCGAGCTTCCAGTGTCATGGGCTTGCTCTTATCTGGCCTGCTGCAAAAGTGGGGAGGCAGATGACTACCTCCTCAGTGTCCCCAAAGAACCAAGCTCTCAGTGAGGTGGACTGCTTCTTACTGGGCCTGCAGCAGAACCCAAGGTGCAGCTGGCTGCTGCCTCAGTGTCCCTGAAGACCCAAGCCCCCAGCGGGGTGGGCTCCTTCTTACTAGGCCTGCAGCAGAACCTGAGGTGCAGATGGCTGCTGCCTCAGTGTCCCTGAAGTCCCAAGCTCCCAGTGGGGTGGGCCCCAAGGTAATATACAGATTCAATGCAATCCCAATTAGAATCCCCACGAGCTTCTTCACAGACCTAGAAAAAAAAAATCCTTAAGTTCATATGGAGAAACAAAAGACCCCGGATAGCCAAAGCAACCCTCAGCAAAAAGAGCAATACAGGGGAGATTGCCATACCAGACTTCAAACTATATTACAGGGTTATAGTCATAAAAACAGCCTGGTATTGGCACCAAAACAGGCCTGCAGATCAACGGAACAAAATTGAGAATCCAAACCTGAGCACATTCAATTTCAGCCACCTCATATTGGACAAAGGGATCAAGAAGATGCAGTGGAGGAAAGACAACATCTTCACCAAATAGTTTTGGTATAACTGGATCCACTTGTAGAAGAATAAAACTAACCCCTTACCTCTCGCCATGTACAAAAATCAACTCTAAATGGATCAAAGATCTCAATGTGAAACCTGAAACTCTGAAAATGATAGAAGAAAATGATGGTAGTAACTTACAAGACAAAGGTGTAGGAAAAAACTTTCCAAACCAGACAGCAGCTGCACAAACAATCAGGTCAACAATTGACAAATGGGACCTTATTAAACTCAAGAGCTTCTGTACATCAAAAGAAACAATCAATGAAGTGAAGAGAAAACCCAAAGAGTGGGAGGAAACTTTCATCAGTGATACATCTAATAGAACATTAACATCCAAAGTGTATAAACTACTCAAAAAACAAAGGAAGAGAAAAACAAATGACCTACTCAAAAGATGGAGTAAAGAGATGAAAGAGACTTCACAAATGAAGAAGTAAAGATGCCCGAGAAACATCTTAAAAAGTGTTCAACATCACTAATAATTAAGGAAATGCAAATTAAAACTGCCTTAAGATTTCGTCTTACTCCAGTAATACTAATTATTATCCAGAAAACAAAGGATACCAAAATGCTGGAGAGGTTGTGGGGAAAGGGGAACACTCACCCACTGCTGGTGGGAATGCAAACTCGTGCAACCTCTATGGAAAGCTGTGTGGAGAACTCTCAAGAAACTGAAAATGAGCCAAACACCTGACCCAGTCATACTACTCCTGGGTATATACCCACAAAACTCATCCTATCACAGAGATACATGCCCATCTATGTTTATTGCAGCTCTCTTCACAATAGCCAAGAGCTGGAACCAACCCAAGTGTCCCTAAACTGATGAGTGGATAGAGAAAATGTGGTACATCTACACAATGGAATTCTATGCAGAGGTAAAGAAAGATGACATCATGAACTTTGCAGGTAAATGGATGGAACTTAGCCATTATGCTAAGTGAAGAAACACAGTCCCAGAAAAACAAATGACAAATGGTATCCCTCATTTATGGATGCTAGCACCAAATCCATAGTTGAAATGCAAGCTGAGAAAAGTTAATGTTATATTTCTTTTTATCTGTAGGCAACTATGCTGTTATAATGTGCATTCCTTAATGGGCTCTAGAATTAACTGACCACATATTTTAAGACTTCCTAATTGTGGTTTATATATGGAGGGTATATTCATATATTAGAGTAATATAAAATTAAATGGAAAAATGTGAACTCCTAAACATATTTTGGAATTAGCGTACAGTATATTTTCAAAGGTCATAATTTTGGTATATATGTGATATATATAGGCATATTTTGGAGCAATAGAATTGGGAGGGAACAACAATGACAAAAAGCCCAGATCAAAGAACTGACTGAAACAGTTAACCTCTGTCCAAACAATAAAGGTCTTTTTAAGGTTTTTCTCTGCAGAGAAAAACCTTAAAAAGACTGAGAAAAAGATGCAAGATATGTATGGCAGAATGCATGAACTGGGATATGGTGGGGGGCATGGAAAAGGGAGTGTGTCTAATTTTGATTGAGAAATGGGACAGAGAAATTATGTATGAAACACACAAAACACCAATAAAAATATTTTATTAAAAAAAATAAGGGGCTGGAGAGATGGCCTAGCGGTTAAGAGCGCCAACTGCTCTTTCAGAATACCCGGGTTCGATCCGCAGCACCCACATGGCGGCCAAGAACCGTCTGTAACTCCAATTCCAGGAGAACTCCAGTTCCAGGGGAATCCGACACCCTCTTCTGACCTCCGCGGCATTGCACGACACGGGTGCACAAAGCTACATGCAGACAGTACATTCATACACATAAATAAATAAATAAATAAAAATTTAAAAAAAATTAAAAAAAAAAATAAAAAGCATTGGTAGATAAAGACTTCATTGCCAGCTCTGGGCTGCCCTACCAGGAGTTGTTGATGAGGGAGGCTATAAAAGCCCATAAAACAAAGGCCATTTTCCTATAACTTTGGATGCATATAAGGAGTGGACAATAAAACCCTATTGCTGAAGATACACATGATAAGAGCATGGAAAAAAATTATTCTGAGTCACTGTACTGCAAAGTAAGAGCTGATCATCATAGTATCAGAGAGCACTATACAAACCACTGGAATGAAATGGTCTCTGAAGCTTTATTTACTACAGACTTAGTGGGCGACCTGATAAATGTGCAACTGGAAAGAAGAAAAATCCCAATTTGGTCTATGGCCCACTCCCTAACAGGTTATGACACATGGCTGACACTAGCCTTGGTGCTGCCTAATGTCAGGAGGCTCTATTGACCACAATAGAAAGCTATTGGCAATCCTTGTTTTTTCTTTTTGTCCTTTTGAGACAGGGTCTCCCTGTAGCCCCAGCTGTCCTGGTACTCTCTGTGTAAACCAGGGCGGCCTTGAATTCACAGAGATCCACCTGCCTCTGCCTCTACCTCTGCCTCTGGAGTGCTGGGATTAAAAGCATGTGACACCACACCTGGCCATCCCTTTGTCAAAGAGTTATAATGCTCCAACTAAAATATCATCCAAGCATATGTGTCTGTGCTGATAGAGTAACTTGTTATAATTTTTAGTATTTGTTACTATTTGTGTTTTATTACTAGAATGAAAAAGAAATGTAAGGTCATAAGCCCACCTGTATTAGTCACTTTTCTGTTGCTGTGATAAAACCACCATGAGCAAGGGAACTTATAAAAGGAAGAGTTTATTTGAGCTTATGGTTGATGGTTCCACGGAATTAGAGTCCATTGTGGCGGGAAGCATGGTGGCCGGGGCTGGAGTAGCAAGCCAAGGGCATCTCGCAATGAGCACAGGAAGTCAAGGGAGAGAGACTGGAGACCGCAAGGCTTGTTAAACTCACTAAGCCTGCCCCCAATGATTTACTTCCTCCAGCACAGCCACACCTTCTAAGACCTCCAAGAACAGTGCCACCAACTGGGGACAAAATATCTGAACACTTAAAGCCTATGGGGGACACTCATTCAAACCACCACACCACCTAAGTTGGGGATTTCCCAGGAAGCCAACTGAGGTAGACGTTCCAAGAAAGTTGCTCCAATCAGGCTCCTACTGATACTGGTCACAAGCCTCAGTTTACCTTCAAATGCTTCTACTGATACCAGCCAGAGATGCACCCATGCCCATTTTCCTATCTTCCCACATCCATTTCATTGTGAACCCACTTCCTTGTGTCTTGGGTATAAAAACAGCCACTTTGGGACATTCTGCCTGCTGGTCATCCTGATCCTGACACAGGCAGGCCAGCTGCCATGCCAGAAATAAACCTGACTTCCTTCTCATCAGAGTCCTGACATTTTTTCCTCTTTGCAGCGAGTTTCCCCTCAAAATGAGTATTTTGAAAATATACCAGGTGAATATTTTACCCAGTGTCAGAGGGAATGGACAGCTAGAAAATGTTTCAGGATAAGGATCAGCATTGCTGGATTTATTGTTTAGGAACTTCAGAGTAATGATGTTATTAGCAAATGGAACAAGTCAACTTTAGAGATACATTTGTGCCACAAATCTTACCTTGTTATTTCCATTCTCCATTGTGTTAGATGCTCAACTTCTGGTTAGTGACAGACCAGTTTAGTTTCCCTGAACCAGTGATTTCTTCATATCTGTGGGGAATAAAGTAAGATTTAATATTGTGACTTGGGGGGTGGGGTGGAGAGATGGCTCAGTGGTTAAGAGCACTGACTGCTCTTGCAGAAAACCCGGGTTCAATTTCCAGCACCCACATGGCGGCTAAGAACCATCATCTTTAACTCCAGTTCCAGGGGAATCCGACACCCTCTTCTGACCTCTGTGGCATTGCATGACACAGGTACACCAACCTATATGCTGACAGTACACTCATGCACATAAAAAATAAATAATAGATTAAAAATTAAAGAAAAAGAGGTTTAAAAATAATAATAAATCAATTAATTAATTTAAAAAAAGATTGTGACTGGGGTAGGATGTGGCTTAGGATAGAGCATTTGCCTACTATGTGCAAGGCCCTACATTTAGTCTCACTGATTCTGCTGGATAGCTTTAGTGTCAACTTGATACACCTGGGTTGAGGGAGCCTCAATTGGGGAATTGGCTCCATTGGACTGGCCTCTGGCCACATCTGTGGAGTATTGTCTTGATGGTCGAGCAATGTGGGAGGGCCCAGCCCACTATGAGTGGTGCCACCCTGGGCAGGTTGTTGTGTACTGTATAAGAAGGAGGGCTGGGCATGAGCCAGGGGAGCAAGCCAGTGAACAGTACTCCTCCATGGCCTGTGCTTCAGCTCCTTCTTCTAGGTTCCTGCCCTGAGTTCTTGCCTTGGGCTACCTGAGAACTGTGACCCAGGAGATGTAAGGTGAATAAACCCTTTCCTCCCCAAGTTGGTGTCGGTCAAAGTGTTTTGTCACAGCAATGGAAGACAAACTACAACACTGATGGATAACAAAGAATTTATGTTATTTCCCATCTGCAAACCCCTGCATAGAGTATCAGCACAACCTCACATAATGACAACCACAGAAACAGGCACATACAAAAGTGTCCTTATCTTCCTCTCTTTATGTGTGTCTGCCAGACCACATAATTTTCTCTTTTTGTTCTTCCTACCCAGGAGACATTTTTCCCAGTTCCTTAGCTATCTTCTTAACTAAAATACACTCCACATAAAACTGCTAGGTGATTTTCAAGGAAAGTAACAAGAAAGCAATACACTCAAAGGGTGATCTTCAGGCTTCACAAATTACTAAAGTCATTTGAAGGTCAAAAATATTTACAACTTAAGTACACACCTCAAAGATAAAAAGAATTCCTAGTCAGAAGTACTCCTCAGGAATCCTGGAAGCAAGGTGAAACCCAAGCTGTGTATCTGAAAAGGAATGCAAAGTATTAACATGTGCTAGCAGTGTACCATCATCATTGCCTAGAAACACTTGCCCCTTGTTTCTGAAACATCATCCTTTATACGGGGATTATAGCAGCTCCTCTTCTCTCTACTTGTTTTGCTGGCCAGTGGAATAGATGAGTCATATCACCATCTGGGCTAAAGAAAAAGGATATGTATGGCTGAATAAGGCTGAATATTGTCTGCATAATGATGGTCCTATGGTCCAAAATATCCCTCTTTTGGAGTGTCCTCATATGCACTTAGTATCTCTCCAAAACAAAATTAGGGTATTCTACAAAGTAATCTCTGGCTACTTATTCCCATGTGTATGTAGACACTTCCAAACTTTTGGAAATAAAAACTCTTGGCAACAAGGACTTTTTAAAGTTTTGGATAAGAGAGCTTGGTCAAAATATTTTTTTTAGCAAGAATATGCAGTGCCATATTTTTTTAAGTATCATTCAAAATGGAAGGTTATAGCCCACCTAAGTCAAGGATTTGAGGAGGCTAACTGAGGCAGAAGTTCTGAGAAATAATTATCCTGGAATGTGTTCCTGCAACTTGAGAAAAGTTGCCAGAATGTCTTGCAACATGCCTCACCAGAGACCAGAACCAGTCCTGTCTCTCTTGACATTCTTCTACTGATAACAGCCACAGATCCCAGTTTCTCCTAAGATGCTCCTTCCCATCCCAGACACAGACCCACCTATGCCCATTACTCCATTTCCTCAATACCCCCCATTTCCTTGTAAACTTACTTCCTTGTATGCTTGGGTATAAAAACTGCCATTTTGGGACATCCAGTGCTAGGATGGTCATCCTAATCCCGATTTAGGCAGGCCAGTCCCTGCCCAATAAACTAGTCTTCCTTTTCATTGGAGCCCTGACATTTTCTCCTCTCTGCACTGAGTCTCCCCTCAAAATGAACTGTAAGGTTATAGCGCGCTACCCCCGGAATGAAAGGACACGAGGTCTAAGTTCTTTAGAGCAAAGTTTAATTCAGGGTAGCTGGGGCTAGGCTCAGGGGAGAGAGAGAGAGCCAAGCACAGAATGGCATCGGGCTTGGGAATTTAAGGAAGAAGGTGGGAGTGGGATTCAGTGAGAGTGGGGTGGGTCGGAATCAGGTGAGGCGGAAGATTCCTGAGTAATTGGTGGTGGCCTGCTTTAGCATAGCCAAAGGCTATGCCTGGTAGAGCAGGTTCTTGGACCTCTGGTCTTAGGTGTCTCTGCATTCCAATGGGCTTCTGGATCTCACAACCTGACATTCCAGACATTTGTTTCTATAGGAAAAAGGGCGGAGGTTTGTCTTCTGTATCTGCTTCAGAGCTGATCAGGGGTGAAGTCCTGGGGGAACAGCTGTCAGGCTGGAGGGTTAGAATCCAGTTTCCCATTTTGGCTGCTTGGGGTGCTCTGCCCAGTGGGTTTGGTCCAGATCGATAGTGGCCAGTACTTAGTGGATGTTTTCTCTGCAACTGAAAGGACAAGCTGGTTGAGTCTTACATGAGTATACCAGTGCAGGGACCAACAGGGGTCTGCAAGGTGCATTAGCAATTGGAGGATCCCTGTCTAGGGAATGCAGAGGGAAAAATGATATGTACCCTGGTTTGAGAAATTGGAAAAGTTTTAGTACACAGAGCTCTAGAATGAGGGCCAGCTTTAATACACGGGGCTCCAGAATGAGAGCCATAACCATGAGAATATAAAAGGTGGTATTTTCTGGCATGGCATATTAGATCTGTCATCTATCTCTGAGATATTTTCTAACATGACATAGTAGATACCTAACTTGGCACAGTAGGTCTCTCACCTATTTTCTCTGATATTAACCTATTTCATTTTCTCTTCTTTAGATTACAATTTCCTGTTGGGGTGTTTAAAACCACACAGTTAGAGCAGATAAATGAAGTTTTTTTGGTGTTAAGGTCAGTTGACCTTAAGGGATCACTCAGGCCTTGCTCCTGGCTCTCTTCACCAGTTCCATTTAGTGAGGACAAAGTCAGGCCTTGCTTGACCACAGCTTTCCTTTGAAGCATGAGGAGTCTCTCCTCTATATGGACTTTCCTCCTTTGACTGGACACTGGCAGGATGAAGTCCTTTTAAGTGAATCTCCAAGACTTCCTTGGCACGGGATGACTGGTGACTTGCTGCCACAGGACATGCACAAAGTTGCAGATGCAGGACCCTAGGACCCAAGTTGAGCTCAGAGGGTAGGGGCCAAAATATTGTCTCATCAAATCCCTCTTGCCAGATCAGATTGGAGCTTTAAGTGTGGTTGCTAAACCTCCAAGAGGATTGTTTGAATTAATTTGGTACTTTAATTACCATACAACTCCTAAGTAAAGCTTGAACATTGACTTAAGCACGGTTAATAAATTCTTAATTGCTGTGGCAAAAATATTCTGACTAATAATAAAAGCTCATGGTAGGAGCCTGGTAGTGGCTGCAGCACAGGCTAGGAAAGGTTGCTATTTACTGGCTTATGTTGCTGGCTCATATTCAGCCTGTTTATACAATATAGAAATATCTGGCCAAGAATGGCATTGCCCACAATGGGCACAGGCCAGTCCAATGAAGGCAATTATTGAGGTTTCTCAGCTCAGGTGTATCAAGTTGACATTAAACTTATGCAGTATGTCCTACAATTTGTTCTTTAAGGTCTATGAAGGTCATTTAAGTACTCAAAGTACAATGATTTAAACCATGCAAGGCAAAAGTTTCTAACATAGCCCATGAAACAAACCCAAGATAATAAAGAGGTTAAAATCAGTAACTTCTCAAATGAAGGCCATGTCACTTGTCCCCAGATTTTGAATTATAGCTTTGAAAAGGGAAAGGGGGGGCATTGTCACATACCAGCAGCAGGCAGATAATACTCAGGGCTCACCCAAATTGGTTACATTTGGACTGTCTGGTCACCAGAAGTAAAACCTAATTTCTCTTAAAAAATATTAGAAGTAACATGTGCAAAGTATCACAGATATACAAAACAATTTTAGTATGTATGGGTAACTCTATATATGTCTGTTTTACTTGACGCTGTAACTAGATATATAGTACCTGGTAGGTGGAACACAATTTCTTGTATATTCCATAATTACATTATAGAATTCTTAAAAGTGAACAGTACTTCATGCACACACTCAAAAATAAGGTTCTAATAAGTACATTTGGCGATGACACTTTCTAAAGGTTGTGCTATGCAAAGGCACATGCATTGTAATCCTACAGACAGATCTTAATATGCTGTCTAACAATGTCATACACACACATTTATGCACACATTTCTTTAAGAGATTTTTATCCTAGCGGTTGTATTGAGCCATCATATGCATTGGATAAAATGCCTTTAGAAACATTATTTAAAACATGCAGCTCTGATTAATTGTGCTGCCAAGGCTGAGATGACGTCTTGTACCTTTGGTTTTAAAACTATGATCTTATCGAAATACTTTAACAAGTGATGGAAAGCAAAATTATATGTAATAATTAAAGAACTGAAAATAGCAAAGGTACTTAGGCTGCTTCATTGGAGGGAAGGGATTGCAGGGGAAGCAATGTGTCACTGTCCAAGTACCAGAGTATGAATGAATCCAGGGATTTTTTTAAAAAGTGGTCTCTGGTCAGAAGGACAGTTACATAGCACAGGAGGAAAAAATCTGTTAGTGAACCCGTAAGGGTCAAAAAATCAGGTCTTCAGACGTCTGGAAACAAGAAAAAACTGGAAAAGAAAATTTTTAGTTGTAATACTTGTGGAAAAATAATTTGGACATAGAAGAAATAAAACCTTTAGATAAACAGTGTAGAAAACTAGGAACCTGGGTTCAAATCAGGCCTCTGAAAAAAAAATTTTAAGAGGCATGCCAAAAGTAAACTTAATTTTTGTTTGTGTGCAACATAGAATAAAACAAGTTTGAAGTGGCCACTTTGTTTTGACAAAAAACACAGAACATGAACATATGACAGTTACAAAGACACATTGAAGAACAGTTATGACAAACAGTTATCACACAGACAGGTTTGGACAGACACATGACCTAACTGTATCCATTAACTCTGGACAGTGGGAAAATCCCCTTTTATCTAAAGTTGTCCTTCCTTGTCCAGGGCTGTAGACAATTATCACATTTACAAAGAATCACTTAGAGTTTAAGACATTTGCTTAGGTGGAAAAATAGACTGTATGCCCTACTGTGCTTTGCAGCACAGCCTGTTCTTGTACACCTGCGAAGGATGGTGGACTGGGTAAGCAGGAAAATCTGGTGGCTTGTGCATATTACCTGCTAATTTAATGAGAATAAATTTAGTTAGTGGAAAAATCAAAAGATCCCAGCCAAATAAAAGTTTACTGCCTGAAGGCAAACAGCTGATGCAGGTGGGCAGGGTGTGGTCAAAACACCTTCTTAATCTCAGAAACAGGGGCTTGTATCCCAAGCAGACAAAAATGGATTTCTGATAAAATGGGGTTTATAAAGAAAAAACAATGGAATGGAAAATGCAAAAACTCTGAAATAATCCCTTAAAATTTAGGCAACATTTTGTAAACATAATATAAAAAACCAAAAACACTGATTGTACAAAAAGTAAAGAATGAAAATTGATTGTATTTAAAATGGATGTAGTTACAAAGTCTGATGTGAATTTAGGCTTTTTGTCATGTGGGCGTAAACAACGGGCATGCGCAGACAAAGCCTCAAGATGGCGGCTAAGGAGATGGTGTGGATTAGCAGGTTGCCATAGGAATAGTCGGAAGTATGTTGTTTGAATGCCAGGCGGGAGAAAAGCCGCACGTGGTGCATGGCGACTGGGGCTCTTAGTTTCAAACATCTTGGGACTAAACACCCTCTATATCCACTCAGGCATCCATGCCGCTTGATTTATGGCAGGAATGCAAATGGTCAATGACAAACAACTTCACACAGCATCTTTTAAAACTTTTTTCTGGGCCAAATCGACCAAAACTATGTCTATGAGGACTGGAGTAGCCCTGTCAGGCCTCCAGCAGCAGATTGTGAAGGGCCTAAAGTCTGCCTTTCCTTCCCAGATACAATGTATCAAGTAAATCATTAGTCTTTAGATGCAAGCCTATTCATTTAAACAGCTCCATGAAACAAAATATTTATAAATAGTTTCAAACCCAAAACTTCAGCACTTTGATGAAACTCTAAATTAGAGATGAAAACCTAAATCAGAGACAAATATGACTCTTAAGTTTGTAACAGACTCAGAAATTGACTTGAGTCTGAAAGCAAGTGCAGGTGGTGAGAGACTGAGAAACGGCCCTCGTATGACCAACCTCCAGCCCTGTGATGCATCACAAAAATCTCTAACCTGCCTTTTTTCTCATCAGAGACTCAGAATGGGCTTTTAGTAAAAACAGCACAATTTAAGTCCCTTGTTCAGCCTTTCCATAACTTCTCTGCCTAGAAAACATCCACAACTCCTCCCAGTGCAGGGACAATAAGCCCCAGCCATCTCAAACATGCACTTCCATCTTGCCCACATGCCTCTTACTGGCTCCAATATGCTTGATGCTTCCTTTTACTCAAAAACAACTCTCACTCACACCTATGGCCCAGCCCACTGACCAGATGGGATTGGGATAAGGCAGGGACTTAAGCACCAGGGGTTCCCATCTCTCTAGCCAGAGTTGTGTGCATGGTACACACCCCTGTGGCCAGGAGCTTGAGTCCCTTGAGGAATCCCAATGCCAAGAACTATTCCATGGAGACAGCTACCCAGTATTTATTTCTCTAACCCCATGTTATTTACTTCAGTGGAAAATTACCAATAGTCACATACACATGTTTAATTTCCATGCATGTGGAATTACAACACTCACACACATGCTTTCTCCTTTTTTTTTTTGGTCTTTTCTGAGACAGGGTCTCCCTTTAGTCTCAGCTGGCCTGGAACTTGCTCTGTGACCAGGCTGACCTTGAGCTTACAAAGAAATGCCGTTATCTGCCTCCAATGACTGGGATTAAAGGTGTGTGCCACCACACCCAGTCCCAAGGGGCACAAAACTGCCCCACCCAAAACAAAATCCAGTCCAAGAATCCACTTTCAGTCCTGAATCTGGTCCACAAAGTTCTCAAAAAAAAAAAATAGGATAATTCACGCAGCACGTTACCTTTTGAAAGTACACAAAACCAAAATGGGATCTTTAAACCGTCAGCTCTGAGGCTGATTTCTATAGCAAAACCACAAGGCGGAGATGGCACTGGCACATGCAGCGAGGCAGCAGAGAAGGCACAAAAAGAAAGAAAAAAGACTGCAGAGGGGAGAAGAAGAGAGGAGGGGAGGGAGAGGAAAAAAGATAAGTGAAGTCTTTTTAGTCTCAGAAGGAATAGAGAGGGACTAGAGTGAAGGGCAAAGAATGCTGACATACAAGCATTCTGACCATTTAACAGAGCGCTGCAGAAGTCTCTCAAAGTGAGAATTCAGAGATCTAAGGAACCTGTCTCAGGCCAGGCAATATTGTTAGTTAATTGATATCCTGGCCAGTAGTAGAGCAGAGTCTCTTAAGGACTTTAATTTCCTTGAGAGGTTGAGTTCTCTTAAAGAGTGTAGGAGACACCCAAGGGTGTGAGGCCCAGGCCTCTCCTTTAGAGTGAGGCTCCCATATTAGGGGTCGAGGATGAGAAGAGGGGGAGAGAAGAGAGGGGAGAGAGAGAGAGAGAGAGAGAGAGAGAGAGAGAGAAAAGAGATCTGTAGGAAGGTAATAGATTCTTTTTAGTCTCGGCACCCACCCGAAGTGCTAAGGTGCATCCACCCTATTTCTAAGTGGGTGCTCAGAGACCCCAGGTCCGTGTGTGTGACCAGTGTGGGAGTCTCTGAAATCAGGGCCTGCAGGTCTGTGAAGTCAGCATCCCAAAAAATCACAGAGGAGGCCAAAATTCGGGTCCAGAGTCTGTCCCCAGCATCCCGGTAATAGACAGCAAACTGGATGGGGAAAATCAGAGGGAATCCCTGACTTAGCCAGCACTCAGGGTTCCAAAATGGAAACGGCTATAATGGAACAGACTAAAAAGAATGGAAAAAGAGGATCGGAGGGAAGGCAGATGGAAAGCAGTAGTTAGGACAGGAAGGAGAATCAGATGGAAGGCAGATGGAAAGCAGTAGTTAGGACAGGAAGTGTTGAGGCAGAGGGGGCGGCTAGAAGGGGCAGAACACATGCAGGGTTACACAGAAGGTAGGGGTAGGAGATGGAATCTCCCCTCACTCAGGTGCCCATCCTTCCGGCCACCCACGAGGTGACTTAGGAAGTCTTACCATGAGGGCCACACGTATAAACCCCATGCTCAGTCATCACAAGTGTGATGAGTGCCCAATGAGGTGAAACAACTTCGGCAGAACCGTGGGTTGGGGCCCAATCAGATTCTGTAGCCTGAGAGCTGTGGAACCATAACACACACTCTTAATTTTGTTATGCACAGTCACATGGGAATAGAGTAGGGTAGGATAAGGAGAGGAGAGAAGGTACCTTTGGCTGAATGCTGGTGGGTGCTGTTGTAGCCTGCGCTTGATATCCGGCTTACTGGCTACCCCAAAGCTGCTCAGAGGGGTGGGGGGGGTGGGAAAAATGGCGATCCGAGTCACCGGCACCAGAATGTAAGGTTATGGAGCACTCCCCCCGGAATGAAAGGCCACAAGGTCTAAGTTCTTCCGAGCAGTTTAATTCAGGGTAGCCAGGGCTAGGCTCAGGGGAGAGAGAGAGCCACGCACAGAATGGCGTCTGGCTTGGGAATTTAAGGAAGAAGGTGGGAGTGGGATTCAGTGGGAGTGGGATTCAGTGAGAGTGGGGTGGGTCGGAATCTGGAATCTGGCTTCCGAAGTGCAAAGGGCAAGGCGGAAGATTCCTGAGTAATCAGTGGTGGCCTGCTTTAGCATAGCCAAAGGCTATGCCTGGTAGAGCAGGTTCTTGGACCTCTGGTCTTAGGTGTCTCTGCATTCCAATGGGCTTCTGGATCTCACAAACTGACATGAACCTAACACAAAATTCTTAACAATAATAATCCCCCAAACCAAGTCAATACTTTAAAAACTAAAACTAGTATTTGCCTATAGGAAAAATTGGTGTTGTTTGAGATGTGCCAGACCATAATGTGGGCTACATAAACTCCATTTTGTTCAGAAATCATTTTGTTTCTGACCTTAACAAAGACTTTTGCTGTGCTGGGACTGAATGCTTGGGGCAGCACACCCAGCTGGTTTGGGGAAACAGCTCCAGGCCACAGGATTCAGGAGTGCATCAGAGCCTATTCTCAAGCAAAAAGTCTTAAGGTGTGGTGAGATTAGGTAACTTCTGCTCTTTGTAAAATACTTGATATGTTAATCAAATACTTCTGCTCTGTGAAATGCTTAAGACTGGCTAAACATCGCCATTGTAAAAGTGACTCTATATGCATATTCCCAAACCCCAAGCTCATGCTACTGCCCCTACTCTAGAATGGCAGACAGTCTGGTAGGCCATAATAAAACTTTTTTGCAATTTCCCAGCTGGTTTCTGACCCGTAACACTGTACAAATGTTGCAAGTTTTCTAAATGTGTGTGTCTATGCAAATGCTAATAAATACCAGGCAAAGAAAATAGATATATCTCTTAGCCTCAGGAAATATATAAGTTGGTAGGACAAGAATGATAGGATATATATATATATATATATATATATATATATATATAACCCATTACATGATTATCATATTATATGTTCTAGTAGAAATATATGTTTTCTTCACTTACGAACGATTTACGTAACAGATTCAAGCTCGAAATTGCTCATAGTTTCTAACTAACGATAATAGAGTTATTGCGTTTTTATTCAATAAAGTAATTGTATGCTTAAATGGTTTGTATCAATATTATATTGAATACTCAGGTGATTAAAAGTTTTCTCCTCTCTAGATTTTCTCTAGATCTCTTATTAAAGACGAGATTATAAAGATAAGCGCGGTGCCTATGGGGCATAGCGTTTTCACCTCTTAATATCCTAGCACTTGGAAGGCAGAGGCAGGTGGATCTTTTGTGAGTTAAGGCAGCCAGCTGGTCTACAGAGTGAGTTCCAGAACAGCTGGGGCTACAGGGAGACCCTGTGTCAGAAAGACCAAAAAAAAAAACAAACAACAAACAAAAAAATAACCCAAAAACAAACAAAAAAAACAAATAAAAGAATGTAAGAATGGACTCAAGCAAAAGTTTTAAGACAATTTTATTAGCATTTAAAAGAAAATCTTCAGGGTAGGGAAGCTGTAAATCTCAGCAGCTGCTGGGAGGAGGAGAGTGGAAAAAAAGAAGGGGAAAAAAACCAACAATAAACAAACATGCCTATTTCCTGTTTATGGCCAGCATGGAGGTCAGCCATAGGGCAGACTAGAAGATGCACTGCAAGGAGAGCTGTACAGAAAGAGTAAGAAACCCAAAATATAGGGGAAGCCCAAAGGGATAGATAACTAAGCTTAGAAAAAATACTGAGGAAAAGGAGAGGTTACACTTTTCTGAAGAATTCAAGTAGGGATTCTGGGCAAGAAAAGTTCACCATCTTATTTACACAAGTGGTATTTCAGCTATCTTCTTAGCATGTCCCAAGGAGGACCCACCTCCCTAGGGGTGGTCTTGTGGCCAGGTGAGTGACCTGACCTAATTGGAATGTTGGGTCTTCATTCAAGCCAGAGATTTTTTTTTTTTTTTTTTTTTTTTGTCTTTCTCAGAGACAGGGTCTCTCTGTGCCCCAGCTGTCCTGGAACTCGCTCTGTTGACCAGGCTGGCCTTGAACTCACAAGAGATCCGCCTGCCCTGCCTCCCAAGTGCTAGGATTAAAGGTGTGCGCCACCACACCCGGCTCAAGCCAGAGATTTTATTCTCTTGACCAGAGAGTTTTTTTGGAGGACATTTCTTGCTAATGTAACAATATCATTATACACTAGCTTCAATTTTTCAAAAAACAATTAAGAATTTCAATTCCTTTAAAAATAAGCTTACTAATACAACCTGAATGTTAAATCCAAAGAGCAGCATTGACAGTCATTGCTAAGGAGGCTAACCAAAACTATGAGTCTGATAATCAGGTTATATAATAATGTAAAACAATATTGTTAGGGAAGCAAAAAGGCCCATAAGATTAACTGGTCAACAAGAATTTCTGGGACAGGAGAGACCACCCAGTGGTTAAGAGCACTGACTCTCTTCCAAAGACCCTGGTTTGTTTCCCAGTATCCACAAGGTAGATGACAACCATTTGTAACTCCAGTTCCAGGGTGATCTGTTGCCCCTCTGACCTCTGTAGGCATGCACAACATGGTGCCCTACATACATGCCAGGCAACTGCACTCAGACTCGGAGGCAGAGGCAGGACTGATCACTGTGAGTTCAAGGCCAAGCCTGAGTCCTAAGCATAGAATTCCCAGGACAGACTGGAGCTACAGGGAGAATCTGTCCAAAAAAATTTTCAATTAATTAAAATATTTAAAATAAAAGAATCCTGAGCCTGGTTGGAAACTTAACTTTCCAGTTTTTCAGGTCAAGCGCCCTAGAGGGTGGCCTAGGAGGAGAGGTTCACCTTAAGTCATGTTAAAGAGAGATGGGCAGAATACCTAGTACAGTAATGAGATGGAGAACTTTTCCTGCCCAGAATACTGCCTTCCAGTGCAGTTCTTGTCCATTTGGGTTGCAGACATGTGGTTCTCCCTAAGTCTTTCCGCCCCTCATCTCCTCTATTTTCTAATCATGTTTTCCCTAACAGTCTTTGTGGTGCGCCCAAGGTTTAAGGTATCTTTTCTCTAAAGGCTTGCTTCCTTCCATGTGCCTGCAAGTTTGCCTCATGTCGCCCGTCTCATGGCTCTACCGACAGTCTCTTAGCAGCATTGGCTTTCATGGCTTTCCTTCTCCTCTCATTGTCCAATCACTGCAGGCAAGCTGCCCTGAGATTCTACACTTGCTAGTACTCCCTGAGGCGCAGGTTCCTTTATCGTAAATTCGAGTACTAGAATATTGTCTCCAATAGGTTAACTTTGGAGTCCTATCTTAACATTTCTTCTTAACTGAATGAGAGACGTAAGTGCACCCTGTAGGATAAGATCACTTTCCCTGACAACAGATAGAATTCCATGGTCTGCGGTTATGTTAACTTTTAATTTCTTAAAATCATTATTGGTGATTGGTATGTAGTATGAGTGCTTTGCCTGTATATGTATATGGCACTAGTGGCAGCAATGCCCTGTGGAGGCCATCAAAGGCGCATTGGCTTCTCCTTAAAACTGGGAGTTACGATGGTGATCAGCCACCATGTGGAGTCTAGGAACCAAAACCGAGGGCGTCTCTGCAAAAGCAGCCTAGTGTTCTTAAGACTGGAGTTCACTCTTTGACCTCAGCGCTTGGCTTTCCTATCGCTTACAAGGGTCTCTAGAAAATTCTTCTAATTCCCTAAAACTATATATGCTAGTAGGAGCATTGTTGTGGTCTCTCAATAGTTTATGGGTTCTTACATGCGCATGCGTTCTGAGCTGACCAAAGGTCTAAATCTCTTTAAAATCCCTTAGTAATAGTGGGCATCTGTCTTGTTCTGAATGAGACATTTCTTTTGATTATGTTCCTGGATAGCTTACAGGATTAATTCTGAGCTGGCCAGAACAGAACTGATTGTGATTGACATTTAGCCAGATTAGGAGTCTGTTGTAAAACCTGATTGCGACCATTCTGCACAGGAAGAGAGCGGACTGTGTGTTGCAGTCAAGGAAATGGAATATGCGCAACACCCTATTGGATCTTCCATGAAAACCCATTTATAATAAGTAACACACTCAAAAGCTTTCAGGGGGTAGAATACAATGCAACTTTGGTTGGGAAGGTCTGGCAACAAGCAGCAACCCGACAGGGATGGAAGCTCTTGCACTTCTGGTCCCTCGTTGGACCTATGCCTGAGCATGAATAGTATCAATCTGCCCCAGTCGTTTTCACCTTGGCGTACTCTTAATCATTGTATCCCTCTTATTAATAAACAGGCAAATATCTATCCCTGAGATTCTATGAGCCACCATAACATGAGTGGAAATTACCAATTAATTTAATACAAGTAGAATCAGAGGATGTGAGAAGGGCGAGGACCTGGAAATCATCATCAGAGAATTCGTTATTGAAGAGTTAGTAAAGTGCTTAAAGTTGGCGGCAGTTTTATGGGACTGAGTCCTTAACTTCCACCAGGATCTGAGCAGCACGAACACGGAGTAGAAATATAGGCAAGACTTGCAATTTAGTACACTACCCGACTTAGACTCGGAGTAAGTTGCAAATGAATTGTAGCTCAAGTGTAAAAGAGAAAAATAATAACAAAACTTAAAACTAACAAAATTCACATTGGGTTCTATTAAACGTGTATGTAGTGCATATGTCGTGAGACATGAGTAGAGGTGTAAGAAATAGAATTAAGCTTTTTTACGTATTTGAGACTAATACTCCCTTATATAGCGAAAAGTCGGACTAAAGTGTATTAGACTTGCACAACAACCTGTAGATAGTCAAAGCTGGGAGTTACATCATGAGGGTGTAGCAACACAAAAACGGAGGTGGGGCTAGCGAGGAAAAATTATAGGCGATAGAAACTACTTCGAATTTTGAGAGCTGAAAGGGCATTTTATAGGAGGCTAATAGACTATAGCACCAACTATCGGAACACCAACGAACCGCATTTGAATTCATTTGGGAAAGGATAATAACATAACAGACCATACTCCAGCACACAATATTCATTAGGCACACTTGTACCATGCGGGCTTGTAGACTAATTCTTAACTTAATATATGGTAAATATATCTAGATTATAATGGAGAATAACGCGCATCACTAACACAGATGCACTAGATAGGCAAAGTAGAGTCCGAGCATTCTGGTTCTCATAGTATTCATTCTGTTAATCTGTACCGAGGGCAGTCTGAGCACGGGTCGTTGAGGACATGGTCTTAAGGTGGAATCAAATTATAGGAAGCACAGAGCAGGGCAGGTTCTCTGTGAGTTCAACGCGCCATCAGCGCTGTGAGCTACTAAGTTACATAACTAGTATGCAGGACCGAACTGGAGGCTACCAAGAGGCACGAGAGACCCTCACCGATGCACGTTCTACAACCAAAGACCAAAAAAAGCCAATCATCAATTAGAAATACACACTACAACAAACCAACACACCGATTAAAATCAATACAGATAGATTAGTTGCTCACACAGTCAGACCTATCTGCCAGAATAGCTAACACCATATTAATGACTATATTATTTCTTACCTATCTCATTTGGGCAAGCGGCATTTTCTGTATTACAGCCTAAAATCCTTTTCTCAGCGTGATTTGTTACCTTCTCCATTCCAGATGAGCGGGAATAACTGAGAAGGTTAGACTCTCACCACCAGAAAAAAAACTCCTACTACTGCCTTCGTGTACTATCTTCTTAATACTAGAGCTATATCCAGACTATCCAAAGAGGACGGACCACCTCGGGGTTATCCTGTTATACAACAAGAGTATTTATCTATACGATTAAATTCAATACGATTCCAACTTTTACACACATTTATCACATAGGAATGAAACTGTCAATCCCGAGCAACCCAATCGAATACGCTTAATCGGCTAAATTTGTGATTCGCGAGAAATGATTTCCTTGTCATTGAACAAGAACTTTTAGCTATACACACAAAAATCTACTCTCTTTCCACTATATCAGCCTTACCTAAAGTGGTTTTGCGATCCTCATGCTTGTCTCCAAATTTTGCAACTCTACTATGATTGAAAATGTTAATACTTNTGTGTCATCGTGTCAGGCTCTTTTTACAACTTTGTCATTTGTTTATTTGAGACAGGGCCTTGCTATGTGGCCATGGCTGATCCAGTACTTACTAAGCAGCCCAAGCTGGCTTTGAATTCATGCTTACAGGTGTTCACCACCATGCTTTTTTATCACATTTCTGGTGTTACAACCTACAAGACATAGGCGTAGGAAAAGACTTTCTAAATCAGGCAGCAGCTGCACAGGAAATAAGGTCAACAGTCAACAAATGGGACCTCATCAAACTCAAAACAAGCGGCAAATGGTTTCCCTCATTTGTGGGTTCTAACACCAAATCCTCAGATGAAAGGCAAGCTGAGCAAATATTATTGTTATATTTCTGTTTATCTGAAAGCAACTATGTTGTTATAATGTAATTCTCAACTAGAATCGATCCACCACTTACTTTCAGACTCTGTAATTACTGTATATGAGTGGCAAGTATGTATTCATATTTTAGAGTAGTATAAAATTAAAAAAGGAAAATGTGAATTCCTAAACATAAAAAAAAAGACTGAGACAAAGATGCAGGACAGTTTTGGCAGAATGCATGATCTAGGGTGGGGTAGGAGGAAGGGAAAAGGAATATGTCTGAACTGAGAAATGATGTCTGAAATACACAAAACATCAATAAAAGCATTATAAAAATATATATCTTAAGTTTATTTAACACATATTTTTAATTTTTCTTATAATTTATCTTTTAATTTGGCCTATAGGTGTTCTCAATATTGATGGCTAGTCACGTGTGCTCAGTTCTGGGTGTTTCTGTGACTCCTGGTCATGGTAGCCTCTAACAGCAATGATTAGCCTGTTTCTGATTTAGATGGCATGCAAACCATGCTATTTGAGTTGTATCAGGTAGTTTTCATTTACCAGAGATTTTTTTTTTTTTTTTTTTTGTCTTTTCGAGACAGGGTCTCTCTGTAGCCCCAGCTGTCCTGGAACTCGCTCTGTTGACCAGGCTGGCCTTGAACTCACAAAGATCCGCCTGCCTCTGCCTCCCAAGTGCTAGGATTAAAGGTGTGCGCCACCACACCCGGCTCAAGCCAGAGATTTTATTCTCTTGACCAGGAGTTTTTTTGGAGGACATTTCTTGCTAATGTAACAATATCATTATACACTAGCTTCAATTTTTCAAAAACAATTAAGAATTTCAATTCCTTTAAAAAATAAGCTTACTAATACAACCTGAATGTTAAATCCAAAGAGCAGCATTGACAGTCATTGCTAAGGAGGCTAACCAAAACTATGAGTCTGATAATCAGGTTATATAATAATGTAAAACAATATTGTTAGGGAAGCAAAAAGGCCCATAAGATTAACTGGTCAACAAGAATTTCTGGGACAGGAGAGACCACCCAGTGGTTAAGAGCACTGACTGCTCTCACAAAGAACCCTGGTTTGTTTCCCAGTATCCACAAGGTAGATGACAACCATTTGTAACTCCAGTTCCAGGGTGATCTGTTGCCCTCTTCTGACCTCTGTAGGCATTGCACAACATGGTGCCCTTACATACATGCAGGCAATGCACTCAGACTCCGGAGGCAGAGGCAGGATGATCACTGTGAGTTCAAGGCCAGCCTAGTCTACATAGTGAATTCCAGGACAGCTGGAGCTACAGGGAGATTCTGTCTCAAAAAATTTTTAATTAATTAAAATATTTAAAATAAAAGAATTCCTGGCCTGGTTGGAACCTTAACTTTCCAGTTTTTCCAGGTCAAGCGCCCTAGAGGGTGGCCTAGGAGGAGAGGTTCACCTTAAGTCATGTTAGAGAGATGGGCAGAATACCTAGTACAGTAATGAGATGGAGAACTTTTCCTGCCCAGAATACCTGCCTTCCAGTGCAGTTCTTGTCCATTTGGGTTGCAGACATGTGGTTCTCCCTAAGCTCCTCTCCTTTTCTCCTTCATCTCCCTTTTCTAATCATGTTTTCCCTAACAGCTTTTGGGCTGCCCCAAGGTTTAAGGTATCTTTTCCTCTAAAGCTTGCTTCTCCCTTCCATGTGCCTGCAAGTTTGCCCAGTGTCTGCCCTCCATGGCTCTTACCCAGCATGGCTTTATGGCTTTTTCCTTCTCCCCTCATTCTCCTCCTCAAGGCAGCTGCTGAGATTCACAGCTTGTCTTCCCTGAGGATTTTACTTTAAATTCGAATAAAATTGTCCCAAAGCTTACTTTTGAGTCCATTCTTAAATTCTTTTATGAATGAGAGACTAAGGACCCTGTAGGATAATACTTTTTCCCCTGTATCAAAATAGAATCCATTGGATTTTCATATTTTTTTAACTTTAATTTCTAAATCTATTTTTATTTATTTTTATGTATATGAGTGCTTTGCCTGCATGTATGTAAGTGCACTAGTGCAAGCAATGCCTGTGGAGGCCATCAAAGGGCATTGGTTCCCTTAGAACTGGAGTTACAGATGGTTACTAGCCACCATGTGGATGCTGGGAACAAAACTAGGGTCCTCTGCAAAAGCAGCCAGTGTTCTTAAGTACTGAGTCATCTCTTCAGACCTCACTCTTGGCTCCTATCACAAGGGTCCTAAAAATCCTTCTAATTCCCTAAATTATAATGCTAGTAGGAGCATTTTTGGTCCCAATATTTGGTCTTACACCATGGTTCCTGACTCAAAGGTCTTAAATCTCTTTAAATTCCCTTAGTAATAGTGGCATCTCTTGTTCTAATGAGACATTCTTGATTAGTCCTGGATAGCTTCAGGATTAGAGCTGGTCCAGAAAGACTGATTGATGATGATTAGCAGTTTGGAGCTTTTACCTGATCCCATTCTCCAGGAAGAGAGGGACTGGTTGTTGAGTCAAGATTGAATATGCCCACCTATTGGACTCTCCATGAAAACCCATATAATAAGAAACTCAAAAGCTTTCAGGTGGGTGAATACATGCACTTGTTGGGAAGAGTGGCATGCAGCAACACCACAGGGATGGAAGCTCTTGCATTCTGGTCCCTCTGGGACCTTGCCTGAGCATATGTTCATCTGGCTTTTATGGGTACTCTTAATCATTGTATCTCTTATAATAAACAGGCAAATATGCTTCCCTGAGTTCTATGAGCCACCATAATGGTGGAAATTCCAATTTTTAATCAAGTAGATCAGAGGTGTGGAGGGGAGGACCTGAAATCTCATCAGTTGTTATTGGTTGTATCTAAAGTTGGCGGCAGTTTTATGGGACTGAGCTCTTAACTCACAGGATCTGACACCACTACCGTGTAGAAAATGGCAAGACTGAATTGTAAAATACCTAGCCAGTATTGAAGAATTAGTCAGTTAAAACAAAACAAAACTACACACATTGGGTCATAAAACTGTTGGAAATGTTAAGTAGAGTGAAAGAAAAAATTGTTTTACATTTAGATTCCCATATAAATCACATAAGGTATAGCTGAACAAACTGTAATATTCAGCACAAAAAAACGGATGACAGAAATATACATAGAACTTTAGAATTTTGAGCTGAAAGGGATTTTATAAAGCTAATAGACTACAAATACTTCATTTTGGAAAAAAAACAAAACAACAAAACCCCAAACAATATGATAACTTGTAGACTATGGGGTTAGTGATAACTAACTAATAATGGTAATTTCTAGGTTATGAGATTAGTGATAAAACTAGATCATAACTGAAATAGGAGTCCAACATTCTTTCTCTAGTATTATCTTAATTCATGGCAGCTGCCTCTTAACTTCAAAAGTGGAATCATCTAGAAGCAGAGGCAGGCAGTCTCTGTGAGTTCAAGGCCAGCTTGGTTTACATAACAAGTTCCAGGCCAACTGGAGCTACAGGGAGACCCCATTTCAAAAGACCAAAAAAAAAAGCAATCATCATTATCACTATCACCATTAATCAATCAGTGATTATTCTCAGTAGCTACTCAGTGCTCCCTATGTGCTTATTATTCTAGCATTCTTTACAGTAAATCTTTTCAGCTGCTGTTGTTAATTCTCATTTTCCAGATACAGTAAAATAATTGAAGAGATCTCCAGAAAAAAACTCCTAACTACTGTGTACTATTCTGAATAACTAGAGCTATAAGATCTATAAGATAACCACGGGGTTATCTTATAAAAAGGAGTATTTATCTAAAGAGAAAATTTCAAACATTCCACTTTTAACAATTTACAATAGGAATGAAATGTCAATGAGCACCAAGAATACTGTTAAATGGTAAATGGATCTTGGAGAATGATTTCTGCATTGAACAAGAAATAGCTATCAACAAAAATCTTAATCTTTCCACTAATCAGCTTATAAAGTGTTTTGGATCTCATAGCTTGTCTCCAAATTTTGCATCTACTATGATTGAAATGTATATAGTAAATGTCCTAAGCATTCAGACTTTTTAAACTTAATGCCAAATGTTGGTTCTGACATTGGCTAGGTGCCCTACAAGGGACATTTGTCATTTCATTTGTAATCTGAACTTCTTTCCTGTTTGAAGAATTCCCTACCATGCATATTTTAAGCAGAGGCAGATCTTCCTATTATAGTATCAGAAAATATCACCTATCTGCCCTCCCTCTCTCTGCTGGCACATGACTTAGGTTCTAGTAATCAGATACCCCTTCCAGCGACTTTTGCTCAGGAGTTAATGAGATAAAGAAGCATGGTTTGCCAGAACCAGTGACCAATTTGGAATAGCCAAGTTGTCAGGAGTCCCACTCTGTACTGGAGCAGGCCATGTAATCCCATCCCATGCTCAGAGTGGCTGTGGTGCCCTTGCCAGCCTGGCTATACCGAAAGCCTAGCCCAAAATGCTACATAGCCAAACTGCCTTTGCCCCTGTCAGCTTCCCCATGGCAGCCTCTCTAGGTTTCTGATAACTATCCTTTAGAAAATAATATTTTGAATTATTTCTTTTCTTTAACCAGCCAGTCTCAGTTAATTACGCTCTGTTACTCTTCTCATGATGAGGAAATATAAGTAGTCACTTCCAGTTTGACATCTTTCTCTTAAAAGCATGGGATTCATTAGGAGATAAAAATCTCTCCTGCAGGCTAGGGAGATGGCTCAGGGTGAAGAGCACTGACTGTTCTTGCAGAGGACCTGGGTTCAATTCCCAGAACCCACATGGTGGCTAGCAATTATCCATAACTCCAGTTCCAGGGGAATCTGATGCTTTTTTCTGACTCTGCCAGCACTGCATGACACATGGGTGTACTTACACAATGCAGGCATTATACTCATACACATGAAGTAAATTAATTATTTAAAAATCTCTACTGTATACAGTGCTCTTTTCTAGACAATGCCCAAGACACACCTGGGCCTATAACCCAGAGAAGTCCTCTAGACTTGAATAATATATTTGTCCAAGTGTGTATTCAAAATAGCATGCTATCTTTTATCCCTCCTGAATATGTATTAGAATAACATAAAAAATTTTTATAACCACAAGTTATAAAATCACAAAGATAATGAGATGGAGGAATTAACACAGAGATTTCAACACATTTTTAGAAAAGTTCTGAGTGTTACTGATGGATGCAGACAGAAAGGCTGTGAATTCAAGGCTACCTGGAAGGCATATTGGATGGAGTGTGTTCTGGTTTGTCTTCCATTGCTGTGACAAAACACTCTGACCAACACCAAGTTGGGGAGGAAAGGGTTTATTCAGCTTACATCTCCTGGATCACAGTTCATCACTCAGGGAGCCCAAGGCAAGAACTCAGGGCAGGAACCTGGAGGCAGGAGCTGAAGCACAGGCCATGGAGGAGTACTGTTCACTGGCTTGCTCTCCTGGCTCATGCCCAGCCTGCCTTCTTATACCTTACACAACCACCTGCCCAGGGTGGCACCACTCATTGTAGGCTGGGCCCTTCCACACTGCTGGACCATCAAGACAATACTCCACAGATGTGGCCACAGGCCAATCCAATGGAGCCAATTCCCCAAGTGAGGCTCCCTCAACCCAGGTGTGTCAAGTTGACACTAAAGCTATCCAGCACAATTGACCCCTTGTCAACTTGACACACAAAACACATCACTATTAAACCACCACCTTTCCTGTTCTTATCCCCAAAGTATGATTTTAACATTAATCACAACTTAAGACAGTACAACCTTAAAAGCCCCACAGTCCTTAAAATGTCCAAACGCTTAAAAGTTCAATTAAAAGTCTCTTAACTGTGGGCTGCTGTAAAATCCAAAACAAGTACTGTCTTATTTCAAAAGGAAGAATCAGGCACTCTCAAACAAAACCTAAGTCCACCAAGTAGCTCAAGGCTTGACACCTGGGACTCATTCATGATCTTCTGGGCTCCAGAGGATCTTGGCAGCTCCCCCTCTCTGACTCTGCCATCTGTGGCACACAGCTCATCTCACAGGCTCAGGCTGACTCCATTCCACACCTGCCGCTGCTCTTGGTGGTCATCCCATGGTCCTGGCATCTCCAAAAAGCTGGGGTTGCCACTGAAATTGAGGCAGCACCTTCACCAGTGGCCTCTTCTGACCTCTCCTGGTGCAAAGCCTCAGCTTCTCTCCATGACCCCTGCAATCCTGGGGTCTCCACTGCAACCGAGGTGCACTTCCACCAATGGTCTTTCCTGACCTCTCACAGTGCCAAGCCTCGGCTGCTCTCTGTGACCCCCTCAAATTTCAACACCGGAACCATATAGGAGACTCTTACACATTACCAAGTCCTGCTTCTGGCTCAAGATGGAGACTCAGGCCCCTTCTGGATCACGGCTTCTGTGTGCTGACCCTGAAGAAATTCTTCCCAGAAGATTTCACCACAGTGATGCTGGTCTCTTGTTACTTATAGCTGATTTTTCAGCCCCAGCTAACCAGCATCAATTGTCCCAGTACAACAAAGCTTTCACTTCAGGTTCTGGTCTCTTGTTACTTACAGCTGATTCTTCAGCCCCAGCTGACCAGAACCCACAGATTAAACTGTCCTGATGATCTCTGCTTCCCCTAGAAACTTCATAAGCCAGGCCTCCATCTTCTACAAATCCTTTATCAAAACTGCTCCAAGCTCCACAACAACAGTCTTTAGGAATTCAATGATCTTCCCAGCCCAAAGTTCCAAACGCCTCCATAATCCTTCCCTAAAACACCAAGGTCAGGTTAGTCTCAGCAATACCCCACTCTTCTGGTACCAATTTCTGTTGTAGTTTGTCTTCCATTGCTGTGACAAAACACTCTGACCAACATCAAGTTGGGGAGGAAAGGGTTTATTCAGCTTACATCTCCTGGGTCACAGTTCATCACTCAGGGAGCCCAAGACAAGAACTCAGGGCAGGAACCTGGAGGCAGGAGCTGAAGCACAGGCCATGGAGGAGTACTGTTCACTGGCTTGCTCTCCTGGCTCATGCCCAGCCTTCCTTCTTATACCTTACACAACCACCTTCCCAGGGTGGCACCACTCATTGTGGGCTGGGCCCTTCCACACTGCTGGACCATCAAGACAATACTCCACAGATGTGGCCACTGGCTAATCCAATGGAGCCAATTCCCCAAGTGAGTCTCCCTCAACCCAGGTGTGTCAAGTTGACACTAAAGCTATCCAGCACAGAGTGTAAAAAAAGATTTAAGCTTGTCCCAGAGATACTTAAGACTTCATAATGCTAGGTTATCTGTTACCAGTAACATATAAAACTGAAAACTGGTATTCTAGGAATAAAGCAAGAATTACTGTGAGTCACATATGTAGTTTTAAATTTTCTAATAACCCTACTTAAAAAGTAAAAGGTGAAATTAAGTTTAATATATTTTATTTAATCTAACGTGTAAAATATGAATTCTTAGTAAAGAGATTGTATATTTGAGTTAAATCTTTAAAATTTGTTCTGCACTTTACTTTTCCAAGTATCTTAATTAAGATGTACTTCAAGTACTTCACAGCTGAAGAAGCTGACTACTATATTGGACAACAGAGCTCTCTATGTGATATTGTACATAGAAACATTTAAAAATCCAAATGTCAGGCTGGAGAGATGGATCAATGGTTAAGAACACTTGCTGTTCTGCCACAGGGCCTGGGTTCAATTCCCAGCACCCACATGGTAGCTAATAACAGTCCATAATTCCAGTTTGAAGGCATCCAAACCCTCTTCTGGCCTGTATGTGGCACTGCACACACATGGTACACTTACATATATGCAGCCCAAACACCCATACACATAAAATAAAATAATTTTAAAAATTAAATCCAAATGTCTTTTCCCTCAGACAGAGAAATCGAAGATTTTTTTTCTTTTTAAACAAATTTAATAGCCCTGGATCAAATTTTGGTCTTATAGTATTCATGGTTACTGGCAAAACAGTTAGCTACCCTGACAATAAAGGCATCTCAGAGTCAAAAGGAACTTGCCATTAATGTAATATTTTCAGATCCAAACATAAACCAAAAATTACCATGTATGTGAACAAGGAGGAATTTTAAAATGGAAATATACTGTTGTGGTGGCTTGAATGAGAGCGACCCCCATAGGCTTTAAGTATTCAGACGGTTTGTCCCCAGTTGGAGGCACTGTTCTGGGTGATCTTAGAAGGTGTGGCCATGCTGGAGGGTGGGTTTAGTGAGTTTAACAAGTCTTGCAGCGTCAAGTCTCTTTCTCTCTTTTGACTTCCTGTGCTCATTGGAAGATGTGAATCTTGGCTTTCTGCTCCAGCCCCAGCCACCATGTCTCCCCACCACAATGGACTCTAATTCCCTGGAACATCAATTCTAAGCACAAATAATCTCTTCCTTTTATAAGTTCCCTTAGTCATGGTGGTTTTATCAAAGCAACAGAAAAGTGACTAATACAATATTTGGTACCAGAGAATGGGCTGCTGGCTGTGAAGAACCTGACCATGTGGATGTTTGAAGAAATGTGGAAGACTTTGGAACTTTGGGCTAAAAAAGCTGTTGACTACTGTAAGCAGAGCTTAATGGGCCATTCTAGTAGAAGCTTGGAAGAAAGCATTGCTGCAAAAAATGTAGTTCCAGAGGAAGATAAAGACTTAGGCAGCAACTGGGATATTTTGGCAAGGTGTCTGGCTTCAGTTTGCCCACAGCCCCAGTGCTTGCCAGATGCTAAATTAAAAAGCAATGGACTAATGTCTTTGGCAGAGGATATTTCAAGACAGCCTAATGTAGAAATGCTGGTGTGGCTATTAGTAGTGAATATTGTGCAGATCTACAGTGAAAAAGAGCAGATGGGGCAGAAAGAAATGCAGAATGTACAGTTTGGATCTGAAAAGTGCACTAGGAAGATTAATGGTGCAGCCAAGACATATGAAGGGGAGAGGCTCCCTTTGTTAAGGAGATTAAAGTGATTAAGGAGGGACCTAGATATTTACAAGTAAACAATGGAAAAAGTGAGGTTAAAGTGATTATGAGGGGGCCTCAAGATTTACAAGCAAACAACAGAAACAGTACCTTCAGGGCAAGACCACACTCAGCTAAGCCTCTAGCTTTTGAAAGGAAAATACTGAAAGGGAAGAGAAAAGTTGCTAATGTGGTTGAAGGAGGACAGAGTCCATCCCAAACTTGCAGCCAAACATGGCAGTTTCATTCACATGGTGCTGGCTTTAGAGGCATGAAGGATACAAGAGTGAAGGGGTCATCAGTTCTTCCTCTGTGGTTTGAGAGAGCTGCTGAGGCCAGCCAGAGTGCAGCAGGGGTGTCCCTAAATAAAGAAGGCCCTGATAGCCCATTGCATGAAGCTGTGAATGTGAAGTGCCTGGCTGTCAGCAGAGACTCCAAGAAGACATTTGAGGGCCGAGCATGGTGGCAAATGCCTTTAATCCTAGCACTTGGGAGGCAGAGGCAGGCAGATCTCTGTGAGTTCAAGGCCAGCCTGGTCTACAGAGTGAGTTCCAGGACAGCCAGAGCTACAGGGAGACCCTGTCTCAAAAACATCAAAAAAAAAAAAAAAATAAGAAGACATTCGAGATGCCAGAGCTGTGAGGTATTTGCCAAGGAGAGCTGCATACTGCGAGTGGTACCAGCATAAGGAAAAATGTATGTTGCATGCAAAGCTAGAGGGGCTGCACCATCTAAGCCCTCTGGAAGTAAAGTCCCAGAAGTCGCACATGGAGCTACTGGACTTGGTCTTAATGGCCTGGAGAGATGGCTTAGTGGTTAAGAGTGCCCTACAGGGAGACCCTGACTTGAAAAGGCCAAAAAAAAAAAAAAATTATAAGAGTGCCAACTGCTGGTCTTCGATCTCATTTTGGTCCAGTATTTCCTCACTATGCCTCTATTCCTCCCTTTTGGAATGGGAATGTGTATTCGGTTCCACTGTATGTTGGGAGTATGTAATTTGTCTTTTGATTTTACGGGAGCTTACAGTTAAGAGATTAGCCTGGGTCTCAGAAGAGACTTTGGACTGCAGAATTTGAGTAGAATTGAGACTTCTGAAGACTATGGGGACTTTTAAGGTTGGACTAAATGCATTTTGCATTTTATAAGCTCATGATCCTATGGGGGCTAGGGAGTAGAATGTGGTGGTTTGAATGAGAGAGTCCCCCATGGGTTTTAAGTATTCAGATGTTTTGTCCCCAGTTGGTGGCACTGTTCTGGGAGATCTTAGAAGGTGTGGCCATGCTGGAGGAAGTATGTCACTGGGGGGCAGGCTTAATGAGTTCAACAAGCCTTGCAGGCTCAAGTTGCTCTCTTTTTGACTTCCTGAGCTCACTGGAAGATGTGAACCTTGGCTTTCTGCTCCAACCCTGGCCACCATGTCTCCCCGCCACAATGGACTCTGATTCCCTGGAACCATCAATTGTAACCTCAAATAAACTCTTCCTTTTATAAGTTCCCTTGGTCATGTTGGTTTTATCACAGCAATAGAAAAGTGACTAATACAACTGTCAATGGCAGTGAAATAAAGAGATTGCATTTAATGGGTTGGAGAGATGGCTCAGCGGTTAAGAATGCCAACTGCTCTTGCAGAGGACCCGGGTTAAATTCCCAGCAGGCACATGGTGGCTAAGAACCATCTTTAACTCCAGTTCCAGGGGAATCTGACGCCCTCTTTTGACCTCCATGGCATTGCAGGACATGGGTGCACCAACCTACATGCAGACAGTAGACTCATACACATAAAAAATAATAAATTAAATAAATTAAAAAAAAGAATTATGCCAAAGTCACAGTTGGCCACCAAGAGAACTTTTATTCTCCCCACAAGAAGGAAAATATAGTACCAGCAACCGGTGTCAATTACAAAAACTTTCAGGGCAGTGCCCAGCTTCAAGGCATACCATCCCCATCACAAGCCACATGAACAAAGTGAACACCTCTACCCTTTCACAGAGTTTAAGACTAGGCTCTTCAACACAGCCACTGAGATAAGTGCTTTGACTTCTGATGTTAACTGTCACCTTCTTCTGAATTTCATATGAATGCCTCTAGTTGGCAGAGCCTAAATTATATGTGAAAGCTTGGAAGGAAAAGAGCTAAGTAGTGAATTTCTCAATGACTCTAATATAGGAAAGCATGTTAGAAAGCTGTAAGGAAGGCTAAAGAATCTAATCCATATTGTCTATCCCAGTCTCTCTTTCTCTCTCTCATACATATATACAAAAGACCTTTCCATATTTAAACTTCCACACAGTAGTTGACATTTAAATTTTAGAATCTACAAAAGGGGAGAATCAAAATGTTATTAGTGTTCTCTCCTCTCAACCTAATGCTGATGTTCTACAATCCAGTGTTTCTCCAAACCTACCCTGCAGTAGAATCACCTGAAAGGGCTCATTAAACATAGATTACCAAACTCCATTCCCAATGTTCTTGATTTAATCTGTCAGTTGATGTGAGACACATTCTTAAAATTTGAATTAATGGCAATTCTTAGATGATGCTAATATTTGCTTGTTCAGTGATCACAGTTTCAGAAGGGCATATAAAAGCTACGGGACCGGGCTGGAGAGATGGTTCAGTGGTTAAGAGCACTGACTGCTCTTGTAGAGGACCCAGGTTCGATTCCCAGCGCCCACATGGTGGCTAACTGTCTTTAGTGCCAGGTATGGTGGCACACACCTTTAATCCCAGCACTCAGGAGGCAGAGACAGGCAGATCTCTGTGAGTTCAAGGCCAGGCTGGTCTACAGAGCAAGCTCCAGGCCAGCTGGGGCTACAAGAAGACCCTGTCTCAAAAATAAAAATAAATAAAAATAAAAAAATCTGTGGGAACAATGATGTCAGAAGAAATAATTGGTAGAGTGTTTTTAATCTCATTTTTACTTTTTCTTTTTCCCCTTGCCTTCAACCACTACTCAGCTGGCCAAAGTTCCTTAATTATATTTGGTGAGGCTTATCAGAACAAACTTGGAACATATGAGTTCAAGATGGTGTTGCCAGCCTAGGGTCTGTGGATTACAGCTTGAAGAGGAAGTGCTCCCAAATCCCACGCTCTCTTGCCACTAAGATTAACCTCAAGCATTCATGAAATAAACTTCAATTTTTTAAACTATATTATATTAGACTCTAAAAATATTATCTATAGTTCTTAATCACTACACAATCTCTTATTTAAAAATACCAGGCATTAACAGATGGTGGGGCATCTAACATCAGATGCTGAAATGATGGATATACAAGCTATACAGTCTCAAATAATTTGGTTGAAAGTAACTAATACTGTGGTAGAGGGAGGCAGTCACAGTACCTATTGAATCTGTAACTCCGGTGGGGAGGGTTTCCAAACAGAGTATCAGTGTGAGTGTTCAGCAAAAAAAAAAAAAAAAAAAAGAAGAGTTTGAGAGTTGGGCAAGAAATATTTGAAAGTAGGAATTAAACAAATTCCAGAAGTTTGAACTACAAATGACTAGAAACATGAGCCGCTAAACTGTAATGTAAAAAGACTAGGAGAGGTTTTAATCAACAAAGGCCAGCTAAGACTAAGAACGCATCCTTCTCACCCAAGCCTGATAGTCTCAAAGTAATCACTGTAAAATTGAAAGGTGAAGAAGCAAAGGATTGAACCAGACTTAAGAATTAAATCTGGGGCTGGAGAGATGGCCTAGCAGTTAAGAGCGCCGACCGCTCTTGCAGAGGACCCGGGTTCGATCCCCAGCACCCACATGGCGGCTGAGAACCGTCTGAAACTCCAATTCCAGGAGAACTCCAGCTCCAGGGGAATCCGACACCCACTTCTGACCTCCGCGGCATTGCACAACACGGGTGCACAGACTTGCATGCAGACAGTACATTCGTACACATACAGAAATAAATAAAAATTAATAACAAAAAAAAGTATTAAAAAAAAAGAATTAAATCTGGGAAAGAACTTTGTATGTGGCTAATGACTCACAAAACTGCCTGGGAAGCAAAATGCCAGAAATTTACCAAGATTTGGAAGTAATTCAATTGTTCAAGAAGCATGTGTCTTGACTAAAAATGTGTTTTCTTGTGAAAACTTTTAAAAACAGATGTGTGGTAGACTCCTGGTGACAAATGCTACTGACAACTTCTTTTAGATGAATCTTCATACCGAAAGCAACATGAAAATAATGCATAAAAGTTAACCATGCTAACCATGATCCTGGGTATGACTATGATCATAGAGAGAGGAAAACACATGAGATAAGCTTCCCATTCATCCTGGCATCATCCTGTATAGCATTTACCAAAAATATGGTGTCGAAGAGTATTTCTATCAGAAAGTGAGCCGCACAGTGTCCTTATTATAAAGGAGGAAGAGGCTAAGATTCTAACTGCCCAAGAGAATTATAAACCCTAAGAGGACAGTGCTACAAAGAAGTAGCCTAAACATCTTTCTAGAAATTCCCCTCAAAGAGTAAGTGTAAAAACAAGAAGTTGAAATGGTACAAGTCCACCTGTCACAAGCTTGTTGTTATTACAGAAATTCAACCATTTTTCTTGACTAAACAATCCCTTGGTTTTAGGCTGTTGGTTAATTTTCAGAGTTCTGGAAAAATTGATTATGTCAATGTTGCTAGCATTTGAATGGCTTATATAGAAAAGATTTTCAGAGGTCTTTCTATCCCCTCTCCCCATTTTTGTTGACATCACTTTAGGGTTACAGTTAGAACACAGGCCCTCCCACTCCTTGATCCAGTCTTTGTTAATGCCCATCAGGATTACCTAGAAGGTTTGTTAAAATGCAGCTGAGTCTCACATCAAGAGTTTCTCATTGGGGTCAGAGATGGCATTTGAAAACGGCGTTTTTTCAAAAAATTCTCATGTAATAGAGATGTTGTTGGTCTGATGATTACTCTTTAAGGTTACATTACACTATATTTTTTCTCAACCCATTGCCAACTTTGCAATCAACCCTGATAATGTAATCAATAATACATTTACATGAATACATATCATCTTTATATAGCACATAAACAAATATGTATCTAGTACTTCTTTTAGTAATGACATGATTTTCATTGAACAGGTTATTTAATCTGTACTAACAATGCATAAATAGGTATTATTATTTTCTCATATTTAAGTAAGGAAATATGTGCCAGAAAGGTTAATATGTTGTTCAGAAACACACAATTATACGAGCAGGACCTACCATGAGAATCTGACTGTTTTAAGCATAGAGTACATGCTTTAAGGCACCATTTCTCAGTGTTTCTCAGACGCAATATAAATCACTTGTGATGCCTTAGATGACTGTGCTTGGGACATTCATGCAAGATTAAAAACAATGACTCACACAGTGAGAAATTTGGGGTCTGTTTTTCTATCCTTTGTGACATTACAATAAAAAATGTGATTTGAGTGTTGGGTCTTTATTACATGTCTTAATGCTTAAAAATGTACCCTTTCAAGACAGAGGGTTCCAGGCCGAGTCTTTAGCTGGCAACCAGAATTTTAAACTAGTATTTCACATTCACTTTTCTTAGTTACTTTCAACTTAAATTTGAAAGACACCGTTTTCCATGTCCAGTACTTTCATAATTCTCCTTTTTAAAATTGCAAGCATTATACACAGATATTCTATGATTCTGAAATTTGAGAAATCCTGTCTCTGCCAACAGGTTAGTGGATTCAACTGGACCAATCTGCAAGACTCTGAAGGGAAATGAGAGGAATGTAATTAAAATATGAATTCTCTTTCAAGGAGACAGGGACTTAAAGGCAGAGTAATATCAAGTAGGATTTTTTTTGTTTGTTTGTTTGTAAAAGATATACTACCAGGGTAGGCTGGGAACTGGGATTTCACAAATTCTCATAACCTATGGGAAATCTCAGTTAATTTGTTTACATCAATAGTGCAAAAAAGATTAGTTGCAGTTCACTGGTAGGTTTTATTTACAGTTTAAGGACAGCACAAAAGGCCGTGTTCTTAATTGTGGGAGATGCGATGCGATATATATCCTGGCCTTTGGTCACAAGGCAATGGGGCTAGAGGCTGGGGGCGGGGAGTAGGGAGAGTAGGACTGTAATCAGAGACTCCTCCTGGCTTCACAGTGAGAAAAGAGGACAAGTGCATCAGTGACATAATGAACTTAAACTGTTACTGGGCTTAAATTAAGCAAGGTGTCCAGGGACTCCAGCTGTTGTATTTATTTTGGTTGCATGTGATCGGAGCTTTTACCTCCCAGCCTGACAACCGATTTAGATTCGAGATGTCAGCTGCAAAATTCTGCTCAGGCCACATCTATAAAGAATAAATAAATGCCTGCCCTATAGCAGCAGACTCTAGAGACCAGGGCGAGGGTCTAGGTAATGCTAGGACGGTGACCGCACCCCGGTGCATAGTCAGCGTGGGCAAACAAGGCTCTTTTCTAGTCCCACTGCTATCGGAATTGCAACTACTTGGGTTTTTTTCTTTTTGTTTTTCTGACACCTCAACTGCAATCAGGATTCAATTCTGTGCCTCCATTTTGGTGGGGGCGGTAGGAACTGGCAGAAGTGAAACTGCGCCAGTCCTTCCCTCAGTGCTGCACTCCCCCTTCCCAAGGCCCCGCCCTTTTCTCCCAGCTCAAACCACAAAAGGCCAGGCGGCTTAGCCCGCCGTGGCGCCCCGCCCTCGCCCCAAACGTCGCAGTGCTGCAGGGGAGGGAACTAGGTCCAGCCAGGAGGCGGGGGCGTCTTTCTGCTCCTCCGCCAATCCGCGAAGGCCCTCTGAGAGCGTGCCTGGGGAGCCGGGCAGAGTTACAGCCCTAGTTATTTTCCCTTTTTCTGCCACGTCCCAAACTCTGACGTAAACCCACTCCGGAGTTTCCGATTGGGTGTGTGCACTTTTCGACCGCAGAGGTCCCTGAAGTCTATTGGTTGGTGCTGCCAGGGGGCGGGACTAAAACACTCACTTCCTCCGCCTCCTTCGCGGCGCAAGGGGCGGGACGCGCCGCCACCACCTCTGCTTCCGCCGCCGCCGCCGTCGCCGCCGCTGCAGCCGCTGCGCGTTCGGCGGGGGAGGAGTCGGAGGCGGAGAAGAAGGCGGCGAAGGCGGTGGTGGCGGGTGGAGGATCGAGCGCTGTTCTAGCTCTGGAGCCGCTGCACATTTCGGTGAGGGGATTTTTTTTTTTCAATCTGGCTTTTTCTGTCGGTAGTGTGGGGATCTGGGCGAGGAAGCCGCTGCCGTGGCGCCTCGGTTTCGGGTCGGTCCTGAGGAGCGGGGCGGGCTGCGGCGCCGGCCATGGTGGGTGGGGTTGATAGCTGAGAGGCCTTTCGCCTCCCGGGCCGTGTCCAGTGGGCTCGGGGCAGTGCTGCAACCGGAGCCGCCGCGCCCTCCGCCTCCCGCAGTGTGGCAGCGCCGGGGACCGAGGGGCTCCACCGACTGGCCTCTCCCGCCGCCCTCCCTGCTGTCCTTGGTGCCCGGGCCAAAGACCCCGCTGGCCCTCGCGGCCCCCGGCCCAGCAGCGCACCCCTCCCGCCTGCAGCGCGGCCTGGCCAGACGCAGCGGATCGTGGTGCGCCACAGGCCTGCGGCCCCTGCCCTGCACATCTGTGGCTGCGGCCTTCTGCCTTTGCTTTCTCTGTGATAGTCGCCGAGGCCCAAGCCCGCAGATTCCCTGTCTAAACCGTGCCATCGCCTAGCGCCATTGCCCCATACTCCTCCGTCAGCATGCCTCTATTCGAGGCACCTTCAGGGCCCCCCCACGTCACCCCTCCCCCTAGCTCCCCCCCCCCCCCACTGGATGGCTCCCGGGTAATCATTTTTGCGCAGATTCAAAATGGTGAGTTGGAAGCTGCTCTCGGGCCAAGTTGAAGAAAAGGAGAGGTGGTTAACAGTTGTTGCTCGAAGAAGACTCTGGGATATTTCTCTGATCGGTCATTTAAAACAAATTACATCTGCGTAGAAAACGTCTTTGAGTCTCCTGTATGCGATTTTCTTTTCAAAGAGTGCTTAATATATTCTATTTTTATCATGAAGTATTTGGTCCTGTTTCTTTTAAAATGCCAATCACCTTTGCCGAAGACATACAGGTCATTTGAAGAGTATGTGAATAAACATGAATAACAGAAATAAAACGATTAAACAGTTCGGTTTTCTAATTGTCATCTGGAATTCTTGTCATTTTTAAATAAAATAACTAATATTTTATTAATTGCAGACATGTAAGCTTTCTGTAAAATTCAACATTATAAATAAAGGAGTATTAGGTAAAATGTGAATATTTCTTTTCATTCTCCAGTCCCACTCAAGTATTTAGTTTCGATTGTCATCTATCAAAAGTCTTTTAACAAATGCACTTTTAAAGACATACATGGGTTTTGAGGTGAGAGATTACACCAAACGAATTCCTCTAATGCTGCTTCACCTAATTATATTCTTGGGACACATTTCCTGATTTGTAGGCTTCCCTAAATTGCAGATTCTTTTTGCAATTGAAAATTGTGCTTTATAATAAAGATAACTTTCTTGTTTACTGGTTGATATTTAATTGTAAACTTTGAATCCTTGATGTTAAAAGTTTATACTTTTTGGAAGAATGTATTGTAAAATGTGGAACTCCCACTTCCTCTTCAAGTATTACCACCACCCCAGGTTCAGCCACTGTTCATAATGCAGAACACATTTTATGTGATTATTTCTGGAGCACAGATACATAGAAATACAATTGTTCAAGTAAAGGCTATGCATATTTAAGTTTGGAAGCCATCTATATTCCTCTTTATTATTATTTTCAATGATATTTTTGATTGTTTCTGGAGCATTTCTTATAGGTGGACTTCAGACAACCTGTGGTCTAAATTTAGAAATCCTTCCCATTTTGACTAGAAATAGAAATATTTAGTGTAGACTATAGTGTTGAGACCCCCCTTGTTCTCAGAATTTTATTTGCAGCTTGCTTTATAATAGGTAAAGATTTAGTTCTTAACATAATCATGACATTTCCTCTTCAATATTCCTAGTTTTATGGTTTGATTGCTGTGTAGGTAGAAACTTCTCAATGTTTTTTCTCTCTTTTTTCCCAGCTATTGAAAAGCTTTTGAGTTTTTCTGTTTTAGCATGATTTTTATTGAGTTGATACTTTTCTGAAAATATTCCATTTCATGCTTTCCTTTCAAATTTTTATAACATTCTTTTAATTTCTTTGCCTACTAAGTATTACATGTCATTGAATAAGAGGACTAATAGTTAAAAATAGTGTGTGTGTTTTTAAGGGGAATGCTTCTGAGTTAGCATTAAATATTTCATAAAACTTTCTAATAAATGATCAATATTAAGTTCAAATATGCCTTCTATTCTTAGTTTGCCAAGATTTTATTTTTTTTATCTTGTTTATTGTGCGAGTATATACAGGTGTGGATGTATGCATGCCATAGCATGCATGTACACACACACACATCTACATATACACATGTACATATGGAGGTCAGGACAGTTTGTGGCAGTTGGTTCTTTCCTACCATGTGAGTTCTGGAGATTCAATGCAGGTTGTAAGGCTGAGCCATCTTACCAAGCCCTGTTCTCATTTTTGTTAAACCTTAAATAGTGGGTATTAGGTTTTGTTAGGGAATTTTTTGTTTTTTCATCTTTTGAGGTGATTATGGGTATCACCAGTATTTCTTGTGTACAAGATTTTTTTTTAAAGAGATTACCTTAAAGTCAACTATTGAGGAAACATGTAGTAAAATTACTTATTTAAAATGTACAGCTTGTTTTCACAGCTTGAATACACAAATGTGTAATTGTAGGTCACTAACCATCACAGTTAAGAGTAGATTAAGAGTAGACCATGGCGCCGGGCGTGGTGGCGCACGCCTTTAATCCTAGCACTTGGGAGGCAGAGACAGGTGGATCATTGTGAGTTCAAGGCCAGCCTGGTCTACAGAGTGAGTTCCAGGACAGCTGGGGCTACAGGGAGACCCTATCTCGAAAAGACAAAAAAAAAAAAAAAAAAAAAAGAGTAGACCATGGCATATCACAATCTATATACAGAGTATTTTTCATCTCCCTAGAAACTTCCGTATTACCCATTTGATTTCAACCACTCGTTTCTCACTGTAAGTTGGTTTCATTTGATCTAATATTTCATATAAATGGAATTATGCAGTATGTACTTTTGTACATCTGGCATTTCCCAGTATCATGTTTTTGAACTCTTCTTTTGTGTATTTAAGTGGTTCACTTCCTTTTATTGTGAACTAGTCCATGATCCATTGATTGACCACAGTTTCAGCCATTTCACCTATTCATAGATACTTGGGTTATTGCCAGTTTCCGGTTGTTATTAATAAAGCTGCTTTGAATATTCATTCATCCTGAGTCCTTGTGTGTATTTTTATAAATTTTCTTGAAAAATACCTAGATGTAGAATTTGGCATTTATATGGTAAGTGGATGTTTAGTCACTTAAGGAACTGCCTCATTTTTTTTTTCTTTTTAGAACGTGGGTGTTTGTAGCCCAGCCTGTCCTGAAATTCACCATGTAGCTCAGGTTGACCCTGAACTCCCAATTCTCCTGCCTCTGGCTCCCAAATACAAGGATTGTGGACATACCATCATTCTTGGCTCATTGTGATTTTTAACTTATATTTTTTGGATGACTAATGATGCTAAGAATTTGCTTGTGCATGTTTTCATTTATGGTTTTCCTTCATATTTTCACCCATTTTAAAAAATCAGATTATCGTAATTTTAAGGTTTTTAAAATACATTCTTTATACAAACTTACATGACAGACATGTAAACACGTTTCAATAAGAAACTTTCTTTCCTTTGGCAAAGTATGAAAGAGAGAAGAGGCTGGAGAGATGGGTCAGCAGTTAAGAACCATTGGCGATTTCCAAAAGGCCTGAGTTGGGGTTCCAGCACCCACATCAGGCAGCTCACAGCTGCCTGTAAATCTAAGTTCCAGGGGATTCAGCAACCTCTTCTGGCCCCCACAGGCACCTACGCAAATGTGGCATAGTCATACACAGAGATAAAAATCGTTTTTAAAAGGATCTTTTAATTAGAATTAAATTGAGTTGATCAGTGTTTTATGATTTGTGCTTCTGTGTTAGAATTCTTTGCCCATTGTAAAATTGTAGTTTTCTTTTTAGTCCCAGCTGGCCTGGAGCTTGCTCTGTAGACCAGGCTGGCCTTGAACTCACAGAGATCCACCTACCTCTACCTCCTGAGTGCTGGGATTAAAGGTGTGCGCCACCATACCCAGCAAGACACATTTCTTACTAAATGTCATACTAGTTCCATTTCTTGCCAACACTCCCCTTCCCGCTGATTTTTGTTGAAAATTACTTGACCATAAATATGAGTCTACTTCTGGGTGGGTCCCCCAATCTTTGTGCCTGTCACTTAATTTTGCAAACACTACATCAGTATGATTTTGCTTTGTAATAAGCCTTGAAATCAGGAAATGTGAACTCAAACTTTATTATTTTTAAAATTTTTTTGCTGCAGCTGAGGCAGTTGGGTCAGTAGGTAAAGTGCTTGCAGTTTGAGAACGAGGATCAGAGTTTGGATCTCCAGCACCTACATGAGAAGCCTAGTGAGGCTATGTACTTGTGACCTTAGCATGGGCTGGGGGAGTCAGAGGGAGGTGGAGACCCAGAAATTGCTGTGTGGCTAGTCTAGCTAATGGGTGAGCTCTGGGTTCAGTTAAGAAAACTGGCAGTTGCAGGGAGGGAATAGCAATAGAGGAGGAAGATTTGACCCAACATGGGACCTCAGCCTCTGGCTTCCAAGTCCTAACTCACAGACACATATGTGTATAGCGAGAGTGCGCGTGCAAGCTCGCACGCACAAATTATGTGGTTATTCTAATTTCCCATGAAACTTTTAGAGGCATCTTGTTTCTACAAAAAAGTCCAGAAGGAATGTTCACTTGGATCGTGTTGCCTCATAAATTAACTTGCAAGAGTTCACATTTTAATATTGGATGTTATAATTTGTATACACCACCTGTTTCTAGTTTAGATGGTTTTTACATTTCTTTTATAAGTCTGCTGGAGTTTACATTCAGATATTGCTAGTTTTGTTAGGCTTATATTTGTAATTTTGATGCCATTATAAATTATTATTTTCTGAGATTTCTTTCTCATTCACTGCTGCAGTTGGTTTTTACATATTGATTTTGAAATCTGTGTCCTTTCTAGCTTCTCTAAGTGACTTATTTTGTATATTCTTTGGAATTTTCTTCATTGTTTGCGAATACAGAACTGTTTTATTCTTTGCTAGTCTGTATGCTTATCCTCCCTTTTTTCTCCTTACAGCATGAGTAAGACTTCAGTGATGATGAATCGGAGGGTGAGATCAGCTATCCTTGTCTTCCTGATTTCACCCTTGATAGAATAGATTTATAGGCCACATGTTTGCATTGTCCTCAAAATTTGTATATTGAAACTTACTCTCCAGTGTGGGAATATTTAGGAGGAGTGGGGTGTGGGGGTGTGTATGGTCTTGACCCTCATGGGTAGATTAGTGCCTTTCTAAAAGAGACTCCAGATTGCTCCCTGTCCCTGTTCCACCTCACCACCATATTGGAGACGCCATAAAAAGACCGCAGTCTCTGAACTGGAAAGCAACCTGTTTCCAGATCAGATTTGCTGGGACTTTGATCTTAAGTTGCCTAGTGTCCAGCCCTGTGATAAATTAATTTCTACTGTATATAAATCATTTCATCTATTGAAGTTTGTGTTACAGCCTTAATAGAACAAGGCATGTGATCTTTTATCATGCTAAAGATGTTTTGTTGGATATTCTTCTCACTTGCAGTTTCTGACATGAATTCACTTTCATTTAGTACTTCTACTCTTCTTCTGTTGCTTGCCTCAAAAATATTTTCTCTTTCATTGGGTTTTGACAACAGGTTGGGTCTTAGGGTATGCATTTGTATGTTTTGCAGTTACCCATTTCATGGGGAGAATCATGAACTTCTTGGATTTATTATTTGATCTTTTAGAAGTTTCTCGCCATTCCTTCTGTTTCCTTTGCCCCATTCTTTATTTTTGTGAGATTCCATTTATACAAATGTGTTCTTTTAATACAGTCCCACAACTCCTGGAAGCCTTGTTTTGCTGCACATGTTTTTACATTAAAAAAACAAAAACAAACCCCACATGTTTAGGTTTGGGTACTTTCTATGTATGACTGTATTGCCCACATGTATGTCAGTGCATCTGTGTCATGCAATGCACACAGAGGTTAAGAGAGGGTGTCACATCCCCTGGAACTGGAGTTAGGGACAGCTGTTAGCCACTGTGTGAGTGCTGGGAACTGAACCCAGGTCCTCCAGTCTCTAAGAGTATGTTGTGTGATACCTGTTATTCTTGTGCCCTTTCAGGCTACTTGTTGGCATCACTACCTCAAACCAATGACTAGAACTGTGTTAGGATGATTATGGTACTCTAGCTTTCTATATCTTAAGCAGTAGAACTCCTACAGATGGTAAATTTCTAAAGTGTACTTTTTATAACTATATTAATATTTGGTAGTGAATATTTTATCTTGAAATTATAGCTAGGTTTTTTAAATAAAGAAAAGAAATGTTCTATTTCACAATTCTGGACCCTAGAAATCCAAAATTATTATACCATGTCTAATGAGGGGTGCTTTGTGCTTCCAAGATGAGACTTTGTTGAGTGTCTTGACATGGTGAAAGGCAAAATTGGCCTAACCTGTTCCCTCGGGCCTTTCTTAAGGCAATAATACTTAACTTTTTCTTTTTCTTTTTTTTTTACATTTTATTAGAAAATTTATAACAAAATAAAAAGAACTTACCAAGAACAATGATGTTACTATCTCATTCAGCATATTCAGTGAATCAGTGTCCAGTCATGCCCAATACCCAGTGCACTATGGGTCTATAGAACAACAGAAAAGCTCAACACCCACATTCACTGTCCAAAAGGGACAACACTTACTTGAGTCTTATGGAATACAGACACGGCGAATCCACCATGAGCATTAATACTTTGACTCTAATGACAGTCATTTCCCAACGATATTCTCCTAATATCACCTTTACTTGTCACCATGAATTTTTAACATTAATTGTTTGTTTATCTGGTGCTGGGAATTGAACCTTGGGATTTATTTTTGCTAAGCAAGGCTCTACTATTGTGTTACATCCCCAGCCCTAAACATGAATTTTGAAAGGTTCAAATATTTGAGCCATAGCACTAGAAATATCACTAAATTCACTTGTATGTCTCAAGTTTTTTGTTTCTTTTTAAGTTTTAAAAAATTAAGAGTTTTCAATTTNCCCAGCCTTGCACCAAACTTTATAAAGAAAATTCTCTGGGACCACAAGTCACAGACATCTGACCAGCCCGAGGTCTCTCTGTGTTGGGCCTGTGTGTCGCACTGACAGCAATTCTGTTTCTCTTTCTGTGCTTGTCCTCTTTTTTTTTTTTTTTTAGATTGTTTTTTGGAGTCAGGGTCTCACTGTGTAGCCCCAGATGGCTTGGAGCTTGTTGTGCTCCTAGGCTGGCCTTCATCTCGGTGATCCACCTGCCTCTGCTTCCCAAGTGCTGGGATTGAAAGCCTTTCTCATTCCCACTCGCATTCCATCTCCCCATTCAGCTAGAGCTTTGTATGCTTCTAACTGGAAGTGATGATTGGGTATTTTAAAAGACTGGAATAATTTTACCATTCAATATAATTTTGTTTGTTTCTTCTTTCTCTTTGAGACAGGATCTTCCCTCTAGCCCCACTTGGCCTGGAACGTAACTATGTAGACCATAATCTTACTGAGGTCTACCTTCCTTGCCTCCTGAGTGCTGGGATTAAAGGCATGCACCTTTATGCTGTTGTAGCTTTTCTGTTGATAAATTTTGTTAAGTCCTTTTTTTTTCCTGAATGCTTTTTGCTTCCAAAAGGGGGACATGGGTCTAGGTTTGATTTGTAACATAATCTATATAACAATAAAATTTAAAAAAAAAAGAAAAATAAAAACTACTTTTATGGCCTAGACTGTCCTTGAACTCTTGATCCTCCTGTCTCTAACTCCCAAGTGTTAGAATTACAAGAGTGCCCCTCATGCTCTCTACTCAACTGCCTGGCTTAGCTATTGATTTTTCTGTGCTCATAAAGTCAATTATATGACCTTTTGTGTTTGGGAGATTAGCATTGGAATTATCTCTCCTTAAGATGCTTGGTAGAAATTTGTAATAAGACCTATGGGATAGGGCTGGAAAGATTGCTCAGGTTTCTAGAAGACCAGGGTTGGGTTATGATCCCATCATCTACATGGTATGGCTAACGTCTGTCCCTAACACTAGTTCCAGGTGACCTGGCAACCTCTTCTGGCATCTAGAGACACCAGGAATTTACAAGGCACACTTACATACATTCAGGCAAAATACTCTTACACATTTATTTTTAAAATAAATATTTTAAGTATATATTTTGAAAGTCTATAGTACTAATTTCCTACATTTGGGGAGATTTTGCTATTTTATATTTCATTAAAAAATTATTGTTACGTTTATCTGGTGGGGGAGGAGGTGTGCTTGCCATGGAGCACAACTAAGCAGACTACTACCAACATTTTAAAATGGTGCAAATCGAGCCTCTTCCCAGACAGGGCAGAGGACAAGTGCCAGAGTGGGTCTCATCTTCCACCATGTAGGTTTGGGGGCTCAAACTCGGGTTTAGTGACAAGGTAAATGCCTTTATTTATTGAGCAATCTTGCTGGCCCTGCCTGAATTTCTTTAAGGATATAGAATTATTTTAAAATAAAATTTATTTATGTTTATGTGTGCATGTGTGTGCTGGTGCCCACAAAGGCCATAGAGTGTTGAATTCCCTAGAGCTAGAGTTACAGGTTATGAGTTGCCTGACTTTGGTGGTGGGAATCAAACTCTGGTCTTATTCAAGAGCAGCAAGTGCTTTTCACCTCTAAGCCATCTCGCCAGCTCTAGAATCACCTTTTTTAAACATTTATTTTTGAATTAATTTAGCAATAGGTACATTTCACTTGTTTCATATACATTGTTTATATTTGTCTTTCAACCTCTGTTTCATCTAAATTCTTTTTCTATAATCATTCCTTCATCAGTATTTGAGCTTCCCCTCCCCAAGGACTTTCTGGACCCTTGTCTTTTCCATAGCTGCTACTAAGATTTCCTCTCTTGCTGGATGTGATGGTGTACACCTTGTCTACATTGCAAGTTCCAGGCCGTCCATTGCTACATAGAGCCTGTCTTAAAAAAAAAAAAAAAAACCCAAACAAAATTCCTCTTTGTAGCCAGAATCTTGAGGTCACATAATTTTCACTGTATATGATTACAGATCTTGCTTGGGATTCTTTACAGTTTGTCAATATGAAAAATCACCTTTTATTTGACTCTTGGTTATTTGAATATGAATATTTAGACATATATTACACATTACACATTTAATCATGTATTCTCTTTTGGAATGCTGTGTAGAAGTATTTTATTTGCACCTTTTCATTCTATACTCCATGCTTCTTGTCTTCTTTATATTTCTGTTCCATGCTTTCTCTGTATTATATCCTTAATTTTTTCTTACTATCTACCTTCTGTGCCTGTTTTCTTTTCAGCTAAATCTAATCTCTCTTGCTCATGCATTGTAATTAATTTTCATTACATATTTTTTTATATTATTTATTTTTGTATGTGTACGAATGTACTGTCTGCATGCAGGTCTGTGCACCCGTGTCGTGCAATGCCACGGAGGTCTCGGATTCCCCTGGAACTGGAGTTCTCCTGGAATTGGAGTTACAGATGGTTCTTAGCCACCATGTGGGTGCTGGGGATGGAACCCGGGTCCTCTGCAAGAGCGTCGCTGCTCTTAACCGCTAGGCTAGCTCTCCAGCCCCCTCATTACATATTTTTTAAAGTATTTTTATTTTATGAGTATGCATGTATGGCCTGCATTTATGTAAGTGCATCTGTGCTGTGAAGTGCCTGTGGAGGAAAGAAGAAGGTGTTGGATACCCTGGAACTGGAGTTACAGGCAGTTGTTAGTGGCCATGTATGTGGGTATATGGGTGCTGGGATTCGAACCCAGGTCTTCTGTAAGAACATCCCTAGTTATTAGCCACTGAGCCATCTCTCCAGCCCTACTTATTTTATTTTAAAAGTTCTAATGTTTCCCACACTCCTGAAAATGATGTTTTATTTTGTTTTATCTTATTTATTTATTATCTTATTTATTATTTTTTGTTTTTTTTTTCAAGAACAGGTCCTCCCGTGTAGCACCCAGCGGTCCTGGAACTCGCTTATGTAGTCCAGGCTGCCTTGAACTCCAGAGATCGTTCGTGCCTCTGCCTCCAGAGTGCTAGGATTAAAGGCGTGCCCCACCATTGCCTGGCAGTTGTCTATTCTTGGTGGCTCACGCCTTTAATCCTAGCACTCGGGAGGAGAGCGCAGGCGATCTTTGAGTTGCAAAGGCCAGCCTTGGTCTACAGAGCGAGTTCCAGGACAGCTAGTGCTACAAGGGAGACCCTGTCTCGAAAAAACAAAAAAAAAAAAAAAGAAAAATCTTGATAACTATTAATTTTAGTGTCTGATCTTTATAGTCATTCTCCAATTGTATCCTATTAAGACTTGCTCATATATTTTCTTTTTCTGTGTGTGGGGGGCAGGGGGCAGTGTGTGTGTCTGTGAGCTCATAGTCTTTGAAATTTTATACGTGGAAATTCTGACCTGGGTTGGAAGTAAAGTAACTTTTACCAGAGAGAAATTAACTTTGCTTCTGCCGGGTTCTTAGGCCACTTGCCCTTAGACTAACAATATGTACACTTTGTGATTTAAGTGCTCAAGCAGAGCACTTTGTGCAACCACAAAGTTGAGTTCAAATTCTTAGGCAAGGTGCTCTTCTTTGTTCCTGGCATCTACTCTCTCACACAAACCTAAAACATTTTTATGCGCTTTGATTTGGAAGAGGTTTTTGTTGCTTTCTGCCTGCTGTACTGTTAGAAATGGAAATTGAGAAGTTGAAATTGGTGAGATTTTGTTCTGTATATGTATATGTATATGTATATGTATATGTATATGTATATGTATATGTATATGTATATGTATGTATGATCAGGGGAGTTATTCAGTTGAAGGTCACTCTTCCCAGGTGACTCTAGGTAGTTCAAGTTGACAATAAAAACTTGGACAGGTTGTCTGCAGTATATTTATGTTTGAGAAATACTTCCAAATGATATTCTGAGATGCATACAGAAATTGACACTCACAGAAGTGACATATAAGTAGTGCTCTAGTTGCTCAATATTCATACCAACATTTAATAGGTTTATTATTTTTTTCCTCTCTGGAGATGTAGCTCAGTTGTAGAACACATATATAGCATATACAAGGCCAACACTAAATAAATAAATAAATAAATAAATAAATAAATAAATAAATAAATAAATAAATGCCACCACAAAAATAAATAAGCCAGGCCAGGTGTGGCTGTACATACCTTTAATCCTTGTATCCCAGAGGCAGAGGGTGGTGAATCTCTTGAATTTGAGGCCAACCAGGGCTACAATGTGAGACCCAGGCTCAAAATGAATGAATGAATCAATCAATCAATCAATGATTAATTTTCATCTTTGGAGTGTACTGGTAACTTCTACTGTCTACTCCTCCCCCCCCAGCCACTTTAGGACTTAACCTTTTTTTTTTTTTTTTTTTATTTATTTTTCTATATATATGAATGTACTGTCTGCATGTAAGTTTGTGCACCCGTGTCGTGTAATGCGAGGAGTCAGAAGAGGGTGTTGGATTCCCCTGGAACTGGAGTTTCTCCTGGAATGGAGTTACAGACGGTTCTCAGCCCGCCATGTGGGTGCTGGGGATTGAACCCGGGTCCCTTTGCAAGAGCAGTCGGTGCTCTTAACCGCTAGGCCATCTTCCTTCAGCCCTTTTTTTTTTTTTTTTTTTTTTAGAGGACTTAACCTTTTGATATATTTCTTACTCATTCTGGCATCCTTTTCTGGGTTGTGCCTCATTTGTTAAAATTCTCTTTGAGTTTTAGAAATTCTTTATTCTCCTTTGTTGGAATGAGACCTTTTTAGTCTCTAAACAGAATCTTTATAAACAGAAGTTTTTTATGGTCTAGCTTATTAGCATTTCTTTGTTTAGGAACTTTTAAATTTTAATTTTTCTGCTTTTTAAAACTATTTTATGTTTATGAGTGTATCCTCTGCATGTCTGTGACTGGACCTGTGTTGTGCAATGCCCACAGAGGTCAGGAGGGATTTTGGATCCCCTGGAATTGGAGTTACAGACAGTTAGTCGCCATGTGGGTGCTGGGAACCAAACCTGGATCCTCTGCAAGAGCAGCCAGTGCTCTTACCATTGAGCCATCTCTCCAGCCTATACATTATTCTTTTAAAAGACTGTGTTGGCTTTTCATAGCCAATTGCATTCTCATTTAAGAATGTCTTTTTTCACTGTCAACCAAAAATTTAAAAAAAGTTTGCTATGCTTTTCATATAATTACACTTAATATGTAGATTATTTTCAGTCAATAAAATGTTTGCTATGACTTTGCTGTAATTACACTTAACGTATACATTATTTTCCAGTCAGTTGAGTTTTTTTTATTTATTTTATTTTATTTTAAGGGATTCTACAATATAATGACACAGTTGTTGCAGATAACTTGATGTTACTCAGTAATGTCATACAATTAGGTAATTGGTGCATTTTGCAAGTATCTATGTCCAAAATTTGAAAACCCAAGTTCCCATAGTCCAGTTGGAGAAGCTTGTATGCACAGGCATGTTGATCATTAGGAGTCCAGCACTATATTCCTGTAGTCTCATGATTCACCCCTATCTCTCCACAGCCCTTACATCTTACCACGCCTCCTCTTCCGCAGTTGTTCCCTGGGCTTTGGGAAAGGGGCACAAGTGGGTGAGAAGAAAACAGTCTAATTTCTTTGGAGTTGTCATTTTGGACTTTAGTCTGTTCAGGTTGTTTCCCTCATGGTTGACAGCTTTTCCAGTGATACCCTTTTTTATCATACTAACAAAAGCACAAGCTATTGGATGTACAGGCATTTAAGCAGTACTAATTATTATGCAAGCTAAGCTGTGAGCATAGACACAGATGCTTTGTATGGTATGCTAATCCACAACTGTGTTTTCTCTATAAAGAGTGACAAGTTCTTGATTGTGGCTTATAACATTCATAACCACTAGAGGACATAAGCTTGTGGCATCCCATGTGAGTTATTCCTCCAAGGAGAGAGCTAAAGCCAATTAGATTTGGGATGTATATAGACACTTGGCTGCCACTGTTGCACAGTATCTCCAGGCTGTTAGGTGAGCTGATATGATGGAGGAGTCTTGCTTGTCTCAAGGGAGACCAATATTTGCTTGTATTGCTTAGTGGCCTTTGGTAATGCTCTCTGGCATTTCAGAGGCCAGTTGTACGCTAGCAAGTTATTTATTTTTGTATGTGTATGAGTTGAGTTTTATAAAATTGAATCTTCTGGGCCAGGCGTGGTGGTGCACACCTTTAATCCTAGCACTTGGGAGGCAGAGGCTGGCGAATCTTTGTGAGTTCAAGGACAGCTGGGGCTACAGGGAGACCCTGTCTCGAAAAGGAAAAAAAATTGAATCTTCCAAGCCAAGGAGCCCTCCTTTATTTAGTTATGTATTTTTGAATTTCTTCCAGTAGGGTTCTATGTCTTACATTGTGTTTTTTTTCTAGGGTTTGATATTTTTGGTGGTTATTGTAAGTGGTACTACTATTTTAAGGTAAGATTTATAAATTTAGTTTTCTACCTATAGTTTACCTATAGGTTGTAATAGGTATATTCACTTTTTTTTTTTTTTTTTTTTTTTTTTTTTTTTTTTTGAGACAGGGTCTCCTTGTAGCCCCAGCTATCCTGGAACTCACTATGTAGACCAAGCTGGCTTTGAACTCACAGAGATCTGCCTGCCTCTACCTCTGCTTCTGCCTCTGCTGGGATTAAAGGCGGGCATCACCACGCCCAGCCAATAGGGTATATTAACTCTTAATGAGCTAAAACAGTGCAGTTTTATGAATAGATCTGTAGGTGGTCTCTTCTAATTTTATCATATATAATTATGTTTTCTATGAACTCTCAGCTTTTTCCCCTTTTAATGCTTATACTTTTTGTTCTTTTTTCCTATATTGTTATTACATTGACAAGCACCCATGTTTGATAGGTTTTTGAATGCCCAAGTTTAGCTCAGATGATGTAGACTTCTCAATTGTAAATGCTTGAACCTAGAAAACAGTAGAATTGCATTTTATGATATCCAGAGGAAACAACTAATCTAGAATTCTGTTCCCATTGATCATATTCTGCAAAAAATAAGTAGAGCAGAGAGGGAAGTTATCAGCAGACTCGCCTGACATGAAAAGCTTAAATGATGCTATTTAGATTCAAGGAACACTGGGCAGAGAAAAGCATGGAAATGCAATAAGGAGTAGACATCTTCTGAAAGAAATATTGGAGATTATTCGTGTTTGAAAAAGAAATGATAGTGTTTAGAGGGGCTTAAACAGAATGAACTAAAATAAAAATGTCAACAGAAGGCATTAGGGAGGAACTGGAATTAAACTGTTAAAGGTTCTTGTGTTATTTAGGGCAAAGTGAAAGAACCAGTTTGAAACAGTAAAAGTTTATGTCACACTTTCAGGTAGGGACAGGCAGCAATGGACTTGTTCTATATAGACCGAAACTAATTGTTTCACGTCTACCTAGTAGGAGATTCATTAAAAACGTCAATTTCTTTGTACTTGATCTACAAGTGTCAAATTTTTGCAGTTAAAATCCTAATGTTTTATTTTTGAAATTTATTTCAAAAGCCAGTAACCCTTATGTGTAAAATTTGCTATGGAGTTATAATACAAAGTATTGTATTAGAACGTGTATAGGCCAAAAGACCAATGGAAGAATTTGAGCATTTAGAAATAACACCCTCACATAGTTGGTTTCTTATTTTATGACAAAAGTTCTATGAAAGCTAGAAAAGAAAGTTTATTTTTAATAAGTTTTGTGCTATGCTAACTGCAGTCAACTGGAAAAAATCAAACTTTGACCATTATTAAATATTTTATTCAAAGATGAATTTAAATTGGATCATAGATCCAAGAGTGTAAAAATGGAAGTAACATACACTAAAAAAAAACAACAAACAACCCAGTCTTAAGAAACTTAAAAATTATGAGCAGGTTCTTCATGAAAGAAACTATCTACTAGGCCAGTGGGCCAGTGGCTTAATGAAGGTTCTGATATTCATCAGGAAATGTCATAATGATGTGACACTACTTGTCTGCCAGAATGAAATTAGAGAAGGACATTGATATTGTATTCATTCATCACAGTATGTCTTTGATTTGCCTTCCAGTAGTTCAGAATCCTTATTCTTTTAATTTGTTAAGTCAGAATCCTTATTCTTTGAATTTGTTGAGTTCATGGCATTTCATTTCTGTGGGGGGTGAGGAGAGGGGTGTCTGGGTGCATCTAGAGGCCAGAATAGGAGATTGACAGTCTTCTCTTGCTCTCCATTTTACTCTTCAGACAGGGTCTGTCACTGAACCTGAAGCTGACCATATCAGCTAGGTGGGCTGACCATCTGTCTCCCTCCAACCCACATGCTGTCCAGTGTGGCTTTTTATGTGGATGCTTGTGATTCAAATTTAGGTCCTCATGCTTGCAGAATTAGTGCTCCTAACTCAGAGCCATCTCTCTAGCCCCTAAATGATAACATACATTTATTTATTTATTTATTTATTTATTTATTTATTTATTTATTTATTTATTTATTTATTTATTTTTGGCATTTTTGAGCCAGGGTCTCCCTTTTAGTCCCAGCTAGCCTGGAGCTTGCTCTGTAGACAGGCTGGCTTCGAACTCACAGAGATCCGCTTGCCTCTGCCTCCCAAGTGCTGGGATTAAAGGCCTGTGCCACCATGCCTGGCTAAGGATAACATTTTTTGACAGTTTATAATCATTTGGTGAGGAGAAAGCTTAACTTGGAGGTAATAGTTTTTCAACTATATAGTAAGATTTTTGGTTGATTTGATGACTCTTTTGTTTACATCTACTGTATGCAAGAGGTTTTTGTTTTGTTTTGTTTTGTTTTTGAAACAGACTCTCCCTTTTAGTCCTAGCTGGCCTGGAGCTTGCTCTGTAGACCAGGCTGGTTTGAACTCAGAGCTCTGCCTGCCTCTGCCTCCCAAGTGCTGGGATTAAAGGTATGTGCCACCAAGCCCAGCAAGAGTTTTATGCTTTTAATGTATGTTTTTCTGTATATATTCTAAGTTTGTTTATATAAAGTATATATAGTTCTGAGTTTGTTTCTTTTCTATAATAGTGTAAATGTTTCTAGAGAAGAGTAGTATTTAAACATGCTTAGCCTTTTAAATATCCTTAAGCATTTTATTTTAGCAAGATTACCTCCTGGTGTTCCTAGGAATAGCAAACCTGTTTTATCTCAGAAGTCTGAGCAGTTGTACTTAAAAACAAAATTATTGTTACTATTTTTCTTTATGTATGTTTGTGAGTGACTCTGAATGTACATCACATGTGTGTGTGCCCACAGAGGTAGTCACATCCCCTGAAACTGGAGTTAGGTGCTGTGAGCTGCCTGACCTGGGTGCTGGGAAATAACATCAGGTCCTCTGGAGGAGCAGTAGGTGCTCTTAACTACTGAGCCATCTCTTGAGCCTGGCAGCTGTACTTTTTTTTTTTAAATAAATGCGTGTACATATATATGTATATTGTGTGTAAGTGTGCCTATGTTGTCCAGTGCTGGTGGAGGTCAAAAGAGGGTATCAGATTCCCCTGGAACTGGAGTATGGACAGTTATTAGCTGCCATGTGGGTGCTGGGAACCAAACCCAGGTTCTCTAAAAGAACAACCAGTGATCTTAACCACTGAGCAGTCTCTCCAGCCCCCAGTTATACTTTTTAAACTGCTATCTGTTTAAATCTTAAATCATCTCTACATTTGTTCATTTGTGAAATTCGGTAGTTATATCTTGCAAATTTTCTTGTATAACAGCATATAGATGTAATTAGCTATAGTAATGTGTCCAGCTTTTCATGAAATACAGGAATGGTGTCACCCCTGTCATTCTTGTGTATCTACTAGTTAAAATCAGATGTGCAAAAGGTTTCAGTTGTGTGTGTGTGTGTGTGTGTGTTTAAGCAAACACGCTTATGGGTAGAAGATATTAGAACTTTCTGTAGATATATATATATTTATATTTATACTGAGAAGAGTATGCTGGTGTAATAAATCAGTAAGTGCAAGCTCTGATTGTTGTTCAAAATTTTTGCCTGTTAGCCAAGATGGTTGTGCACACCTTTAATCCCAGCACTTGGGAGGCAGAGGCAGTTGGGTATCTGTGAGTTCAAGGCCAGCCTGGTCTACATAGTGAGTTCCAGGCCAGCTGGGGCTACAGGAAAACCCTGTCTCAAAAAGACCAAACAAACAGAAAAAGAATTGACAAAATACAAAAAGACTTCCTTTAAATAAAAATCAAATTATATTTGTTTTCAACCTTTTTCTAGAGAAGACAATTATTTTCACAGGGGTATTGATTGAAGCTGTCAGTTAAAACATCTAGAAGTTCAACCAATTTCACTTTCTTTGTCTAAAACTAACTAAAATTAATTCTGAAAGTAGATGTTCTTGATTCCATAGCCTTGAATCTGCTAGGTGCTGGTGGAGTATAGGTGCTAAGCAGCAATTCTGACATTGTCACGAGCAAAAGACAAGGATGTTGAATTTGATCCTATCTTCACATGTTTTTTGCCTTGTTTAAAATTAGAAAAAAAAATTCATGGTATTATGAAAGCTTTATTCTAATAATAGTTGGAAATATAAGAAAATTCAATATCTAAGCACATTAGAACATTATTTGTATATGTTATTGGTTTGAGGATAACTAGGTAATGTGTCATCCTCCAGTAAACTTAGCGGCTCAAATATTATCTCACAGTTCCTGTGAGCCAAAAATTGAAGTTCAGCCTGGCTAAGTATTTTTTTTTTGTTCAAGGTTTTTCTCATGGATTTCCAGCCATAGTGTAGATGGAGATAACAGTCATGTGAGTACTATAGGATCTTCTTCCTAGGTGACAGAAGATCCTGGAGTCTCTTGTTGGGAAGAAGAGTGATTAGTACTTCCTTTACCAGGTGGATCTCTGCATGGGAATAGTTGAGTGATCTCATAATGGGGTATGTAGCTGAGAGAACTCAAGGAGGAAGCTATAATTCCTCTTACTGTAATCTTGTACACCATAGTTACATCAGTCATTTTACTATATCATACTATATAATATTGACAGGAGTTAAGTGTCGAGTTAAGAGTTTGACTCAAATACCAAAAATAAAAAAAAAATGCCAGGCATGGTGGCACACACCTTTAATCCTAGCACTCAGGAGGCAGAGGCAGAGGCAGGCGGATCTTTGTGAGTTCAAGGCCAGCCTGGTCTACAGAGCAAGTTCCAGGACAGCTGGGGCTACAGGGAAACCCTGTCTCGAAAATACCAAAAAGAAAAAAAAAAAAGTTTGACTCAAGGTATGCCTTTCTCTTTCTATTACTGTATTTCCATCAGAGAAAGGAGCTATTTTTATTTTAAGTTACTATTTAAATACTATTCATACTGTTAGACCATGTAATAGACACAGTACATTCAGATAAAATTAATCTGATTTTATAATATTTTTCCTCTGGTCTCCTATTGTTGGACTGTCTTCAAGGCTTAGTCCATACACTCTTGGTGATTTTACTGAAGTCTGGCTTTTTTGCGTATCTTTTTTACCCCAGAATTATCCTAACAACCCAGAGTTCTCCAGTCAACTTCAGGCCTCCATTTAACACAACACTTGAATGCTTAGTTTGTATCTCAAACTTAACATGTCCAAAACTAAACTCAAGCTATTTTCTCCAAATGTGCTCCTACTAACACAAATTTTCTCTTTATCATTTAATGGCAACACCATTTTTCTAGTTGCACAGGCTGCAAAACTTAGAGTTAACCAGAACGCAATGCCGTCTTTTATGTCTTATATCAATCAGTTAATGTTACTGACTCTAGTCTCCCAATATATCCAGAACCTCTTTCTCAGTACCTGTTTTTACCCCAGCCTAAACAACCATTATTGTTTTGCTGGCTTCATACTGGCCTCCTGACCGTGGGCTTTTTTTTTCTAGGCTATTTGACAAAGTAGCCAGAGAGTTCCTGTTAGAACAGAAATCAGATGAAGTCTCTTCTCTGCTCAGGACTGTTAACTAGTTTTCCATCTCAGAATGAAAATCTGCATTTCTCACATTAGCCTGTAAGGCCTGTCTGATCTGTTTTACCCCTTCCCTACTTTCTCATTTTCTAGTTGTATCTATTATTGCTCATTCTAATCTACACTATTGGTTGATTCTTTGTAAAAATTTCTCATTTTACAATCTTTTTATTTTTATTTTTATTTTGGTCTTTTTTGAGACAGTGTCTCTCTGCAGCTCCATCTGTCCTGGAACTCACTTTGTACCAGACTGGCCTTGAACTCATAGAAATCCGCCTGCCTCTTCCTCCCAAGTGCTGGGATTAAAGGCATGTGCCACCACACCCAGTACTGTGCCAGATACTTGTTTCAATGATTCTCTCTCAGTAAAGTTGGTCACCTCTAATAATGCTTGGTCCTCTTCTTTTTTAACCTAGAATATGGGTTATCTAGCATGCATTTATTTCTTTTTCTTTTATTAGTGTTCTATGCTGTAATTTTAGGAGAACAGATCCATTCGTTCATTTTCCACATTGTTGTATTCCCGCTTAGGAAAACAGTGTTTGGGCCAGATGTGGTGGCACATGCTTTTAATCCCAGCACTTGGGAGGCAGAGGCAGTTGGATCTCTGTGAGTTCAAGGGTAGCCTGGTCTACATAGTGAGTTCCAGGACAGCTAGGGCTACAGGGAGACCCTGTCTCAAAAAGACAAAAAAAAAAAAAAAAAGTACTTGGAACAAGGTAGGATAACACCTATTCCAAGAAAAAACTTTGGGTAAAATATTCAAAATAATGAACTTTGAATTTACCATGTACTTCACCATGATCTCTGAAGCCAAATTATTTCAGATTATTTTCCTTGTGAGAACCTGTGTTTTCTAACAACATGGTAAAGTTATTTCTATATATTTCTTTGATTTGATCCAGATACATTAGAAGATGACATGTTCCTCAGTTTGTGATTTTTATGAATGAATGTGAGTTTATGTTCTCTGATAATATGCTACTAAGCAAGTATCAGTGGTCACTTAGATCAGACTTATTTGTAGAATGTTTAGTGATAGAAAATTAGCACTGGTTCAGTTATTTAAGTAAAGGGTTTAAGTTAAGCTTTTTTTAAAAGTTGCAACTTCTCAAATAGTATAAAGGTAATAATTTCAAAAGAGGAGAATATTTTTTGTTTTATTTGTTAAATGGTAAGGTGTAGTCTTTTCCTGATTTAAACAAGGTTCTTATTTGGGGTTAAATTATCTGATGGGGGCTAGAGAGATGGCTCAGTGGTTAAGAGCACCGACTGCTCTTGCAGAGGACCCAGGTTCTATTCCCAGCATACGTGGCAGTTAAGAACTGTCTTTAAATCGGGTGTGGTGGTGGATGCCTTTAATCCCAGCAGGAGGCAGAGGCAGGTGGATCTCTGTGAGTTCAAGGCCAGCCTGGTCTACAGAGTGAGTTCCAGGCCAGCTGGGGCTATAGGGAGACCCTGTCTCAAAAAGACAAAAAAAAATATTCTTGTCAGTTGACTGTTAGGAATAACTACATCATTGTTTGCACATTTTAATAATTTATCCATGAAACATTTCTAAGATGAAGTTTGTATTTTTAGGATTAACAACCATTTTAATGACTCCAGAGTTTAATGAATTTATGGAGTAGCCAAGGTAGCATAATGTAATAAACTCCAAAATAGTTAGATCACGTTTCCCAGATAGTTCTTTGACAGTGTATTTGATTATTTACTCATATGTGATTGTTTGGGTTTTGTTTGTTTGTTTGTTTTTCAAGATCAAGTTTTATTTTTCTAAGTGAAAATAGAAGGCTTTACTAGTACTATTTTGCCATTTTTGTTTTATGCTTTTATTACTAATATTTTACTGTGTTTTTTTTTTTTTTTTTTATCAAATACGAGAATAGATGTAGCAGGTTTTTTACAGCTTCCATTGGCCTGGTGGGTTGATTTCTGTCCTTTGGATTCTTCAGTGGTGATTTGTAGGAATCTTTTGCAGCTTATCCACTGTTGGAATAAAAAGCAAATAAAACCCGTAATTCTATTGAGCTGGGCACAGTAGACACTGTCATATATGTCACAGCATACTGAAAAAGAGCCTTCAGGTAAGGAGGATGTTAGTTCTTCTACACTAAGGACTTATTGTTTACTCTACTGATTACTTTAAATATCACATGTGGCATGTGATATCTAATATATGGCTTTAAGTGAAGACTGGCTTTGATCCATCTGTAGCTATTGAATATTTACAAATAATTTCTAACTTTATCATTTGTTTTTACTTAATTTTTTACTTTATTTTTACTTAATGAGTGTTTTGCTTGCATATATATGTTATGTACATGCACACATGTCATACGGTGCTTGTGGAGGCCAGGAGAGGGCATCAGAACCCCTGGAACTGGAGTTACAGATGATTGTTAGCTACCATGTGGGTGCTAGGAACTGAACCCAGGTCTTCTGCAAGATCAGCCAGTGCTAATTGCTCAGCCACTTCTCTAGCCCCTACATTCCACCTTGGAAGGTATTCTATTGAAAGAATAGTTAATAGTATTGATTCTTAGGTTATTGGGACAAGTGACCTAAATATTTCTGTTTCACAACTATGTAGCTCAGGCTGGCCTCCAATTTACAATATCCTTGCCATAGCCTTCTGAGTACTAGGGTTATAGGTGTGCATCACCAGCCTGCCTCCTTAACATGTAATTTTACATTTAACTTTGATTTTTAAAGTAGATTGTAGTGTCTACTTCAACGTTGTTGAAGGAATTAAGTAAGAAAGTGGAACACTTGAGAGTTGTGTTGATAGCATGTATTATAAATCAAGTTTCCCCATTTATACTCAGGAGTGATATTATTTAATATAGAAGAACAAAAATACAAAACTAATTTATTGATTATACTTTATGGTATGAGAAAATATCTCATTCTTAGAATAAATAATTCACTAAGCAAGCTTCCTTAAAACACATATAATAATATACTGTTTAGTAAAAGATGCTGATATATATATATATATATATATATATATATATATATATATGTCACTAAAAATAAATACTCAAGCCAGGCGTGGTGGCGCACGCCTTTAATTCTAGCACTTGGAAGGCAGAAACAGGTGGATCTTTGTGAGTTCAAGGCCAGCCTGGTCTACCAAGGGAGTTCCAGGACAGCTGTGGCTACAGGGAGACCCTGTCTCAAAAAGACAAAATAAATAAATAAATACTCAAATGCTGATGGCTTTTCTTACCTTAATATATATCATTTATTTATAATTTTGGTTTTCAAAATTTTTTTTAATTTATATGTATGAGTGTTATGCCTACATGCATGTATATGCACCTGTGTTGTACAGTACCTGGGGAGATCAGAAGAGAGTGTTGGATCCCCTGGAACTACAATTACAGATGGTTGTTAGCCCGCCCTGTGGATGCTGGGATTTGAATCCAGGTCTTAACTGCTAAGCCATTGCTTTAGCTGCTATGTATAATTTTGAAGATAGAATAGCACATGGTTGTGTTGTTGTGATTGTGCATTTGAAGAATTTTATCTGATCCTAGACTTTGGAACATTATGTTGTTAGGATTTAAAGAAGATACCTAGCCTTTGGCAGAAAACATATTCACTCTTAAACTAATGTTATATATTGATAATTAACTCGTCATATTATATATGGCATATTTAATGTAAAGTATGTAATTTGGAAGATCATTCCAAATTTTGATAGTATATTAATTTGGTATATGAAATATTTTTTTTTCATTATAAAGTCTAAAACACCTTTAGTATTCAAATTTTAAAAGGTGATTTTTTGGGGGAGGGAGGGTTTGGTTTGGGGTTTTGGTTTTAGAAGATGTTTAATAAATCAACTCTTTATTATATAGTTTTTTTTTAATTAGGTAGTTTATGGTAAAGAATATTTTATGGCACTAGTAAGATGTACTGGATGCTCAGAAGCATAAACTAAGTTTAGTAAGTAGTAGCATATATATCGAAGCAGTTTCTTCTCAACTAGTTGTCATAATAAAGGTCATGGGTGGCTCTGTTTTATTTTTTAATTTTTTTTCAGTAATGGATCAAGAATCCAACAAGGCTGCTTGGCCTAAACCAGCAGGAGGCTATCAGACAATTACAGGAAGGAGATATGGAAGAAGACATGCATATGTCAGTTTTAAACCATGTATGACCAGGCATGAAAGAAGTTTAGGTCGGGCTGGTGATGACTATGAAGTATTGGAACTAGATGATGTTCCAAAGGAAAATTCCTCAGGTATGCAACATGTAATTGCTTTAGGGCTATTAGTAGTTTTATAGGGCTTGTTCTTTTAATACTTAATTTTTGATTGAGTTTTATATGTCTCTGTGAGTATAAATTCAGTACATTTCCTGTCATGAATTCTATTTTGAAATTGAAAATTTTATTGGATTTAATAGCGTAATATATATGTTTAAATGCCTGGCATGGTAGCCACACCTTTAATCCTAGCATTTTGGAGGCAGAGACTGGTGGATCTCTTGAGTTCAAGACCATTCTTGCCTACATAGGGAGTTCCTGTATTCCCCCCAAAATATACATTTGTATACATATATGTGCATATGTATATATGCACACACACATTTAAACACAGAAGAAAATATAATATGGCCAGTCATTAAAATATAACTAATCACTATGACAACAATTATATTGTTATATCCATCAGGTAAACCCCTTTCCCTCCAGTCTTCTTAATGTGAACTGAATGTGCTTTTTCTCTGCATGCTACATTTAAGTAACGTTTAGCTTTCTCTGTGTTAGCTTAGCTAGTTTGTGTTTCATTACTTTATAAAATAAATGCCAAGATATCAAGTAATATTCAATTAAAATTATTCAATGGTTTTGAAATGTAATATACTGATTTTCCTGTACCATTTCATATATATGTATATATGAATATATACATACATACGAATATTCATATGTATGTATATATACATTCTTATATATAACTTTCTTCTATTTACTAGTTTCATCTCCTGGTTCTAAAGAAACTGGATAAGTCTAGAATGTTTTCACTGTCACATATGTTAGAATCTGAGTCGGGTATGGTGATATACAATTGGGAGGCAGAGGCTGGCTAATCTCTGAGAGATGGTCTATGTAGCTTGGTCTACGTAGCAAGTTCCAGGCTAGCTGGGGATATGGAGACTCTATCTCAACAAACACCAAATAGCAACCCAAAAAGAATCTGAATTGTTAGCTGAGATTATTTCAATAAAGAACATTTTTTGTTATAAGACTAAATGAGTTATTTTCTGATGTATATGTTTTTGTTCCAACAAATCTCAGTGTCTCTTTAAGTTAATGATAATATGATAGTCACATTTAAAGAATTATTACTTTTGACTTTTCTTCATGGATAAGAATTCTAACAAAGTATGGCAAATTTAATCAGTATATTGACTTGTTTTTCAATTAACATCTAAATTATAAATGGATTACAACAATCTATTTGGGAGAGAGCCATCTGATGTAATTTTCTGAATTGACATCAAAATATAATTAAATCATCATTTCTCATCGGTCTATAATAACCTGGTGTTACTAATATATGGCATATTTGAAGTTTTTTGTTTTTGTTTTTTGTTTTGTTTTGTTTTTGGTTTTGTTTTAAGAAAATCCTGTGTAATAAAAAGAAAGTAGCTTTGGAGTAGCAGGAGGTCTGGTTATTGTCTGACTCTATTTGTACTTCTCATTGTTTTGTTTCTCATTAGCCTTCTCTTTTAGAGATTTTAGACATTAGAACTTAGGAAAGAAGCCATCTGTAAAAGAAACATGAAGGAGAGGCTCCTGAAAGGTATATAGTGCAGAAGTGAATTCATGAAGTAACCAGTCTGCACCCTAGTAAACTTAGGGAGCATAGACACACTTGCTAAATCAATTCACCCATATTTTCAATTAAGTGGTATTTGATATGATTTCTACTAAATTGATATTCATTACATAAATTTTTATCTAAATCCCTCAAAAATGTTTTCTTTTGTTCTTTATGAAGGTTCCTGTTCCCTGGATCAAGTTCATTCTCCTTTACCCAATGAACCTACATTTGAGAAAAGTGAAATGGAAATTCCCAGTTGTGCAACACTGAATCAAACCACTGAGAGCAGCCCATCCTCTGCCACAGCATGTCATAGTGAGGAAGTCAGGGAGACCTTAGAAATCAGTAAGAATCTTCATAATCACTCTGAGACAGAGTATACTACAGGAGTTTGTAATGTCTCAAGTGTCCAAAATGGCATTTCTTTGGTTCATACTGACTCTGATGATCCAGACAGCAAACATGGTGAAAATAATGACTGTCTCCAGCTTTCTCCAGAAGCTGTGGAAGGTAGTAGATGTCAGGAAATATTAGGCAATATAGTTTTTGAGCTGGAAAATGGAGAGGCAGAGGTGTACACTGATCTTTCTTCATCAGTTCCCTCTCTCAACTGTGAAATAAGTGATGAGTTTGAAGAGTTAGATTCAGCACCTTTAGTGAAAAGTTCTGATGATAATGAGTTTGTCCATGAGAATGGGCCTTCTGAAGATGGCATTGTTAGAGAGAAGCAACAAGGTAATACCAACCAGGAAAGACAGACAGAAAATTCAGCTCAAGACGCAGCCTGTGTTCCAGGGCATATTTGTAATGAACAAGATACCAATGCTAGGGACAACCACCATGGAAGTTCTCCTGAACAGGTCGTGAGGCCAAAAGTTAGAAAAGTGATAAGTTCAAGCCAGGTGGACCAAGAAACAGGTTTTAATAGGCATGAGGCTAAACAAAGAAGTGTTCAGAGATGGAGAGAGGCTTTGGAAGTTGAGGAATGTAGCTCAGAAGACCCTATAATAAAGTGTGAAGAAATTGATGGAGAACATGAGTGTATGTTCCTGACTCCACCTTACTCAAGAGTTACACAGAGGGAAACAGAACATAACCATGTAACATCAGAAAATGGAGCCACAGCAGGCAGGCAAGAAGCTCGGGATAGTGCATTTTGGAACGGCTGTGGAGAATATTACCAGCTCTATGACAAAGATGAAGATGGGTAAGGCTTTATGAAATAACTTGTTGACTTATGGAGTGAATGGTTTTTCTTTTTAAAAAAGATTACTATATTTGTTATACAGAGTAATGATTTTAATTGTGATGTCTTCATACATGTCTGTTGTATACTTTGATCATATTCAATTCCCTGTTATCCTCTTTTATCCTTTCTTCACCCCCTTGCTGGTCCCCATCCCCTTTTCAAATAGTTTCCCCCTCCACTTTCATGTCTTATATTTTTAAAGCTAGAGTATGCAAATGAGAGAAAACATGAGCCTGACTTATTTTGCTTTACATGATAATCCCCAGTTCCATCCAGTTTTTTAAAATTAGAATAAATTTGTTCTTTATGGGTGAATAAAACTACTATATTTTTACATATATATATCCCTTTTTTTTTATTCATTCATATGTTGATGGACATCTAGGCTGATTCTACAATTTGACTCTTGTGAATAGTGCTCAGTTGGCCAGTCAAATGGTTTGGTGGGTAAAGGTTAGTTGTCCCTGAGCCTGATAACCTGAGTTATCCATCCCCTGGTCTCCCATGGTGGAAGGAGAGAATTGACTCCCATAAGTTGTTCTCTGATCTCCACATGTACACTCTGCCACACTCATGCCCACATATATACACATAATAAATAAATTATTTTAAATTTTAAAACATGCTGAAATAAAAATGAATGTGTATCTCTGTAATATGCTGACTTAAATTCCTCTGGGGATGTATACCCAGGAGTGGTATAACTGGATCATATGAAAGTTCTGCTTTCAATCTATTGAGGAACCTCAATATTGATTTCCATAGTGGCTTCACTAATTCATATTCCTGTCAGTAGTGTATGAGACATCCTTCTTTGTGCATCTTTAACAGCATTTGTTGTTTGTTTTCTTGATTATAGCCATTTTGACTAGAAAGAGTTAGATTATTAGTATAGTTTTAATTTTCATTTCCCTGATAGCTAAGGCTATTGAACATTTTTTTCCTTTTTTTGGCTATTTGTACTTTTGAGAACTCCGATTTATTTGGCCATTTATTGATTATATAGTTATAATTATAGTTATAATAAATATTGTGTGTATGTGTGTATTGAATGGATAGCTAGTAGATTTTCTCCCATTTCGTAGACTGTTTCTTCATTCTATAAAGTTGCTTTGCTGCATAGAAGCTTTTTAATTTCATGCTCTTTCACTCATCAATTCTTGGCTTTATTTCTTCAGCTGCTAGAGTTCTTTTCAGAAAGCCATTGTCTGTTACTATATTTTGAGATTTCTGTCCTGTAGTAGTTCCAAAGTTTCAGAACTTCAAGATCTTTTATACATTTTGAATTGATTTTTATGAAGAGTAAGAGATAGGAAATTACTTTGATTGGCCTATAGGTGGATATCAAGTTTCTCCAGCACTGTTTACTAAGATGCTGTCCTCTCCAACATATTCTTTGGGCTCCTTTAGCAAAAATTAGGTAGCTACAACTGCATGGGTTTATTTCTTGGTTCTCTGTTCTATTCCACTGATCCACATGTTGGTTAACAAAATGCTTTATTTCTGATACGGTATTTGACCGACTGACTGTGTGACGTGATCAGGGAATTAGATCTTTTTTTTTTCTTTTTTTTTAATTTTCGTATGTGTATGAATGTACTGTCTGCATGTAGGTTTGTGCACCCGTGTTGTGCAATGCCATGGAGGTCAGAAGAGGGTCTCGGATTCCCCTGGAACTGGAGTTCTCCTGGAATTGGAGTTACAGACGGTTCTCAGCCGCCATGTGGGTGCTGGGGATCCCACCTGGGTCCTCTGCAAGAGCAGTCAGTGCTCTTAACCGCTAGGCTATCTCTCCAGCCCCAGGGAATTAGATCTTTTGATCTATCAAATATTCTTACTGAGTATTAACCATACATTCAAACTACTTAACAGAAACTTTCTCTGAGGCATTTTAGTAGTAATAGTTTATAGACATTGAAATTTTATATAATGATTATTAATAAAGAGTGAAGATGCAAATTATTTTAGTTCATGGTATTTCAATGAATGAAATGCAGAGTATACATTTATTGTATTTGTTTACAACCTATTTTAAGATAATCTAGTTAGAAAATGACTAAGAGCCCAGAAATTATTGATTGGCAATACTGCATTAACTTTGTTAGTGGTTATTAATAGCACCCATTTCCCTTTTGACTGTTTTGTTGTTGTTCCCACTTCTTGTCACTAAATTTACTTTGTATTTATTTAGGAATCCTTAAACAGGCATGCAATCTCTCTATTTACTAGGCTAAGGTAGGAAAACCATGAATTCAAGGCAAGCCTGGCCTATACAGGGAGATCCTATCTCAGACAAAGCAAAATCTTACAGCTACCCTGTATCACTTATAGCTATTTTATCTTAAACAAAAAATCTCACAGCTGGCTCTATATGATGGGGACTGTAACTTCCTCCATCCAGAGATGAGGAAACTGAGGCATAGAGAGTTAATTAACTTTTAAGATCACAAAGTAGATAAGTGGTATAAGCTAGAATTAGACACCTTAAAGCTTAGAGGTTGTATTTGTTGCTGTTATAGTGTTATTGTCAAGACTTTAAATGCTTTTTTGAACATAGATTCCTTCTTTACCAAACCGTATCAGAAAAAAATGGAGAATTTCTTTGTACAGCTGCTTAATTTTTATTACCATAGAGTCCAAATTTTTATGTACCTTTTAAGCTAATTGTAACCCCAACAGTGTTCATGATGGTTCAATTACAAGATTTTATGAACTATGAAAATTATTTTAATTAAGAAGTGGTATATTTTAAATATGAATGTATTTTATCTCATACATAAAAGAATAAACACAAGATTTTCTTTATAAATATGAATTTGGCTATTCCAGTATGTACTGTATTACAGAAAACAATTAAACTATGATTTTTTTTATCATCTTGAGACTTATAAATGGGGATAACATAATTTTCATATGACTTATTTCATGTTTTTATTTTTTAAATAGAGACATCATTTCTTCATTTTACTCTGAGAGCTCAGTACACAGTTACTAAAAAATAAAAGATCAGATAATGAGGACAGAGAGAATTGGAAAAGGGAATAGTGGGAAAATAAGCAAGCACTTAAGAGTTAGAAACCGCTGACAAGTATGTGTTCAAAATGACCAAAGAAGTGGGAAATGTCCATGCTTAGACCTTTGTCAGGCCATTCCCTAATTCTCTTCCTGTGTTTATGATACTGACTAAAATTTGGGTTTAGTTAGGATGATACCTATATATTTAATTCAACAAATACATTATGTATAGATGGATATGGACTATAAAAATATGTGGGTCAAGTCCCTAATCTCTGTGTACTTTAGGACATAGTGTTAATACTCAATAGCAAAGATTGTGAGTATGTTAGCACACAATTTACATTTGTGAAATATTGCTGGGGGGAGAAGAGCTATTAACAATATTTGGAGTTCTATAAATTTACCACTTAATGTGTAAATTGAAATAATATTCAGAATGCATTTCTTATTTTATGTGGTTGAGTGTTTTGCCTGCTTGTTTGTAAGTATGTCACATCCATGCAATGCCTCACGGAGGGCAGAAGAGGACATCAGGTCCCCTGGAATTGGAGTTATGGATGGTTGCTAGCTGCCGTGTGGGTGCTTTGAATTGAACCTGGAACCTCTGGAAGAACATCCAGTGTTAACTCCTGAGCCAACTCTCCAGCCCCTAGAATGCATTTTTTAAGTGAATTGAGGAAGTATGATTGAATCTAGGAAGACCAGTTCATAATCGACTCTATAGTTGTAGACTTTTAGAAAATCACTTGAATGGGTTTTTGTTGCCATTGCCCTTGCTGTTGCTGTTGCTGTCACTGTTGCTGTTGCTGCTGTTGCTGCTGCTGTTGTAGGCTTTTTGCTTTTTCTTTCTTTTCTTTTTTGCTTTTTCTTTCCTTATTTTTTAGTAGAAATGGAGAAAAAAGTGTTAGGGTTAAGACTCACTGTGCAGAAAGAATGGATAATAAAAGATGCAACGTGAAAAATTGAGAAAGAGTTAAAGATAAGTAGTTTACAAAATAAAAGCATGGTGAAACTCCATTCAACAGATAGAAGATGAGAAAGGGGCTCACCTGGCAGATGGATTTTTATAATAAAAATATAATTGAAATGGAGAGTGAAAAATCTAAAAATGTTCAGTGGCTAGTTAGTGTTATAAAAGCTTAGATGCTCAGTGCTATGTGGGGAAAAACTTTGAAAAGTTTCTCCTTAAAAGTTAGGTTATTTATGAATAATAATAGTATAGGTCATCTGCAAAGATATTTTTAAAGAAGGATCAGTATATATAGAAACTTGTTTCAGGTCAGATGAATAATAAATCTATTATACATTCCCAATACAATTTATGATTCCAAAATTGCACTTAAGTTATTTATATAGAATATATTTAAACCACGACAAGCCTCTGCCTAGATTCTATTGAATTATGTACTTCAGTAAAAGAAAAATTGAAGTGCTATATTCCATAACTTGCCGCATGCCGTAATCATTTGAGAAAGTTAGATTCCATTGAATCTGTTTCTGTATTTTTTAGGCTTAGAAAAAAAATTGCCGGGCGTGGTGGTGCACGCCTTTAATCCCAGCACTCGGGAGGCAGAGGCAGGTGGATCTCTGTGAGTTCAAGGCCAGCCTGGTCTACATAGTGAGTTCCAGGCCAGCTGGGGCTACAGGGATACCCTGTCTCAAAAAGCCAAAAAAAATACCCAAATAAATAAATTTAATTAGCAGCTGACTAAGCATGTGGCATCAAGCAAGTCCCATCTATCCTATAATGCCTGGTAACACTCCAAATAATAAAATAAGTGTATAATGGTAGTTTATTTCTGTTCGGATTTGCAGTTCAGAATGTAGTGATGGGGAATGGTCTGCTTCTCTGCCTCATCGATTTTCTGGTACAGAAAAAGATCAGTCCTCAAGTGATGAAAGCTGGGAAACTCTGCCAGGAAAGGATGAGAATGAACCTGAGCTACAGAGTGATAGTAGTGGCCCTGAAGAAGAAAACCAAGAATTATCTCTTCAGGAAGGGTATGTTTACCAGTGAGATTAAAAAAAAAAAAAATGTGTATTATACAAGAATGGCATACATCACATTCAGATGTTGGGTATGCTATTAATTGTGTTTATAAGCCCATGTAGGACAAATAGGTCTACATGATACTTTGGTATTTTGTAAGGAACACAAAAATGCTGGCAATTTCAGTGTTTTTATGAAGGTACTATGTATGCTTTCACATGGCTTTATTTTATTTATTTATTTTTCATTTTGTCTATGAGTGTTTTGCCTGCATGTAAGTGTACCATGTGCGCAATGCCTGTGTGGGTCAGAAAAGGGCATTGGATCTACTGGAAATGCTGTTAGAGGTGGTTGTTAGCCACAATGTGGGTGCTGGGAACTGAATCCAGGTCTTCTGCAAGAGCAGCCATTTGCTTTAAACCACTAAGCCATCTCTCCATCTCTTCATGATGCCTTATTAAGGAAATTTGAGCATTTAAATGATCATTTTTATTAAGTTAGGTAGGAGCAATTGAATTAGTGTTACTGCTGTACAGTGAAGAAACTAAGGAGAGCAGCCTGTCACAAGAGGTAGATAATGATTCATCCACAGAAATGGAGGCAATTAATTTAAAAAGTTGAAGTTTTAATATGTTCTTATCTAGAGAAGCAGTGATTTGTGTTAAACATCTCTGACTTCTTAACTTTAATGGGAATATTTCTAGTCTAGGGGTTGTCAAGTTTGAATTGTGAAGGGCCATGTAAATATTGTTGTTTTGGGCTGGGTGTGGTGACATACCCCTTTAGTCCCAGCACTCAGGAGGCAGAGGCAGGTGAGTCTCTGTGAATTCAAGGCCAACCTGGTCTACATAATGTGTTCCAGGCCAGCAGGGGCTACAGGGAGACCCTGCCTCAAAAAGACCAATATATATCATATATAAATATATAGATACGTATATGCAGATATATAGATATATTGTTGGATTTATGTGGCAGTCTCTGTTGCAGCTTCTCACCTCTTCTGTTTTAGCTTTAGAGCAGCCATGACAATATTTAAATGAATTGGTATAGCAGTGTTTCATCAATTAAAAAAAATGGTGACAGGCTAAAAAGAACCTATGGTTCACAGTTTACCAATCAGTTCTTGTTTGGCTACTTCACCACTGAGAGTAGTTCTGGCTTTTAGGTTGAGCTCTCCCTACCTCTTGTATGTTATGTTTTAAATTAATTTAATCTCTGAGGCTATGAATATGATCTCCCCCTTAATTTTTTTCTCTCAAGTCATTTAGTGATGTATGGAAAAGCTACTGATTTTTATCTGTTAATTTTTTCTGTCCTGATTGTCATATCTATGAGCTTTCTAGTAGAATCTTTAGGGGCTTTAGGGTCATACTGTCTACAAACAGGGGCAATTTGATTTTTTTCTTATTTTTAACCCTTTATTTCTTTATTTCTTTCTCAGTCCTTATTGATCCAGGTAATACTGTATTGAATGAGTGGAAACTGTGGATCCCCTTATCTCATTCTTGGTTGTAGAGGGAATAATTTTTTAAATCACATTAAGGAAATACCAGTTTTTGATTTTACAAGATTCTAGCATGAATGTTGAATTTTATTAGTCTTTTCAATGTGAAAATGATCATAATGAGTTTTCACTTTTGACCTACTGTTCATAAGGTATTTTTCTATTAGATGTGTTGATATATTTAACCATCCTTTTTTAAATAACCCGAACATAATTGTGTAGTCATTGGTTAATGATGAATTTTGTTTGCTATTATAAGACTTTAATGTTGAAATCCTTAACTAAGCTTTGTCAATAGATTTTTATTTCAATATCAACTTAATACTTGCTTTGCTTTAAAAAATAGTGTGCTTTTTTTTCTATATTCTGCTTCTGTTAATGTGGCTTATTCTGATAAAAGTTGTTAGTACTTGGTAGTGAAGACATCTGGATATTTTATTGTAAGGAAATGTCTTTTTGGTAATTTACATTTTTGCTATGACAGCTAATTGATTCAACTTTTAGTTTCCCATAGGATATTTTCATAAATTAAATTTTCTTGGATTAATACTGAAATTTGTACTTGTCAAACTATATAAATTTCCAGCTTGGTAGTAATTATATAAAAACATTTAGGGCCAGGCATGGTGGCGCATGCCTTTAATCCTAGCACTCGGGAGGCAGAGGCAGGCGGATCTTTGTGAGTTCAAGGCCAGCCTGGTCTACAGAGTGAGTTCCAGGAAAGCTGGGGCCACAGGGAGACCCTGTCTTGAAAAGACCAAAAAAAATAAATAAATAAAATAATAATAATAATAATAATAATAATAATAATAAAACAAAACCAAAAACCATTTAGGTAGGCCCAACCTAAGGAACTAGCGTGATTGATGGCTGCTGTGAGGGGCAAAGATAGTTTATTAAATTGGGCAGGGGTGAGGTAAAGCTTATCAGTGGATTTTTGAAAGTTAATACTGTTTATAAAATACGTATTTAAAGTGTAAGTATATAGGAAGGTTGAAAGTAAAAGATTAGAAAATGATATTTTAGGCAAGTATTACCGAAAAGAAAACTAAACAGTTATTAACATTTGAAAAGTAGACTTGAAGTTTAAGCATTATTAGAAGATAGATAGGTGGCTCAACAGTTATGCATCTGCTAAGCAATCCTCAAGAGTAGAGTTCAGATCCCAGCACCAAACTTAACAAGCCAGGGCATCTGGCTCATCCCTGTAACCTCAGCTTTGAGGCATATAAAAACAGCAGGATGGCTTGGACTTGCTGGCTTACAGAAAACATACAAAAGACAGGTTCAGTGAGAGACCTTGCTTCAGAGGAATAGGTGGAGAGTGACAGAAGGATACCTGACACCCTGTGGACCTCTGCCTCTGCACATAGGCATACACACAAATAAATCAAAGGTCTTTTTAAAAAGATTCTAATGGCCATGGTGGCACACGCCTTTAATCCTAGCTCTTGGGAGGCAAGAGGCAGGCAGATTTATATGAGTTCAAGGCCAGCCTGGTCTACGTAGCAAGTTCCCGGGCAGCCAGAGCTGCCTCAAAAAGCTTCTCCCCCCCAAAAAAGATTTTAATTTGTATGTATATATTTATGTGTATATCCATACCACATGTATGCAAGTACCTGTGGAGGCCAGAAGGAGTTGGATCCCCTGGAGCTGAAGTTATAGGCAGTTATGAGCCACCCAACATGAGTGCTGGAAACTGAACTTGGAACCTCTGGAAGAGTAACAAGTGCTCTTAACCACTGTACTCTCTCTATCCCCCAAAGTTGTTTTTTTGTTTGTTTGTTTCATTTTTAAAGCATTATTAGAGAGTGAAAAAGAAACTACCAATAGCAACCTCAGTTTATCAATGAATGCATCAGTTCTAAATTAGAATGTAACTAGTAAAATACCCTGATTGCAAAAACTCAATTTTGACAAAACCATATGGATAACTCTGATAAATTTACAATGCTAAGAAATTTGTATATACCTGTCTCAATTACAGATAATTCATAGATAGTAAAATGTGTCTACTTTTAGCAGATTTGAATAGCCTAAGCATGCATTTAATGAAGACTGCATCTTATGGTATACAGAAGTATATCAGGAACAGTTATAAAAATAGGAAATGTTAAGTAAAAATAAATTCTGTAATTTAAATAAGCTTAGTGATATGAGAGTTAGTAACTGGAGAGCAACTAAGAAACCTCTGGAGGTGACATGTAATCTGATGTGGATATCAAAAAGGAAATAGCAATGTGAAATTTTTTTAATTTTAAGTTCATTGTAGTAAAGAGGTATTTTTATAATTAGAAAAAGATGATTTCTGGTCTGTAAATGTCTCCAAGGTAAAAATGTTGTTCATGTGTTCTAAAAGTAAAAACAAAACAAATTTAAGTGGTCTTAATATGGGTTTCTCTTATAGGAGAGGGAATTGAAGAGCAGATACAATTTGTAAGTCCAATAAATTTGTAACTAGGAACTGCTTCCTAAGTACATAAGACCCTATCACAAATTTACTTCCTATTTAAAAAATGTATTGCATTTTTTTATTTATGTGGAGGAGAGGTGGGGGGAGGGAGGGAAGAAGGAAGAGGGAAAAGGTTATAGCTTAAAGGAGTTGGTTCTTTCACCAAGCAGGTCCTAGGGATTGAACTCAGGTTGTTTGGCTTGGTAGTGGACACATTTACCTGCTGAACTATCTCACCAGCAGATTTACTTCCTATTTAAGTAATTTTGCAGCTAAGGGAAATTCTTGTTTAAAATCATAAATACCAAGAATTTAGAACTCCAAGAATTCAGGGTACTTGCACTAAATAGAATGCTATAAAACCAAAGCAAAAAAATAGTGATGATGTGTTTGAAAGTAGCACCTTTTTCTTGTTTTAAATTGTTTATATTAGAGAGCAGACATCGTTGGAGGAAGGAGAAATTCCCTGGTTACAGTACAATGAAGTCAATGAAAGCAGCAGCGATGAGGGAAATGAACCTGCCAATGAGTTTGCACAGCCAGAAGCTTTCATGCTGGATGGTAACAACAACCTCGAGGATGACTCCAGTGTGAGTGAAGACTTAGATGTGGACTGGAGGTATGTAGCAGTGTTACTAACATGCTTAGTTACTCATGGCATGCAGTTTGTTCATGACTAAAGTGAATATTTGGTGGGTAAGAAAAATCCTGATTTTCCCATTTTTTAGTCTTCTTCAAAGCTCATTTCAGTTGTCACTTTCTACCTGGACTCTTTCCCACATCCTCTGTAGGAATTTGACACTTTAATGGCATTGATTCTTTTTTTTTTTTTTTTTTTT
>VZQC01000868.1:1111045-1147170 GCA_009823505.1 Rhizomys pruinosus | reverse complement strand
GGTCTTTTTGAGAAAGGCTCTCCCTATAGCCCCAGCTGTCCTGTAACTCACTGTATAGACTAGGCTGGCCTTGAACTCACAGAGATCCGCCTGCCTCTGCCTCCCAAGTACTAGGATTAAAGGCGGATTAAAGGTGTGCGTCACCATGCCCGGCGGCATTAATTCTTAAAAGAGATTTTTTTGAAGGTTGCTGTTTTGAATTGAATCTAAATATGTCAATAACTAAAATAATTTCACACTTACAAGAAAGTGGCAGATTATTCCCATTTATCCTTCACTAAAATCCCTTAAATGTTGACATTTTAAAACAACATTTATGCCAGGCATGGTGGCGTGCCCCTTTAATCCCAGCGCTTGGGAGGCAGAGGCAGGTGATCTTTTTCTCTGTATTTATGGTAAGAAATTTTTTTACCTTTTCATGAATAAATCCACAGGAATTATTTATATAAATTCTAGAATGAATTCTAAAAAATAAGAACACTTTGTTATATAACAGAATTTCTGAAGTCAGAAAATTAGTGCTGATATATAGTACTGATTACTTAATCTATCACCAATGACTATAAAGAAATTATTTTTGATTTGTTCTAGTCCCAGTCATTGTGTTTGGTTAACATGCTTCTTTAGTCTCTTAATCCAGATTACCCTCAGGCAATCTTTGTCTTTCATAAATTTGACAGGTTGTTTTTTTTGTTTTTGGGGTTTTTTTGTGTTTTTTTTTTTTTTTGTAAGTATAGAGTGTTTTTTCGAATACTTATGTTGTATTTGGTTGATGTGAGTACTTCTCATGTTATATTTGGCTGATGTCATAAATTTGAGTTACTAACTTTTAGCAAAACAACATACAAATGATATGTCCTTAGAACATATCAGAAGGCAGTTATGGTTGATCATTTTGTTACTATTACTATTAATTTTGAACATGTGGTTATGAACATTTGGTTTCAACATTGGTCTTTCAGATTTCTACACTATCCAATTGCCATTTCCACCTTTTTAACCAATGGATCTCTAATGGGAAGATACCTTGAGATTGTAAAATAACCCGTTTATTATAACTCCAGCTGTCAAACTTTAATCTGTTAGCTTTTGCATCCATTAGTAATTCTTGTCCAAAACATGAATTACCATTATAATTGCCAAGGTGATATTAGTGTTTTTAATACTGATTGGGCCACTTCAGTGGCTAGTTATCAAGGACTAGATATCTAGGACTAGATATCAAGCTATGAGTGTCTAGGTTTGTTTAGGACACCAAAGAAAAGAATTATTAGGAAGTTATTTACTTCAGTCATTTGAATGGATTTTCTGTAGGAAGTGGACATGTTTGTGTTGCTTTAGCAAATAGAAAGCAAAAATGTGAATCTTCTGATGAATTTTAGTGTTATGACGCATACTATATTGGAAAGCAGTATGTGTGGAGGGAATGTTTCTATTGTTTCTTGAATGTCTGCAGTGGTGCCATCTTTGTAGCTGGCATCTCTATATGCCCACCGAACATATTTTATAGATGAAGAAAGAGTCAGTCACAGTTTATTAATTTTTTTACAAGTTACCTATGACACAGTTAAGTCTCTATTTGACTGATTCATATGTGATTGTATCAGAATGTTCCAATGTGCCATGTGATGTTTGTCGATTTCCAGTACTTCATAAGAATCACTCTTGCTATCTCTGCACTTTATTTGCAATTTTTTTAATGGTGGTACACTGGGTGACACACTATTTTGAGCTAACTTGTATGACTATGGATGTTTCTGACTATGATACTCAGATTCTAAGAAAATATGGATGTTAACAGTAGTTGGCCTTTAGACAAAACAGTAGTCGGAGGTCCATTTACATAATGTGCTCTGTAGACAACTGGAAATTTATTTAGATGAGGAGATCCAGGAAGTTTGGAATTAGGTAAAAATATAAGGATTACCTTCAGAAAAGACAATTGAGGAAATGGGATTAAATGTAATTTCCAAGACAGTAAGAATAGAGAGAGGATACCAGAGACATATTTAGGATTAAAAGAAGGATTCTTTGTGTTTAAAGGATAGAGGAATTGGATTAACATCAGGGTCAAATGTGGTTTTCTTCTAAGGTTCATAATCCTTTAGAACCAGAAATCATAAAAACGGACAGTCTGAAGAAAAAGAATTTTCTAGCTGTTAAGTAGTCAAGGATGCTTACTTCTTAGCAGAGTTAAAAAAGAGATTAATGTGGAAGGCTTGAGAAAATGAAATATTTTAAAACCCAAAGTAATTAAGACATACAAAGTGAGAAAAGAAAAAGATTTTAACAATAGAATAAATATAGTAATTTTTCATATTTTCATCTATTACTCATATTGGGAACTAAAATGAATAGAAAAGGAAATATGGGAGAAAATTACATGAGGAAAAAACACTACCTTTAAGCAGCTTTTAAATTTAGAAACACAAAAGGAGAATTTTTCTACAAATTTTGTCCAGTGAGCTAGTAGTCTAGTGGGCAGAATGGTGGTGTTTTTAAATTCTTGTGCTTAGCACTTAGCTTTTCTGTGGGTTTTTCCTGCTCTTCAACTCACAGTTTATGTTAAAATATTTAGAAGTTTTTCTGCATATAGAACTTTTACAGATCTATCAGTATGGTAATATAACTATCCTTACCATAGGATTTCTGAAATCATAGTTATGGATTTTGTTTTTTCAGCCTATTTGATGGCTTTGCGGATGGACTGGGAGTTGCTGAAGCTATCTCCTATGTGGATCCTCAGTTCCTCACCTACATGGCACTAGAAGAACGCTTGGCCCAAGCTATGGAGGTATGTTTGTAGTTCTGATGGGTACATACAAAGTTGATAGAACATAAAATGATAAAAAATCAAGTTTTACAAGTTTTCTTTCTTAACTACTTTGATAAGAAGGCAAAGGGTTTTCTCAGCAATTTAGTAACAGATATTGAATAGTGATTCCTGTCAGTGTGTCTATGTAAAGTACACTCATGTCATGCCAATTCAGTCTGTAATATATCAGTCTTATTCTCCCAGTGAGAAAAGTTTTGCTCAAATTTAGGAAATACATTTTATGTAGGTATGAAAGTCCGAATGTTTTGCAGGCACACACACATACAGGCACAAACACAGATCAGCAGTTTCTGAAGTGAAGTTCAAAATCCTAAGGACATATTACAGATCTTTTTCTTCGTTCTCGTGAATATATCTTGCTGCTGTAGTTGAGAGGTGCCGCTTCTCATTCCCCCCCATACATACTTTCATAAACGGGAAACATTTGTAGCCTCTTGCTTGCTTTTCTTTTTCTTTTCTTTGTTTTTTTTCTTTTCTTTTCCTTTCCTTTCCTTTCCTTTTTCCTTTCCTTTTTCCTTTCCTTTCCTTTTCCTTTTCCTTTTCCTTCCCCTTCCCCTTCCCCTGCCCCTTCCCCTCCCCCTTCCCTTCCCCTTCCCCTTCCCCTTCCCCCCCTTTCCTTTCCTTTCCTTTCACCCCAGCTGGCCTTGAGCTCACAGAGATCTGACTCCTCTGCCTCCTGAAATGCTAGGATTAAAGGTGTGTGCCACCATGTCCAGCTCATTTTTTAATTAAAACACACAAACTTCCTCTGAAATGTATTTACCAAAGATTAAAAACCTAAATATTTTCACATTTCAGAACTTCCATTGCACTAGTGAATTTCATTTTAATAAATCTTTCTTTAAATCATTCATAAAGTGATTTCAAATGAGAGGAATAGTAATAAGTAGTGAATGAGAAAGGTGGAAAAAACAAAATCTGTAAGAAGGAACTTCTAGGAGCATTATGACATTATTTTATCTTGAAATTTTCTGAGAGTAGACAGTCCAGTAGAGGTTGATAAATTAGATCGTAGGTAGGTAGATAGGTGGACAAATAGAAAAATCTGAATATGGAATTATGTTAGCTTCACTTTGACATCACTTTGTGTGCACGCGCGTGTGTGTGTGTGTGTGTGTGTGTGTGTGTGTGTGTGTGAGAGAGAGAGAGAGAGAGAGAGAGAGAGATTTTCCATGGTGATCATTACTTTTAGTTACGCTCTTTTTGTGTTTTTTTTCCTCTCAAAATTACCACAGCAGAAATAGTGTATATTGAGAGGAAAGTCAACATCATGAAAATAGGATACACTCAGGACTTTTACTCAACCCTCCTTCCCAAATATGGTAACTTGCACTGATACTTAACAACAATTAAGATTACTCATTTTCAGCCAGGTGTGGTGGTGCCCGCCTGTAATCCCAGCACTCAGGAGGCAGAGGCAGGCAGATCTCTGTGAGTTCAAGGGCAGCCTGGTCCACATACCGAGCTCCAGGACAGCTGGGGCTACAGGAAGACCCTGTCACAAAAAGAGCCCCCCCCCAAAAAAAGAAAGATTACTCACTTCCATAGGCAACATAAATGTTTAAAACACCTTTCATTTTTCCTGATAATAGAGTTTGTTTTCCTTCAATGTGGAAGTATCTTTAAAAAAAAAATGTTGAGAATAAAGTAAATGTTATATTTATTACTAATAGGCAGTGTGACATTTGTTTGAACTAAAAATTATTTATAAGTGATCATGCTGTACAAAGGCTAGTGGAGTGAATGAGCCTAGGAAGCAATAAAGAGCACATGGTATGTATAGGGATTTACAGCCCATCCAGCGTTGGCTTCTGCTAAGGAGATCCCCAGTAGTGCTGCCACTCTCAAAGCTGTTTTTACGTCTCAGTTTTTGGGTCTCTAGTGACTAGCTTGAGCTCTTTTTCTTTTCCCAGCTAATAGTTTTCATCACATTTTAGTACTCTACATTATTGTACTTGACTTTGATGGAGGTATTTCACATCTAGACAGTCAGTAAAATTCCATTCCTTTTACTCTATAGGAATTATGCTTCCATGTCTGGTATGACTTTAATAATTTTGAAAAATGAAACAAATAACTTACCACTTCTCTTTTTAGATTTAACACTGACATTCTTTAAATGAAACAAAAATAGTAAAAACAAACTGTGTGCTATTATTTACTTGTATACTAAACAGCCCATCCTTTTCTGTGTGTAGTTCCTTTTGTTTCTGTTACTTTTTCAATACTAGACCCATTTTTCTCTTTCGATAGTACCTCTTGATGGAAATCTTGACAGTATGCATTTAGCATATATTTGTGTAGAAATTTGAATGAGGGTAGGGTAAAATAGCAGGCATCTTTAATTTTTTATGTATTCTGAAATTTGAAAATTCATATATTTGTATAGGTTTATTTAGATATCTAAAGATTTCAGCATATGTCTTAAGTAATACGTATTTGCAAAGAAAATAGATTTAAAAATTTTTAATGTGGGATGGGGCTGGAGAGATGGCCCAGAGGTTAAGAAAACTCCCTGATCTTCCAGAGGCAGCTCACGTGGTGGCTGACAGCCATCTGTAACAGCTCTAGCTCTACTACATCTGATGCCATCCTCCAGCCTCCACAGGCACTTAACAGGCAGGCAAAAACTCTATACATTAAATAAATAAATAAATAAATAAATAAATAAATAAATAAATAAATAAAACTCATATACATTAAATAATAAATAAATAGTAAATAAGTAAATGAAAGAAAGAAAAAATAAGGAAAGAGAAAGGGAAAGAGAATTAAATGAATTAAGTGCAAGATGGCTCAGTGGATAAAAGTGGTTGCTGCCATGCCTGAGAGTTTCAGTTCGGTCCTCAGGACCTGCACAATGGAAGGAGAGAGCCAACTCCCAAAGGGTGACCTCTGACATCCCTTCTTGTGTGTGCACACATAAGTACGTGCACAGAGACACACAAAATATGAATATAATTAAAATATTTTAATGCCAAAAAAGGTTTAACTTGAGTCATAGTTTCTCATTTGCAGTTACAGTTCATCATAGACAAATTAGAAATTTTGCTTAATACTTAAATACAAAATTTTGCTGGAAATTATATTCCTTAGTGAAATCGAGGCTTTTCTCCTTCCTAATTATTTTATGAATTCACTCCTAGAATGAAGCACTGAATTCAGGGTAAATTTTGTTGTTTCATTTTTATGAATGTATGATTGAGAATTAACCTCCAAAGTGGAAATTATTTTGTAAGTAGTATTCCTTTTTACTGTCTATTTATAGTGTACATAAGTTATCTTAAACAGGGTCTGTATTGAGAAGTACATGGGGAAATGGGGGATATTTATGACTATGAATATATAGAAAAGGACAGATAACAGAGTCTAAACATTCCCTTTAGTGTCTTCTGATGAAAAATGTAATATGGGGATGGAGAGCTAGCTCAGCAGTTAAGAGACTGGCTGCTCTTGCAGAGAACCTGTATAACTCCAGTTCCAGGGAAGGGAGGGAAGGGAGGGAAAAGGAAGGAGAGGAAAGAAAAAAGGAGAAAGGAAAAAGGAAGGAAGGTAGGTAATATAAAGAATTAACTACGGGCTGGAGAGATGGCCTAGCGGTTAAGAGCGCCGACCGCTCTTACAGAGGACCCGGGTTTGATCCCCAGCACCCACATGGCAGCTGAGAACCGTCTGAAACTCCAATTCCAGGAGAACTCCAGTTCCAGGGGAATCTGAGACCCTCTTCTGACCTCCGCGGCATTGCACGACACGGGTGCACACACTTGCATGCAGACAGTACATTCATACACGTAAAGAAATAAATACAATTAATAAAAATAAAATTAATAAAAAAAAAGAATTAACTATAACAAGAGATTAGGGGAATTAAGGGGATGACTAATAAAAAATATAATCATAAAGAATATAGGAAAGGTACATGTATATAATGAGTAGCCACTCCCCACTCCATTCAAGACCTTGATGGAAATTGCACAACTCTCACTGGATGACCAAGAAATCACTCTGCTCCATGCTGGCAAAACTTGTTTGGAAGCTAGCCTTTGGAACTTGCTGGGTGTCAGCCTTCTGAGGTTGTCAGGGAGCTCTAGGAAGGTGCTATATACTACTGATTCATATTTGTGTATGTCTATGTGTCTGTCTCTTGTATGTACACTTTTTTTTTTTTTTTTTTTTTTTTTTTTTTTTTGTCTTTTTGAGACAGGGTCTCCCTGTAGCCCCAGCTGTCTTGGAACTCACTCTGTAGACCAGGCTGGCCTCGAACTCCCAAAGATCCTCCTGCCTCTGCCTCCCAAGTGCTAGGATTAAAGGCCTGTGCCACCACACCCAGCTTATGTACACTTTTATCATTCATGTGTCAATGGACACATCAGTTACTGCCACTTTATGGCTCTTACAAATAGTATGGTGATCAGCATAGGTATACAGATATCCATTCTAGCCTCCACTTTCAGGTATTTTGAGTATATACTTAGAAATAGAATTTCTGGGTTACATGGTAATTCTATTCTTAATTGCCTAAGGAATTGTCATACTGTTTTCTGTAATGTCTACACCATTTTGCATTCCTGCCAGGAAGGAAGCCCAATTTTGGTAGCTATCTCAACAATGAAGTATTACTAAACTGTAATTATTAATTAATTATTTGAATACAAAGCACTTCAGAAGGAAGGTACAGTTGTGGCTTGGGATCACTGACATAGGCTTTCTGGAAGAGACAGGACTTACCCATGCTCTCCGTAAATAATTGATAGGATTTAAAGGAGGGATGGAAAGTGCCAGGCAGAGGAAGCAGCATGCACACTAAGAACATGTAATTTGAAAACTGGCAACCAAAAAGATATAAGACCTGCCCGTCAATGTAGTCTATTGGAATCTGGAAAAGGATGGTTCATATTAGTCATGTAACTTTTTGTTCTTCCATCCGTCCAACCTTATCAAATAGTAATGAGTTGACCACCAGATACCCTGATAATACTTGTGAGCTGGCATTGTGGTTGTGCTGACTATGCTAGTAGTAGATAAAAACCACCCAGAAGTCAAATAATTGCTTTCATATCTTGAACATTTAGTAACTTCACCACATTTTTTCTCACACAGTAAGCTTTTCTAAAGTGTTTATTTTTCTTATATTATTGATTTCATACAAGAGCTCCCAAATTGGAAGCATAACCACTCATCTTAAAAATATAATTATAATGAACAAGTAAATGATTATTATCAAGACAAAATAATTCTTTACCCTTGACAAGTAAGGCTTTCTACAGGGGTATGAGGGGGCAGTTTTGGCTTATAGAACATGGTGATTGTTCTGGCAAAGGGATACCTTAAAAATAATTTTCCATAAGGAAGTGACTCTAGATAGGTTGACGAAACTCCATTGAATACATTTGCATCAAGGGACATCTGGATACAAAAGTTTGACTTGCTAGGCCTTAACGTACATTAAAGAATGTGTGATACCTGTGGCAGGGGCGGGGGGGTGCAGATGGGAGAGGGGGTCTATGATTAAGGTTTACTGTGTAAAATGCACAAAAAATGGATTAAAAATACATAAAAATAGTTTTCCTTGTTATTATGAAGTATTTTCTAACATAGATCTTTACTCTTTTTTTCAGACCGCACTGGCACATTTAGAGTCTCTTGCAGTGGATGTTGAGGTGGCTAATCCACCAGCTAGTAAGGAAAGCATTGATGGTCTTCCAGAGACCCTTGTTCTAGAGGATCATACTGGTAAGGACAAAGCTGTACTCAAATTTTTGATGGAATGTTGCATATTTTGGTATATTATCAGGGCATCTAGGAACTAAAGTAGTTGGTTACTAGAAACTTTCATTAGATTGTTTGTATAAGCCAAAAACTGACAAACTTTTGCCTAGTAAATATCTTAATTTATAAAATAATAGATTAAGGCCAAATGCTCCTCAGTAAACCTTTTTAATAAGGAATATTTGTGAAATTCCAAATTATCATGTTAGAACATGCTTGCCAATTAAAGTCTGGTTCATAAATATCATCTGTAAATATGTTGATTTTTAGTTTTTAAAAATTGAACTTCATATGATTGACAGATCAAATTGTTCCTCATTTTCAGCTATTGGTCAGGAACAGTGCTGTCCAATTTGCTGCAGTGAGTATATTAAGGATGATATAGCAACAGAGCTGCCCTGCCACCATTTCTTTCACAAACCTTGCGTCTCAATTTGGCTACAGAAGGTAGGTTTCAGATTTTTTGAAATTAATACTTTAATAGTTTCTCTTACAAGTAATAATAGTGACTTTTAAGCCTGTTTTATGTAGCTACATATTCATAGTAGTTCATAAAGACTGGTTACTTTTAGTAGCCACATAACAATAACTATTTAATATACTTGCAATCACAACCCTGAAAGTTAGTGTTTTCAAAAGATGCCTTTGGGGGCTGGAGAGATGGCTCAGTGGTTAAGAGCACTGACTGCTCTTGCAGAGGACCCAGGTTCGAGTCCCAGCACCCACACGGCAGCTAAGAACCGCCTTTAACCCCAGTTCCAGGGGAATCCGATACCCTCTTCTGACCTCCACAGTATTGCACGACAGGGGCGCACCTACCTACATGCAGTCAGTACACTCATACACGTAAGAAGTAAAAAATAAATACAAATTAAAAGATGCCTTTGACACACTGGAAGTATACTATAATGGTAAACCAAGTATTCTACAAGTGTGCATGGGTATTGCTGAAAATGTATGAGAAGTATAGTAAACTATCATAATATCCCCATTCCATCTATGACCTCTTTTTTCACATAAAGGATATTTTCTATCTAGCTTAGTAGAAATTCCTAGATCATTTTCTTAGTTTGTTTTCATATGATCATAGTTCCCTCTCTTCCCCATAACCACTCCTTTCCTTTTCCTTCCCGTTTTTTTCTCCTTATTCCTTTCTCTTCCTTCCTTTACTGTTTTCTCCCTTTTTCTGCTACTTTATCTTCTTAAAACTGTTTAAAAACCTCTAAAGTCTAATGCAGGAGTGTTCACTATTCCTTTGCCAACTCTGCATCATTGATTGTTACTGTCAGTTTTGTTCCCAAAAGGACAATTTTTTCTAATACCTAATATTTTTTTCATATTTATTCTTGAGTATTTTTTTTCTGTTGGAACATTAAAAATATTTTCTCTTTGCTTCTTTCCACAAAGGAATTCATTTTGGAATTTATAATTAGAATTACAGAAAATTGATACCTTATTTTATTTTATACTTTATTTTGCTCTAGACTTTGCTTTATACCTTAGACTTGCTCTAGAATATTTTTAGAATTGTATTGGTGGAACACATAAACATGTTTATAAGCCGGGCATGGTGGTCCACACCTTTAATCCCAGCACTCAGGAGGCAGAGGCAGGCGGATCTCTGCGAGTTCAATGCCATCCTGGTCTACAGAGTGAATTCCAGGACAGTTGGGGCTACAGGGAGACCCTGTCTCAAAATGACCCCCCCAAAAATTTGTTTTATAAAATATAGTCTTATTTGGTTTGAGCTCAAAATTCTGTAACTGATTATTGCTAGCTTTTCTTCTTATTTTTTTGACATGTGTTTTTTTAGGTATTCTGATTACATGTGTGCCACATAATTTTGTGAGAACTAGTACAATGACACATACTACCTGAGAGACAGTCAGTGCCTAGTAAAGGCTTGAAAAAAATTATATCAGAGCTTAAATTATGATACATGTTACAAAGACCAGTCTGCGACTTCAAGGAACTGCACGTTACTAACATGATTGCTATTTGGCAAGTATTGTGTGATGGAGAGATCATGTGTATTTCATGTCCCATGAAACTTTCTGGCATTCTGGATTCTTAATTATTTTTGAAATGCTGCTTTCTATGATCTCTCCCCTCCACAGAACATAATTTGGGAAGTAGTATTCTAAGTGATTGGGGGTTTTTGGTACTTAATGCTGAGGAAAATGGCTAAATCATACAATATAATCCATTCCTTAGAGTTTTGGAATAAAAGTTGAAATAGATATAATCCATATTAATTTAGTATATTGTCTAGAGCATAAGCACCAGGGATAGAAAAGTAATTTAGCAGTAGTTAAGATTCAGAATTAAGTAGGAAGGAACTTCCGGTGCCTGTACAAAGTGGCAATGGTAATGGTAATGGTGAAAGTGGATACTTCTAAAACTAGTGAGAAAACAGAAAACTCAGGCTACCAAATCTTAGCTATGTCTTCTGTACCCTGAGCCTTTGAGCCATTTCCTCATTTCATTTCCACTCCTGTACCTTAGCCCTTTAGCCTTTGCTGCCCCAGCTCTGGTAGTTCCTCATTTTCAGTTAGATATCTTTGAAAAAAGAGCAGATTTCCAGGGAAATGATCTATTGCCTTCCACTGACCCTTAAATGTGGTGCCGCCAATAAAATGGGTTCCCTCTCCCCACGTTCCTTCGCTTTATCATTTAGAAGACACCTACCTCCATCTCTTTTTGGAAGGAAAATATATAGCTAATAAGAAAGGCCCAACGAGCCAGGCATAGTGGCACACACTTTTAATCTCAGCAGTCAAGAGGCAGAGGCAGGTGGGTCTCTGTGAGATCCTTGGCCAGCCTGGTCTACATAGTGAGTTCCAGGCCAGCTGGAATGACTGTCACCAAGAAAAAAAAAGCCTGAGGTCCATCTGCTTTACTGTATCTGTCTTTATGAAAGGGAGGTTTTTAAAGATGTATATGGGGAAGAGTTCCAGGAAAATAATTTGGTGATAATAATTGTGTGGCATAACTAATATGTGAATAATAGATAAAACAATTTGGTTCAAGTCATTAAACTAAGCTATAACTTCCATGAAGATATGTACTATGATTCTTTGTTCATACTCTACCATAGCATCCATGCTGAGCATGAAAGCTCCTGTTTAAAACTCAGTAAAAAGGTGAATCATCTTACAGGTACAGACATGATCATGAGACACTTTAGTGTCAAGAAATTTGAGGTTGCCATTAAGATTTTGAGATGTGATTAAATGACATTAAAATTTTCTCTTTATATTTTATGGGTTTGAGGTTTACTTGGTTTTTGTTTTTAAGATACTTAATTTGGGGGCTGAACAGATGGTTCAGCAGTTAGGAGCCCATACTGATGACCTGAGTTGGATTTCCAGCACCCATGCCAGGTGGATTGCAGCAGTCTATAACTTGAGCTCCATAGGGATCCGACAGCTTCTGGCCTCCACAGTCACCTGGTCTCATATGCACATACCCACACAAAGAGATACATATTCACATAATTAAAAATAAAATAAAGACTGAAGGCTCAGCGGTTAAGAGCACTGGCTGCTCTTGCAGAGGACCTGGGTTCAGTTCCCAGCACCCGTGTTGTGACTAACAACTGTCTGTAACTCCAGTTCCAAGAGATTCCCTGCCCTCTTCAGACCTCCATGGGCATTGCACAACACAGGTGCACTTACATGCAGGCAATAAACTTATACACATAAAATAAAAATATTTTAAAAATAAAATAAACCTTGAGAAAAAGGATACTAGATTGGTTTTTAAGTTAACGATGCTATAATTTTGCTATAAAGACATTAGTGTGGTGGTTAGGATATTTCTTCTGGTGGCTGTTAACTTGGTTTTGTCTCTTTCCAGTCAGGAACATGCCCTGTGTGCCGCCGTCATTTCCCACCTGCAGTCATTGACGCATCTGGGGCTGCATCCTCTGAACCTGATGCTGATGCCCCACCTGCAAATGACAGTACTGCAGAAGCTCCATAAGCCCTGATGTTGAAATGAGATCATTCTGTCAAAGTAAATCTGCAAATTCCTTCTAAATCTGATGTGCAAATAATTATATATAAATATATTGAAAATGCTATATATAGTATATGCCATAGTTTAGAAAGAGAGTATTAACCTTTCTAAACTGAATTTAGGTTTGCAGAAAGTGCTTAACATTTTCAAGCTGAATGTTAAAGCAGTGCATCCATTTTCTTTAGTCGAATATGTTGGTGTTAATTGTAAAGTCAAGCTTATGAATTAACTCTTCCCCCAAACAGTCATCTGTGTGGCACGTGTTACTGGTTTTGTCTAAAGCGCTGCCACTAAGAGATTATAATTAAGCTCTCATTCGCATCAAATCTGAAGACTGTGATCACAACAGTAGTGAAATTTGGTTTCGCTGAAAATAAATTGAATTCTAAAGCATGCTTTTCTCACTGGTCCCTTTGCTTTTGCTGCATCAAAACTTCTTGGTTCACATTACTGAGAAGGATTTGAGAAAATTACCTACTTTGCATTTTACTTTAAAATTAGAAGTCTTGAGAATGTCAAAGGCTAGAATTTTGGCCAAAACATTAAAAACAATAAAATCTTAGATGGTTAGGTGATGAGATATTCAGTAAATACTGGATATATTTAAAGTAACATTAATAAGGCATGTGAAGAAGCTGGTGTGCCCAATGGTCCACATGGTTGATGCGTTTGGCCTTATGAAACACTGTCTAGGCTCTTACCACTCTGCTTCTGCTTGCTACTTGGGGAATACTTGAAGGTCCAGAACACTCTTGGCATGTTTGTTTAAGTTGAATGTAGTTAGTTTAAGGTAGTTTGGGTTCTGAAATATTTCAGAAGGTCTGAAAACTTGTATAGGGTCATGCTTATAATTATATAACCCCAAATAAAAATTGCACAGCTTTTAGGTGATCACATCCAGTAGACAAGTTTGTACAAATATGGGTGTAACAGATAGCTTACAGATGTGATTTAACGTCAACACTAGAGAACAATGACTTGTAGAATATCACATTTGAGCAAGTAAAATAGTAAAGTGCATAACGAATATACACTCTTCATGTGGTCCACTGATAGATTAGCTTCAGGAAGATTTATATGGCTTCCCAAATGCATAGTTTCATTTAATTTGTATAATTTCTCTGAGTATTTAATATTTTTTTCCTTTTCTCCATTCTTAAAAATAAATGAATTTTCAATGTTGGCACATTTGAGGCTTAAATATAAGGAACATAACACTTGCATTCTGATTTTTGCATATATTGTAAATGTGGCTGGTATTTACAGCAAAATACTGTGTATCCTTTTATGGGTAAAACAAAAGTGAACATTGCATGCATGTAATGTGATGAATTTGTAATTTAGGGGTTCTTTGGGCTTCTGTGACTTTGGATGCTTACATTCAGGCCTTAATGTTGCTTTAGCTAGCATGTTTTCCTTCCAATGTATATAGTCACTGTTGTATAAATTAATCTTTGCTTGTTTTTTACTCTGTGATCTTTCCATACCATATTTTGTTGATGATCAGTTAGTGTCAAGAAGTCATACCAGATTAACATAATTCTCATGTGTATATTGTGGAAATTTGTGACTAGTGTGATTTTCTTTGTTTTGTTTTTTTCCTTTCAAGTACTGTTGATTGGTTGTGGCACTTACTGATTAAAGTTACATTGCTACAGATTGCTCTGTAATAAGCCACATGTTATATTTAGGCAGTATTAAGGGACGTTGGTTTTTTCTTCTAGGTAGCAGCTGTCCCAAAGAAAATATTTCTTCTTTTCCTATTGAGATTTAGCTGTTACCACCAGTTGTTAAGAGGTTTGGTTCCAAACTCAACCAGAGTCGAACGTAAGATAGTTGCTGTACTTTTTGCTTTCCATCTGTTACTGTCCTTCATCGTTGGCTCCCTACTATGTATAAACAGCTGCTATGAAGGAGAACATTGAAAAAGACTTCGTTTTTTTTTTTTTTAAGAAAAATGAAATTTTAGGACTTCCATGGTAACACAGAATAAGCCGAGGCTGATAAGTTCAGACCCAATATATTATTTGATCTTATCTTGGATCCTTTTGAAAAAGTTAAGAATATATGAAGGTAAATTAGAAATAGTGAAAATATTAATAAAATATCATTTATCTTATTTCTCTATTTTATGTTGTGACTTGACCTAATAATTTTATTTTTGGACATTTTCTTATTTCTTGTAATATGAATGCTGATATTTAAAGTTAGATTCCTGTGGTTTTCTTTTGTATTCCTTAATTGTTTAAGCTAACTAACTTTTAAGATTATTTGTGATCTGAATTTATATATAAGCTGTTAAATATATATGAGCTGTTAAAATGGAATGCAAGTTTTTCAAAAGCCCAGGTCTAAATGTAATGATTGGTTTATTGTTCTACAATCCCAGCCCGTCATTTTCCGTGTAAATCATAAACAATAAACAGGATATACTCAGTGGTCATTTCTAATATTTAATTGTGTAATCATGTCACTTCTATAACATAACCCTTGAAGGATTTAGAGTTGAGAGTGAAGAAGACAGCTGTCAGGCAAGCCTAGACAAGGTTCCTGGCAGGATTTTGTCTTGAGAAGACCCACCATTATGGAAGTGGATGGTGCACTTGTGCTGGAGGCTCTGAAGGACTAGCTGCCCTTTTGTGCCTGACACTCAGCGGTCCATAGGTTTCTGCACAACCTGGTTTCCGCACTGATTCAGACCGCAGAAACTCCAAGTTCTGGGAAGGGGATCACTTTACTCGCTTTCTCTAAACCAAACATGGGACAATTATCAAATAGACCCACTGAGAAAAATCTCTTGTGGTTCACAGAAAGTTCAAAGACTTATTTCAGAAGAGTTGGTTGGATGCTGATAGATTATGTTCATGTTAAACAAAAACTGATTTTGTTTAGGAAGTTGAGAGTTCTGGTTTTCCCAATAAATTTGCTAGAAAAAGTCTTAGAGTTAGAAATAGCAATGGTAAATATACTCCTGTTACTGTGCCAAAATTGTTTTATAATGGCATAGACGTTTTCTCTAGCCGTTGCTGGGTAGGGAGCCACCTTACATACCTGCAAGGGATAGGTTACATTGTTAGAAAAGTATCATGCATATGTCTTTTTAAGTAGCCCACATGTATTTATAGACTGAAAAATTATCTCTTCTGTGTGGCCACCTCTTCATATCCTTCCTCAAGCTTCACACTGTTTGAAATCTTATGTTGTATCCCAGACTGCCCTGGAGTTGGCTCTTTCAGTTCCTCTCTTAAAATAGTTTGCTAAGAACTTGACACTTTTTTTTTTCTGTAAACTAACTAGAATGGGGTTTGGGGAGCATTGTTGCCAGCTTCAGTGATTGCCCTGTAGTTGGTGTATTATATTATACTATTATACTAGTATTGCTACCATCGTCAATTAGGCAAGCTTATAATGTGGCTGTTTCTTGCTAAAGAATTGCACAGGCATTGCTGCTAAACCAGTGTCTGCTCCATACCTTTTCTTCATAATTAGATCTAAGGGCAGCACTCATCGTCCCTAAACTTGTAAACATCTTTGCGATTTCAGATTCTTCCTCTCAGCCTTCTGTTACTTCCAACTTCGATGAAGCATTCTTTCAGTATTTAGTGGCTCCGTCCCAGTTACGGTTTAATACTGAGTTAAGCAGGATGGAATGTAAAGCCTCAGTAGAGTACTATAGATAGCCCTCCAGGTGACTGATGCATTGCAATGGTACTTCCGGTACAAGCAACTGCAGATCACTTTGTGTGCTGTTTCTTCTTTTCCTGAAAAAGACATCATAAAATTTGTGTCATGTTTAAAAGATGTGTCTTTGGAAATAGTTGAATCTGCTAGTGTACTAAATTAAGAAAGGAAAGGAAGTCAGCTGGAAGTGGCTCAGTCTTGAGGAAACCGTGCTTCCTCCTTTTCCTGCTGCTCGTATGCCATCTGTTTAAGTAGGCTGCTCTAGAATTGGTAAGTTGTCAATGTCAAACTTCATTTTTGGAGCCTACCTTTTCCCTTCTCAGAAATTATCTTTGAAATATGACATTGACAAGTCACATAATTACTCTGCTTCTAATTTTGCTCTAAAGTAATAAATCTAAATTAGGTTCTTTACAATTGTTAGTTCATGGATAGACGTTTGAAACTTTTTGTGCTTGGTTTCTATCATTGCTCTTAGCACTGCCTTTTGGAGTTTGATGAACATCACATTAATTCCTTTTGGGGGGGTCTTTTTTGAGCAGTGGCACATGCCTTTAATCCTGGCACTTGGGAAGCAGAGGCAGGCGGATTTCTGTGAGTTCAAGGCCAGCCTGGTCTACATAGTGAGCTCCAGGCCAGCCAGGACTAAAGGGACACCCTGTCTCAAAAAAGTCCACATATTAATTCTTTTTTTTTTTTTTTTTTCTTTTCGAGACAGGGTCGTCCTTGTAGCGCCCAGCTGATCCTGGAAACTCACTCTGTTAGACCAGGCTGGCCTTGAACTCACAAAATCCCACCTGCCTCCTGCCTCCGAGTGCTAGGATTAAAAGGCACGTGCGCTTGGCACTCTAATCTGGAATCACTTTAGGGGTTAAAAATTTTTGACAGGTTTAATCAGAATAAAATTTGGGGCTAGAGAGATGGCTTAGCAGTTAACACTCTTCCAGAGTACCAAAGTTTGGTTTCCCTCGTTGGGCAGCTTATAACCACCTGCAAGTTCAGGGGATCCTGCACCCTCCTCTGACCTCTGTGGGCACCCACACATATATGGTATGCATTTGTGCACACACTTTAAAAATAAAGTAAAACTTAAAAAAATAATAAAATTTAATTTTATTAATTTTACTAAAAGGCCATAGACCTGGATAATAGACTAATAATAAGAATGTGGCTATTGTCGGGCATGGTGGTGCACCTTTGAGACAAGGGAGACCCTGTCTCAAAAAGACCCAAAAAAAAAAGGTGGCTATTATATATTCTTAGAGTCATAGTTTTTATAGTGAAAATTTATGGGGTGATAGTCTCCATTTTTTTTAATTATTTTATGTATATTACTGTATTGTCTGCATTTATGTAAGTGTACCCATGTCATACAATGCCCACAGAGATCAAAAGAGGGTGGCAGATGGTTGTTAGCCACCATGTGGGTGCTGGGAAACAAACTGGGTCCTCTGCAAGAGCATTATCCACTGCTCTTAACCACTGAGCCATATCTCCAGCCCCATAGTTTTCACTTTTCATCCTTTAAAGAAGCTGCTACCTCTTAGCCTTTCATTGTCAGCAAGAGAAATTGTGCCAGCCATTAGGATTTCTTTTCTTTGATTTTTAACAGACCTTCTTTTTAAGTGTGCTTTTACATTTTAATAGTTTCTCTCTTTTTTTTTTTTTTTTTTGGTCTTTTCGAGATAGGATCTCCCTGTAGCCCCAGCTGGCCTGGAACTTGCGCTGTAGACCAGGCTGGCCTTGAACTCACAAAGATCCACCTGCCTCTGCCTCCCAAGTGCTAGGATTAAAGGCGTGCGCCACCACGCCTGGCTAAATAGTTCCTATTTTTGAAGTACTTGCCAAATATTAATATTTAGCCTTTTGTCATAACTGATCTTAATAAGTCTAGAAGATTGCTTTTATTGTTCCAACTTTAAAAATAAGTGAATATAATCAAAATACATTGTATGAAATTCTCAGACTTAATAAAAACATTTTTTAAATAACTAAATTCCAGAGGTGATCAAAGAGCCCTGGTTTTTTTCACATCACACCTTTGTGCATAAACAGCCTCTCTGATCAGTGTTCTTTTAGTTGTTTGAGATGCAGTCATTTTTTAAATGGGAAAAAAAAAGGAGTCGTTTCAGAAGTAGGGAAGTATTTTTTTTTCCCTTGTATTATTGTAGCCAGATCTCCACATGTGTAGATCTCACAGTTTCTTCTTTGGCAGGTTCAGACAACTGCCAATGAAAAATATTCTTACAAAGAAATGTATATGTGCCTGTAAAGGCTTGCTTATCACTATTCCCTAAGTTTGCGTTGTAATAGATAAGTAATGTAGAGACAATTGAGGATGTGTATTGATTATTATTTGCAAACACTACTGGGCTTCATGGTAAGTTGAGCATCTGAAGATCTTGATGTCCAAAGGGGTCCCAGAACGAATACTCTACAGATCAGGAGGGGACTCAGTTCAAGGGCAATTGAGGATGATCCTTGACCTTAAACTTGGGCCTCCACATGCACATGCAGGCATGTGTATACATGTGCATGTGCACCTACACATGTACAAACATGCATTCACATACCACACAGGCATACAGACAGAAAAATGGAAAAAAAAAAACATTATTATTTTTTTTATTGATGCTTTGTGTATTTCATACATCATTTTCCAATTCAGTTCAGGCATATTTCCCTTTCCCTTCCCCCTTCATCCCACCCCACCCCATTCCAGATCATGCATTCTGCCATAACTGTCCTGCATCTTTCTCAGTTTTTTTTTTTATTTTTTAGCAATAAGTGATAATTTATGAGTTCAAGCATCCCTCATGTAAAACCAATTTGCAGGCAAAACACATTATTTTAAAAGAACCCATGTCATATGGACAGTTGCTATAACAGGTTTTCACTATATATTACCATACTGACTGGCCTTCGGCCTCAAATAATCCAAGGACCAAGGATCTCCAAACTTGTATCCCTAACCCAGGTATTGCAGTGTTCTGGGTTTGGTGCCGTTTCAGAATGTCAAGGGGTAGATTAAGTTGACACTTAAAGCAGATGAAGGTATCCGGGCATGGTGGCGCACGCCTTTAATCCTAGCACTTGGAGGCAGAGGCAGTGGATCTTTGATGAGTTCAAGGCCAGCCTGGTCTACAGAGGTGAGTTCCAGGACAGCTGGGGCTACAGGACACCTCTGTCTCGAAAAGACCAAAAAACAAAAAAAAAAAAAAAAAAAAAATAGCAGATGAGGGTAGGAATAGGGAGCTTTCAGAGTCAGTCTTGTCTTTTGAAATCAAATTCTAGCCTGAATTTGGACCACGATGAAGAAATGGACAAGTGTGCACTTGCTTGCAACACACCCAAATCAACATTTTAATCAAGTAATAACTTAGTGAAAATACTGCATTAAGACATGTCAAACTGGCATCTTGCCTGAACCTGCCAAGAAAAACTACCTCCTCCAACAAATTAATATTTCTATAACCTTTCCTTGGTCCTAAATATTTTCCAAATGTTTAGTACATTGTAGTGATGAGACTGCAGTGTAACCCCATCCGTGGAACCAGATTTCCTGTGTAAGGCCTTAAGAGTGCCTAGCACACAGGACTGTTGTTTGGTTGCCCAGGTTAGAAACAACCAAAGCAGGGAGAAAGCATGAGTGCTCCATGCTCCATTCTCAGATTGTTAGCTACCAGCCAACACCCTCAAGCCAGAGGCTCCGTTGCCAGGTTGGATATGGCTCTCTAGGAGGTTCCCACAGTCCCTCCAGCAAGACGCATCAGATACCCAGGACATTTTTAGAAGAGCAGTGGGACTGAGTAGAACAGAGAGAAGCCAGTTTCATTTTCTCATTTATTAGCCTTTCCATTTCCTTTTGCTCTAACGACTTTCTCATAAGCATCCACTATGGTTTTTACCTTGAAAATGGAACAGAAATGAGACAGTTCTGAAGCATCACTTTCCTGCTGGCAACATACTCTGATGAGAAATACTGTGCCAGTTTTGGTGACCATGCTGGTAGATCAAGGCTAAAGCAACAAACCCTAAAACTTCCTTACCTAAGGGCCTGACAAGTAGAAAATAAAATGGCCACACTTTCTCCATTGTGGCTCTCACTGAAACTGAATGAGCCAAGTGAACATATACTGGACCCAAGGGAACCAAGTGCTCTGCAGATGGATGGTTGTGTTAGAATAGCCCCTGCCTCCCTCAGCCTAGCATCATGGTACCCAAAGTTGTCAAATAGGGTCATGTCAGGGAGGTCAAAAATGTCCAGTTATTGGGTTTCTCTTTCTCTTCCTCATATGTAGCTGTCCAGTGCATTTTTCTCCTGCCACCCCCCAAATGAAGCCCTGGAAACTCTGTAAAGCTTATTTAAAAGAAGCAGCAGACTTGAAAGCTCAGTAAATGGATCCAGTGTGGTGCCCGCACAGGCATTCTACTTTAGTGAGATCTCCCTTTCTCATTGTCAAGAACTGAAGGTTCCCTTTTACACAGTGTACAAGCTAGCAAATCCAAGGTTCTAGCGGAATGTATGAGACCCCTGATCAGGGACAAATGACTCTTCTCATAGCCTAAGTATTCTAATTGCATCAGTTCCTTTTGCCCCATCTGATCACAGGGATGATGTAGAGGTTGTCATGGGTAGATGCTGTAGTCAATAAGTTTGTGTCACAGCTTGCAAAACCCCAGTCTCCTGAGGAAACAATTGGCTAACCTGCCTGAGAGAGTGGCACTGTCTTCATTACCTTGAACAGGAAACAGAGCTGTCCTCTGACCTGAGAAGGGAACAGTGTATTTCTTCTAAGATGGTTTCTAAGACAACTGTTTTGAAAAGACAATACAAAACAGCTACCAGAAGCTAGAGAGATGACTCAGTGGTTAAGAGGACTGGCTGCACTTATAGAGTGTCCAGGTTTGGTTCCTAGCACCCACGTGGTAACTAACCATCATCTGTAACTCTAGTTCCAGGGACTCCTAACGCCCTCTGCTGGCCACCATGAGGCCTCCCCACACATTGCATGTACTGCTACACCTAACATGCATACAGGCAAAACATTTATACATATAAAAATAAAAAAGTAATAATTAAAAACAAACATAGCTTTCCATGGTTGTTCAAAAGACATCCAGAAACAAATCCTTGAACATTTGTACCCCATCACCTCACCCTGCTAACGGATGAAACAACACAGGTCACAAAAACTCATTCCTCAAGGGCCCCCATCCTAGGCTGGCTAGTGAATTGTTACAGAGATGGTGAACCAATCAGGTGAGAAATAGCTTCCAATTTTCCAATAGGAAATAGGAAGCTGAAGTAAGATGGTTGTGTGAGGCAGGTCACTATAGGCAAGAGTAGTGAATGGAAGCAGGCTGAAGTGATGAAATTAACTAGAAGCAACTATGTGAGTGGCAGAAAAGATGAGGGGATCTCATCACCTGTCAGTGCTGAGAGGGAAGGGGACTGAGCCTGGTCATGGGGGACACTAAGCAAAGATGGACATCCTTACCACAACACACAGCCTTTCATTGTGAAGGATCACTAAGCCTCTAGTTAGCTCCTTGGTTATAAAGAGCAGACAGAGTGAAAAAGAATTAACTTCAAGTTGCTGAAGAGACAGCTCAATGGTTAAGAATGTACTGCTTTTCTAAAGGATCCAAGTTCTGTTTCGCCACCCATGCCGGGCAGGTCACAACTGCCTGTATCTCCAGATCTGAAGATCTTTGGCTTCTGTGAACACTGTACTCACATACCTACATAATTTATAAAAGAATTGGCATTATTAAATTTGCTAACATTTATTGAGTATATACTTTACACCAAGAACTTGGGGAATTGGTTTTACATGTATCATCTTAGTTAATCCTAAGAAAAAATTTTTAGAAACTTAAAAACTGTTAGCATCTCCACAAGGCATAAACCAATTAAGTAGCTACTAAGGGTCCTCAGCTCTTAAGGGAGGATTCCAGCCAGTACTCCTCACTTCTGTTATATTGCCTCCTGCCTAGGTAAGTGAGATAATGCTACAGGTAAGTCTAGATGAGGTCATTTTTAGCTGCATTATAATAGTTCTGTGGACTAACCTACAATATCAGTAGTCCTTTCAACTTGGTTTCCTTGGAGTGGAAGAGACTAAACATTTAGACCAAAATCTACTCAGAAGTTGAGAATTACCTAAAATATCACAAATAAGCCTAAAGAGGTTAAGTAGAACAATCAAAACATGAAGCTGATTTATTCTCCTGTGAGAAAAATGACCCCAGCAGATGAAGTTTCTGTTACTTTCAAATGCACAATTTTGCCTCCATTTTCTCATCCGTCCCTGTGGTGACCACAATCCATGGCTATAAACGAGAAAGAGCAATGATGTGATCAAAAGAAGCCTGTTGCATTTTTGTAGACTGGCAAAGACTGGTCAGGAGGCAAGCTGCAATTGATTTTGGTACATGTTGACTCCACTCTATGTCCTGTCCTGTCCTAATTGGTCTCTGCATTTGGCTTATGGATACCAGAGTCTCCTCATCTTCAGTAACAGATACCACGGGCAGCTGTGAGAGTACTGCCAGGGCAACATGGCGGAAGGTGTTTGTGGACTCCTGGACTTCTTTGTACCTAGAATCAATGAAAAATTAAGGACATAAACCTGTTAGGTCAGGGTTTGGAATGAAACGTCAAGATGGCGTAGACTGGAAGGTGGAAGGAACCCTCCCCACCCAACCCCACCCCGCTTCTTTTCTGGTCAGGAGCTTGAGTTTGCAAAAGCAAGGGAAGAAGGCCCCTGCAAATCACCGGGCCAAGCCAACACCTAGGCTTCCAGCTAAGACTTTGCTGTGGGCAACTCCCATTTGACATCCAATCCACAGATGCTCTTGAGCTGCCTGCTAAAAAACTTTCCTAAATTGGGGGCTCCTCCAGACCCTATGTTCAAAGCTGATATTCTTTTCTTCTGAGGCGTGGCCTCAGTACCCTTTGGATAACCAGTCCACCTGGTCCCCCCAGGGCACTTCTGACTCCAGTATCTTTCTCCATCTCCAAATCTTGCCAGCATACTGGCAAGGTGTCTGAGGTGCCCTATATTACGGGTTTTGGGGTACTTGTGCTCTCACCCCTCCTTCTGCAGCCAGTCTCAATGGCTCGGGTTCTCCTGGCCAGAACTCCAAGGACCTGTGACACTCCACCTCAGGGGGCCATGTGTCCTGAGCCATTTTCTCTAATCCAGCCACCTGAGTCTCTGGATTCCCCCCCCCCCAATCTGGCTCCTACCCCTCCTTCTCCACCCACTCCTTCGCCACCCACTTCCCCTTCACCTCCCCCACCTCAGGCTCCACCTAGTGGTTAGTCTCCCCTCCCTGTTCCCTGCCTTCCTCCCCTCTCCCTCCTCTTCACCCACCTCTTCCTCTCTCTTCTCCCCACTCTGCCCCTTCCCCTTCCTATCCTACCCCAGCTCTGCCTGCCAACCAACCCTCTTCTCTCTACCCACCACTCCCCACCCCACCCCCAGCCTAAGGATGAGGACCGGCCCCTTCCGGTTCCGCCCTTTTCCCCTCCCCTTCTCCTTCCACTGCTCCCCCTAACCATTACCTCCTCACTGCGCCCTGTTCCCCGGACCCCCGCCTGCCACTGCTCTTCTCCGCCTGCTCCCCGCACCCCCCAGTCTTCCCCCGTGGCTTCTCACACTTGGTCCCGACAGACCTCTGCTTTTCTCTGTTCCTTTCAGGAGGTGGCTGGGGCTGAAGGGGTTGTTCCGGTACACGTCCCCTTCTCTCTATTAGACCTCTCTCAGACTGTAAAACTTTTGGGCTCTTTTTCCTCTAACCCCTCCTCTTAGATCAAGGAGTTTCGTTATCTCACCCAAGCCTGCAACTTAACCTGGCATGATCTCTACGTCATCCAGGCCCCCACCCTCACTCCTGAGGAGCACAAAGGGGTACAGGCAGCAGCCAGGCAGTAGTGGACGGGGCCCATCTGGAGGATGGCACGCTCCCCAAGGGGGCTGTGGCCGTTCCGGCTCAGGAGTCCAATTGGGAGTACCAGCCGGGCCATGGAGAAACCACATGGTTCATTGCTTCCTACAGGGAATGGAAACAGTCTCCGGTAAGGTAGTTAATTCTGATAAACTCCGTGAAGTTTATGCAACGGAGTGACGAAAATCCAGCCGTTTTTGTAAATAGCCTTCAGGAGACCATGGTCCAGTATACTCAACCTCGACCCAGGCTCCCAAGCAGGGGCCGTGATCTTGGTTATTCATTTTATTTCTCAGTCAGCTCCTGACATAAGAAAAAAAATGGGTGAGGATTGTCCCCAATACAGGAATTGGTGAGGATGGCCTTCAGAGTCTTTAATGCTTGAGAGGAGGCAGCTGAGACTTCCTGAACAAGGTCTGCTGTGTCAGAAGGCTCCGCTCCAGGCCCAAGCCTTGGTATCTGGTATCTGCCCTAAGGCCAACAGCATTCCTGCAGAAAAATCATGGGAGGTCAGTTCGGCCCCATCCTGCAGGGGACCAACTGAAGCCTATTCCGCCATGGGGCTGCTTTAAATGTGGCCAAGAGGGACACTGCTCATGAAACGCCCTAACCCTTGGCCACCAACTCAGTCATGCCCTGGCATGGGCACTGGCAGTCTGAGTGCTCCCTTGTGGGCTTGGCCTCCATGCCAAGTCACAGAGGTTCTGCCCTCCCAGTACAGGCACCCTCAGCTCCCACAGCGTTCAAACTTCTTGGCCTGGTGGAGGAGCGAAGGCGCCTGGACTCAGAGACTCTCATTGCTGTCACCGAGCCTAAGGTGATGTTCCAGGGCGTGGGTAATCCCATTTTCTTATCGGACATGGGGTGCTACCTTATCTGTGTTAACCTCACACTTGGATCTCATGGTCTCCTTGCCAATGTCTGTCACTGGGGTAGACTGTACCCCATCGTTTCCACCTAGGACCTTGCCACTTCCCTGTACTGTCACAGGGTGATTTTTTTTCACTTTTTTTTTTCGTTTTTCGGTCGTGCTTGAATGCCCGGTGCCTTTGCTCAGCCATGATATCCTCAGCAGTTTGGGGGCAACTCTCTCCTTGGCCCCCACAGCTTCCCTTGACTCCCATCTCCTCCTCCTCCTCCTCTTCATTGCCTCTCAGACTTCCACCCATGACAATCATTCCCACTCTCTGAGACCTGGTTGACACCCTGGTTTGGGACACCTCCACCCCGGTAATAGCTGCTCACCACAACCCTGTCCTGGTCCACCTAAAAGACCCCTCCTCCTTCCCTTCCAGACCTCAGTTTCCCATCTCTGAGACCCTGTCATGGCCTCAAATCCATCACTACCCACCTCCTCCTGTCTCAGGGACTCCTGATTCCTATTGACTCGCTTTGCAATACTCCCATACTCCTGTTTGAAAGTCTTCAGGTGCTTGGTTCAAGACCTCTGCCTCATTAATGAGGCTGTCATCCCCGTTCACCCAGTCGTCACTGACCCTTACACCCTCCTCTCTAAGAGTCCTTCTTCCCATTTTACTGTCCTAGACTTAAAAGTATAGATATTGGCCTGTTGCACTTTAGCAAGCTGGAGTGTTACTGTTTCCTTATACCCAGACTCATACTTCCTCTTTGCTTTCACTTCAGAAGACCCCAGTACTCATTCAGCAATGCAACTAACCTGGGCGGCCCTTCCCCAAGGGTTCAGGGATAGCCCGCACTTGTTCGGCCAGGCCCTGGCGTGAAATCTCTCTTCCCTGGACCTCAGTCATAACACCCTCCTACAGTATGTAGATGGCCTCCTACTCTGCTGTCCTTTACCTCAGTCCCAACAAGCTACTTCTATGCTCTTAAACTTTCTTGGTATTCTCGGATATCAGATATCGGGTCTGTCCCTCCAAGGCTCAATTGTGCTCCCCTACCATGTATACCTTCAAGTCCGACTCAGCCTAGGATCCAAGAATCTCACCCCCGACTGAGTCGGAGCTTTCCAGGGTCTGCAACCCCCAACCACAGCAGACCAAATCCTTTCGTTTTGGGGGGGTCTGGTGGGATTCTTCTGCCACTGGATCCCCAACTTTGCCATCATGGCTAAGCCCCTGTACCAGGCAGCTAAAGAGACCCCCCCCCATGGGACCCCTTACCTACCCAAGCATGGTCTGTCATTAATTTTCCTTGGTGCAGGATGCCCTTCTGGCAGCCCCAGCTCTGTCCCTCCCAGACTCCACTAGTCCCTATCACCTTTTCACAGAGAAGAGGATGGTAGTGGCTAAAGGGGTACTGGGTCAGCCCGTTGGGCCTTCCTAACGAGCGGTGGCCTTTTTGCCTAAACAGTTAGATCCCACAGTGTGTGCACGGCAGCTATGTCTAAGGGCCCTATCAGCCACAGCCGAACTCAGCCATGAAGCCCTTAAAATTAACCTGCTCCAACCTATCACTGTCTACTCCACCCCCCACTTGGCAGACCTTCTGAGTCACTCTTCCCTTTCTCTCCTAGGGCCCTCAAGGGTCCAGTTTTTTATCGCCTATTCATAGATAATCCTCAAATTACCTTGGCCCCTATCCTACTCTAAACCCGGTGACCCTCATCCCTACCTCATCTTCCTCTGAAACCTTATCTCATTTCTGTTTGGAGACAGTGGAAGCCCGACGCGCACCCAGGCCTGGTCTCCTAGACCAACCCCTCCCAGATCCTCAGCTAACTTGCTCTGTGTGGGGGAGTTCCCTTGTAGATGCCTCAGGATGCTGCCAGGCAGCCTACACCATAGTCACCTCAACCAAGACCATCAAGACAAACCACCTCCTGCTGGGAATGTCATCACAGACGGCTGAACTAATCGCATTAAACAGGGCACTCCAGCTTGCTGAAGTGCAACAGGCCAATATCTATACTGACTCTAAGTATGTTTTCCTAATAGCTCATACACACTCTCTTATGGAAGGAGAGGAGCTTCCTCGCTACTAAGAACACCCCCATTATAAATGGTCCTCTCATAGCCAAGCTCCTAGATGTGCTCCAAATCCCTGCAGAGGTGGCCATCATCCACTGTCGGGGGCACCAGTTGTCCATGGATCCAGTCACTTTGGGAAATGCCAAAGCCAACTCAGTGGCCCAGGGACTGGCTTCTGACCCTCTCCAGACCTGCTGGACACATTTTCCTGTTAACCCCATTTTAGAGGCCTGAATCCCAACTGCAGGAAAAAAAACAGGCTCATTGACAGAGTAGCTACACAAGCAAAGGATGGATGGTTATCCCTAAATAACTGCCTTATTCTTCCCCAGAATCAAGAACCTTCCATCAACACAGATAATCACCAGAGCCTACACATTGGCCCCAAAGCTCTAGTCCACTTCCTGGAGCCCCTCCTTTGAGCCCATATTTTACAGGCTCATTCTTCCTGTCAGACTTGTGCCAAGGCCAACCCACCAGGGGCTCTCCAGAAACGCTGGCCTCTCCAGCTTTGAGGACACTAACCAAAGACTGGCACATTGACTTTACCCATAAGCCTACCCACAAAACACTCTGCTATATCCTAATCCTTGTTGACAGAGTGGATCAAGGAGGCATTTTCCACCTCCAGAGAAACAGCAGACCTGGTGGCCCTGGAACACATCATCCCCCGATTTGGGCTACCACTTGCCATCCAGACCGACAACAGCCCAGCCTTCACCTCCAAGATGATGAACGAACTCGTGTCTGAGGCTCTCAGCATCTCCTGGAAGCTACCCCCCACACACATACACACACACTGTTCACAGTCTTCGGGAAAGGTTGAGAGAGCCAATGGTCTCATCAAACAACAACTCACTAAGTTTTCACTTGAGCTCAGGTTATCTTGGCCTTCCCTCCTGCCCGTCGCCCTTACCTGCCTTCGAACCACCCAACTTTCTCATACAGGTCTCAGCCCTTTCAAGCTCCTGTGTGGAAGACTGTTCCTCCACAATCACCGCCTCCTGGTTCAGGCTCCTCCACTGGCCAGCTACCTACCCCACTTCTCTCTCTTACATTCCCTCCTCTGCTCACAGGCCAACAGCTACCTCCCTGCCCCCTCACCTGTGGACCCCGCTACTGCCGACCTCCCTCCCCTCTCTCATGGGGACCAGGTGCTGCTCAAGCAGTTATCTCCTAAGTCTCTGGAGCCTCGCTGGACAGGACCCCACACCGTGATCCTCACCACTCCCTCATCCACCAAGCTTCTGGGACACCAGTGCTGGTACCACTTCTCCAGGCTCAGGATGTTGCCTACCCAGGATGGATGGTCTGTCTGGCAACTGGGACCCACCACCCTCAGATTTTCCAGAAACCTGAGGGACAGGTCTGAATGGTCAGGTCCGAGTGCTTTCATGTTATGTACCTGTTCCTTTGCCGCTTTTCTCTTCTGGATCATAGTCTTCCTCTGCTGACACTCAGACACTCCTCCCCAGGTGTCCTTATATTGTTTTACCACCCTAACCCTCTCCCAACCCAATGTGGCCACTGCTATCCCAACCTCCCTCTGGAACTTTTATGTCTATCAAACAGCAGCAGGCGGAACACAGTCCAGCATGAGCCTCTCTGGCCGGATGGATTGCAATCCCCAGGGCTGCAACGCCGAGTCAGCATCCACCTTCCAAACCTTAACTGCCCACCCCCCAGTGTTGGGATGTGGGTACCCCCATATTGTCTTCTCCATTTTCCACCATGTCTCCCCTGCTCCCTGCACTTTGCTTCACATTCTACCATGTAAGAGAGGATTGCCGCACCCAAATGGGTTAAGGAGAATGGCGGCTGCCCCTGGTTGGGCTGCATAGTACATGAACCTAGCCAGGAAACTTTCAGGATGGGGGGACCCCATGAGAATAAAACTTGCTGCCAAGCCCACATGACTGATGACCGATGTTGCAACAGCTGCCGTGAACAGCACCTTATTACATCAGATGGTAGGTCATCCTACTTCATCAGCATAAAAGACCCTTGAGATGTACGGTGGGCCACAGGGGTGTCTGGAAAGGTTTATACATCCAGTGCTGCCTCATACCCTTATGGGGAGATTAAGATCTTTAGGTCCTACATCAGAGTCTCCTCCACCATCACCGAAACAATCAAACAACATGAGGAGTCCCTCTGGACACATAAAAGAATCCAAATTTCCCTAAAATAAGACCTCCAGAGACAATCCCTTCTTGGGGCTGAAGCTGGTGCAGGAAGGGCAGCCCTTCTTAAGCTTACAAATCCCAATTTCAGCAGCTGTTTCCTCTGTGCTACATTAGGCTGCCCCCAACCCCTTGGCACAGTCCCTTTAGCTGACCCACTCACTAACTGCTGCCTGCTGAGCCCGGTTAATCTTCATCCAAGGGGCTCCCCTCTTCCGAGACCCCCTGGATAATCAAAGCTTTCCATTCTGTTATTCAGGGCCATGCTCATTGTGTAACAGAATCAATACTGCATTGGCCCCTACTTGGGCGTAGAGGTGGGGGTTTCTGGTGTGATGACACCCTCTCAAAAACTTATCCTTCACTCCCTCTTCTTTATTTCTACCAGAGTCACTGCTGCCAGATTTAGCACTCTACGAAAAGGCTGAGTTTTCCATGCTCTCCTCCCTTCCCGGCAGACTCCCTCTGACCTGGTCACATCAGGGAATTCTCCATCCCTTGCTTACAGGTACTGCGTTGGTGTCGTCAGTCTTAGCAATGGGGCTAGGTGCAGGTCTTTGGTATACTCCGCAGTTGAGATCCAGAAAGTTGCCGCCTGAGTCCAAAATGCCACGAATAACTCAGAGGAGTCAATGGCTTTGCTCCAATGCCAGGTCACTTCTATAGCCCAGGGGGCCTACGGAATTGGAGGGGATTGGATCTCATCACAGAAGATATGTGCGTTCCTGGGAGAGGAGTTACTATGTCAACGAACCTGGTCTCATGGAAACCAATATCCAGGCACTCTGCAAGCTGTTGGATGAACTTCACCAGACCAATAATCAGCCCATGTCTTTCTTTGGCTCCCTTTGGCAGTCTCCTGTCTACATGGCTAGCCCCACTTACAGTGCGGTAGTAATAATTTGTCTATTTTTTTCTCTTAGCACCTTGCCTCCTCTGCTTCCTTCAGGAATGCATCCCTGAGGTCTCCAGAGTGACTGTGCACCAAGCACTCCTACATCTCTAGACCCCTGTCCCCACAGCCCCACCTACTCCCAACTCCCCTTAACCCCTCTATGACCCAACTCAGCCAGAAGTAGCCAGATCTGAGCCAGCATCCGTATACCCTAAGAGGTCAGGATGGTACATCAGGGTTCAGGATGAAAAGCCAAGATGACATAGACTGGAAAGTTCCCCCTTCTTCTTTTCCTGGCAGGAACCCGAGTTTGCAAACACGCGGGAAGATGGCCCACCCATGCAAATCACCAGACCAAGCCAACACCGAGTTCTGGATTCCCAAGAGACCACCAGATCTAAGACCCACTCTCAGGGCCCTGACCTGGCCTAATTGGCCAGATTCCAACACATCACCATCTCCCCTCCCTCACACTATAAATCCCTCCACCCTTGCCCTGCCGTGTGACTCCCCTGGCCCCTCTACCCCGGCACTAGTGGACCCACCCAAGAGTGGCATCTCTCAATAAACCCAGCTTTGTGCTTTAGATCTGGTCTGATTTGGCTTAATTTTGTCACTGGCAAAGCTTTACAAATCCTTCAACCATATTAGCTCACTTTGGGGAGGCACCACTGGCTTGCCCCAGATCACACAATCACAGGAAATGTTGGAGCTTGAACTTGAATTCTGGACTTCTGACTACAGACATGTTCTTTTCCACTATGTCAAAAACCAATTTGTATCCACTGTCATCCTCTGGTGAGTCAAGCACCAGGTAAGGTTAGATTAAAAACAGAGGCCTTCATGTCTTGGTCTGCATTTACCTTCAAACCTGTTCTGTGCATAACTCCTCCCATCTGCTGCAAAGTGGGAAGCATGAGTAAGCAGATGGAGACCGCGAGAGTTCCTCTTTCTGCTTCCACGTTTTAGGGTGGGGAATCAAAGCCATTTCTGAGAGCTAGCTCTACACCTGGCCCTTTCTGAGAACAGAGGTGTAGGATGGAATTGCGGGCTCTTTAAGGATGACAACACTGATGAGTGAGCCCTAGGAGCTCTGATTGCTTCTAGGTCCTGAAGTAGGAAACCTGCTGGGTTTTTAAAAGAACAAGGAAGGGAGCATTTGTGCCTTGTAAATTGAGTAATGGCTTCTGTGCTGACCTGTTAATGTCAAGGATGATCTCTATAAAGTGAAGATAAGCTTCCTTGTACCCGAAGAGATTTTTTTTCCCCTTTTCAAATAGAAATGCAAATTGAGGGGTTGTTCTGTTCAACCTTCCTTGAGTCTGAGAAGCAGTATTTATACACTCCAGGCTACAAGGGAAGGAGCTAAAGTCTCCTGCTGGTTAGCCCAGCCATGAAGGGCACTAGCTGTTTCTCCCTCCTTCCCTCTCTCCTTCCTTTCTCCTGCCCTTCACCAGCCAGCCTAGCTGACCCTAAATCCTAGTCATACTGTGTTCTGACTGGAAAGCTCACCTGACTTCTGTGTGCTCGTTGCCTTGGCTATAAACAGACAGAGGGTGTTTTTGAGAGGATTGACCAAGTTAATATGTGTAATGTGCTGAGAATTTGGCACTTGTTTGGGGTGGAAACATTCTTCCTTATTTACATTCTCTTCTATGTGTCAGGAACTCCACTGCTGGGACACTTGGCCTCTCTCTACCTCTTGCCTTCTGGGAACTGGCATGACGTGCATGGTTAGCATTAGAGGACATGCACTGGCGTGCCTGTCTCAAAGCCTTTTCAGGTCTTGGGGAGCAAGCAGCTGTCTCTGCTTTGCAGCACGATTAGGCTGTCTAATCCCAGAGCTCACTGTTAGAAAAGCAACACCGACTTAAAATCTGTCCCAGCCCTGGCCAGAGGTTTAGGGGAGTTGCTTCCTTAAAATGTTCTCAGTCTCTATCTAGGGCCTGAAGCCTGTCTGTTTCAGTGATGTCGGGTAAGGACCAGAGTGGACTACAGTGTCTATCTCTCCCATCAAGGTGTCCTCATCCTCTGCCCTCCACATGTGCTTATGGAGATACCTCAGAAGACCCCAGACTGTAGGGCTGTTCTCAGGGCTCCTGGCTGACTGTCAGCATATTTCTTTTGCCTGATAGCAAGATACAGAATCACACTGAGTCAGGTTGAGTCTCACATTAGACTCAAAGCAGTTTCAGGGCTCAGCTTGGGCTGTGTATGGGCCAATGTGATCCAAGTACCATCAGTATATGGTTCTCAAAAGTGGTCCCTGTGGGACCACTCCCAGTACTAGCACCGAGGGCTGTCACACCACTCCCTTAGTTGGTCTCCAATGCGCGTCTGTTTCCTGGGCTGTGACAGGAAGCCACTGCTCCACGTATTGGCAGCCTTTGTCCATCTTGTGTTCCCCACTCCTGGGCGCAGCTTGCTCTCACAGGTTATCTTCTCAACTAGATGAGCAATTAGCATTTTTTTCGTGTGTGTGTATAAAAGATGGATCTTGGGGCTGGAGAAATGGCCTAGCGGTTAAGAGCACTGACTACTCTTGCAGAGGACCAGGGTTCGATCCCCAGCACCCACATGGCGGCTGAGAACCGTCTTTAACTCCAGTTCCAGGGGAATCTGACGCCCTCTTTAAAAAAATAAAAATATGGATCTTCATCTTTTCCACCCTCCACTGGATTGATGGTGTGTGGAGGGCAAATTCAGCATATGTGGAGAGAAGTCACATGCTAGGAGTGAATGCAGCTCAGAAGCTCAAGAGAAGACGGCTAGGCTCTTCTGTTTACGCTGCAAGATTCAAACCCACACATTTAGCTAGTGTAGAGAGTTATGCTTGTTCAGTTTCCTGCATACTCTGCATAAGACTGCACAGGTGCCCATTGTCAGAGAAGCACAGCATGCTACTGAAAAAAGCTGTGGAAGCCATTGCTCACAGGCGAGGACACTTTGGGTGATGAACCCTGAGTCATGTGCACTACACAGTCAGGGAACTACAGAGGTGAGAGGCTGTGATGCTCCAGCGTACTTTCTGGAAAAATAAAACCAGCCCTGTGAGTAATACAGGGTTGATGTCACCTTTTCTAAATTTATTATTGGAAATACGAAAGTGTCCAGGATCCATGCACATAATAAGAAACATAAATAAATGGCACCTGGACCCAAATAGGAAGAGAGAGTGCCTGGGCGGCATGCAGACTCCAGAAGAGAGAGTGCCTGGACGACATGCAAACTCCCGCGTACTGATGAGATCATAAGCACAAGCTCTTTTTACTCGCTATTTGTTCTGGGCCTTCATTGACAAATCGCAATTCCTTGCACTCTCATGAGTTTACAGATCAGAAGGATTACTCAGGCAGAGCCCAACAGTAATTTTTGGCCTAGAGAAGAGCATGTGCCCCCTAAAAATGAGCCTTTCCCTTTAGGCTTGGGCAGTAACAAAGGTGCTGTCTTGGCTGTCTGCAGCTTCCTGCCTTGCTCCTGTTTGTAAAAATGGATGGGAGAGATGGGTGCCAGTTATTCAGAGTCCTCAAAGATCTCAATGGTGAACACTCGATAGAGTTAGCAATTATCATTTTTCAAGGTTTTTTTTTGTCTTCTTGAAGTTGGTTTATTTTCCATCTTTTCTTTCAACATACTTCAGAGCCCATTTCTTTTAACTTCATAAGCAATTTTCTACACCCAGAGATTCCTATTTGGTCAGAGACTTGGTCTCTCTCTCTCTCTCTCTCTCTCTCTCTCTCTCTCTCTCTCTCTCCCTCTCTCATCCTTAGGTGTTTTGACAGAATGAAAACTCCACTGCCCACCCTTACTAGTGTTACGCTTGAAAAAGCCCTCTAAGAGAAAACTGGTCAAGACAATATGATCCCTGGCCTGGATGGAGCCCTAACTTTGCAGTGTTTCCAGGTCAATCACTGGGTCCCAGGATCACCTCTTAGATGGCAGGTCCACCCTAAGTCATGCTAAAGAGATAGGCAGAATGCCTAATGGGTTACCAAGGTGGTGAACTTCTTGCTACTAGTGCGATGCTTATGGACCAGCCACGGACCTGTAGTTTTCCTGCGGGTCTGCCCACATTTTCTTCAGAAAAGCGTAACCTCGCTAAAGCTTCTTCCCCTCTCCATCATGTGGCTGCTATTCCAGCCGGTGTCTGACCTCCGCGTAGGCTCTAATTTAGCATGGCATTATGGGGCTCATTTTCCTTCTCTCCTCTTTTCTCCTCCTAAGGGCAGCTGCTGAGATTTACAGCTTACCTGCCCTGAGGATTTTTCTTTAAATTTTAATAAAACTGTCCTAAAGCTTCCATTTGAGTCCATATTTTATGAATAAGACTAAGAATCCTGAAAGGGGACCCGTTTCCCTGGTATCAGTCCCCTTGAAGCTGGCAGACTGAGAGGAAGATCACAAGAGGAGAGCACTTGGGTTAAACAGCCCTGGGAGGGAAGAGAGACTCCCTAAGGATTCAACGCTGGAAGCAGAAGCACAAAGAGAAGGCTCGAAAACAGAACCAAACAGCATGGAGACTCAAGAGCAGGGCATATGCGAAATGAGACAGCAGAAGGGGAGCAGCCGAGTTATAAACAGGCTGTAGCTATGTACAAGGCATCTGAGCAAAAGAGAGGAATAATGTAATGTGAGTTATGATTGTATTATAGCATTTGCTTTTTTTTTTTTTAACAAACTGGATTTTACTCTGTCCAAGGAGTCATGGTAGTACCTTTACCTAGCTATCTGCATCCAGGACAGGGATCTTGGGTTTCCCCCTCCCCCGTTCCCCCCAACTCCCCTAGCTTCCTTCTGGTGCTGCCTTCCCCTTCCCAGAGTGTACTTACTACACATTTGAAAGAAGCCCTAGGAAGGGCCGAAGAATCTGCATTATAAACAGCTTCCTGGGAGATTCTTATGCACATTATAGTTTGGAGAAAGATACTTAATATTTCTACCAAATTCATTAAGAAAACCACAGAGGGATTTGTGTGCTCCTTGTGATTTCTTGAAACAAATTTAGTCTTCGGCAATTATGTCTTGTGTATTTGCGCTTTAGGGACTTGATAAACACAAGGGTCTTGTGTGGATGTGTACAGATATCCTCACGTGTAGTCTGCTAATGGTCTTTATCCATACGACAGCTAATGGACATGAGCTGTGCACCCAGGACTCCTGTTTTCTTCCCCTCCACTGTGAGTCCTGCCATAATCAGTACTGGTCAACCCAAAAAGGTCACCTTTTGCTTCTTGACTGAGGATAAAACAGAAACCTGAAGACTGCTGGGCTTGATGCTGTGGAAAGGGTTTATTTCTTTATTATTACAATACTGAGGGTTACCCAGTTATGATGCCAAACTAAGAGAGGGACCCCAGTTGTCCAAACGGTTTTGAACCCCAGCCGTCACCTTTGTGAGGATACCCGGAGATCTCCAGGCACTAGAGAGAGGCAGAGTTCCCACCTTCAGGAAATGCCCTGACCCTCCAGACTGCACTCAGGACAGAAAAAGCTCAAACTGTCTCCTACTCAATTATATTTTACCTGGTTTTACAACCCATTTTTTTTTATTGACCTATATTTTTTTCTTTATTTACTGTATTTTAAGGGATTCACAATATAAGAGCACAGTTGTTTTCAGATCACATTGATGTTGCTCAGTTTGCCATACAATTGGGTAATTGTTGCTAGCATGCACAGATGAGATATACCATTTCTCATTTGTTTTTCTGGGACTGTGTAACTTCAGTCAGCATGATATCTTCCAGCTCCAGCCATTTACCTGCAAATCTCATGATGTCATCTTTCTTTACCGTTGCATAGAACTCCACTGTGTAGATGAACCTCATTTTCTCTAC